>CM060926.1:121880983-122480983 GCA_030737875.1 Allium sativum | reverse complement strand
TCATGGCCTTAGCTTTACTTGATTTCGAAGGAAAACATAACATTCTTGGATAGTCATGGAATAAAACAATTTAAGATGGAATTATGATGCCTATGATCCCTTGGCGAAAGTTAGGGCTAGCATATTCTAGTTCATAGTCCAGAGTCCAAAGGGTCCTATATGATATGGAACTATGAGCAAAAGATTATGTCATATGCAATCACTTCCCATGTTAAATATGTTCAAGATGAATAATCAAAGTCCTAGGCAAAGTTCATTGTAATGACCCGCATTCTGACCGTTGAATAATTGACTAATTTAATTATTAAATATCGATTTAACGATATCAATAACTGGAATTAAATAATATTTATATTTAATTAATGTAAATAATAGGATAGTATACTTCCAGAATAGTCGGAAATAGTAGAATTCACAATACGATGTGAACTGGATCTTATATAAGCTATAATTCAGTTTGAAGTTGAATTATAATAACGAATATATTGAATCGACGACAGTTGAACGTATAGTTTATAATATATTTATAAACGAGCTCGAAATGGCGCTGCAGTTTGCTATTTGGCGATTTGAACTTCAACTAAATGTACAGGATTCGTTTTAAGCCGAATTTCTGTGAAACAAGAAACGTGTGGAGCTGGTGGAGTATATCCTTCTAGTGGAAGAGAAAAATCGGGATTTCGTCGTGTAGATTTTGATATACGGCTAAATCAAATTTTAAAATAGTCGCTATAGAATCGTTTATCGACCGTAACAGTTTATTCGATATAACTAGTGATCGGGTTTGAATTTAGACAAGGTTCTTTTGGGACGTAGTGATAATTTAATTTTTAGAATTTTACTGTAATTTTTAATAAATTAAATATGCAACTTTTTATTTGAAGTATTTCACACCCGGTAATCAACATTTTTGGGGTTTCACAATATAAGTTAATCTACCAGTATTATTATATTTTTGGGACGGTGGTACATTACTGGTTACAACAGTATTTTTATTTCTGTCCCTAGCAGCTCATGTATATAAGTGGAGCAGTGTATACTTAGGTGTCCGTATTTTATAACTTAAATATATATATGTATTTGTATTATTGAAATTCCTAAGTCCCCTATTCAACCGTGTGGCATGTTCCATTTACCACAAGACCCTGTTTGGATTTCAGAGGCGCCACCTTTTCTTTTTTTGATTGTATATATGTGTGTTGTCTCCCCTCATGTATTCCCTCTTCACCAAACCGAGTCCTCACAGTTATTTAATGGCTTTAGGATCTTTAAAACCAAATTTAAGCTTTCCATTTTCATTCAACCGCTCGGAACAAAACATGGATCATTCCCTTTGGACAAACCTCCCCTCTATAGTTATATATATATATATATATATTATATAAATATATATGAGAGTGTTCTCCTGGCAACAAACCAAACCCGCAAGACCAAATTGGAAAGGGAAAACCGAATACGTGCATATAGGTGTTTGGAGCGTGTCATGTACAATGGCAGGCGGTGATGAGAAAACTGCAGATGGGATGCGGTGGAGTTGCATGAGAATGAAGAGGTCACGAAGGTGCAATATGGGGAGGAGTTCGAAGGTTTAGGAACTAGTGGTTAATGGTGAGACCTAGTTGATCATGTTGTGGTGGAGAAGTAGAGGACGGGAAGGTAAACGAGTAGGGTTTGGCACAGTACTGAAGTACTGTCGGAATGAAGTCTGGCAAAGGGTTGGTTGTGTTTGCTTTGGGAGCGAGATGGAGTAGGACGCCAGGAACTGTTCATCGCGATTTCGAGAAGGGAGTTCGAACATCATGCGATGGAGCCGAGATGGGAGAGATTTTGAAGGGGGAAGGGACGGTGATTTCAATTCTTGTTTCCATGGGAAAAATCGAAGAAGAAAGGTGCGGATCTGATTAAATTCATGGGACTGTGAAATTATGGATGAAGGGGGGACACACGTGGACATCATTTGTTTGGAGGTGAGGATGAAGAAGACGGGTAGTAAAAGATGCGGGCCGGGTTTTGAAACAAGGCGGTTGGGCCAACATAGGGAGGTAAAGCCCACAAATATAATAACTAATTTAGTTTGGATTTAAAATCTAATATAGTTTATTAACTTGTAATGCCCGTATCTCTCTCATACTTTATCAGTTTGACAAACCGTAAGTTGCGTTGGGATCGTATGGACGGACACTACGCAATGGAGCTGACTGGGAGTGAATCCGAGCTAGTTACAATTTATGGCGAAATAAATTGTCCGTCGCAGTCAAATAAACGCAAACCGTTATTTAACGATTAACACGCCAATGTGAGTAAATCTCACCAACTCTGAACAGTTTATAATTTCATGTTATATTTTTAGAACTATTAAATATAGACTGATTGATTGTGTGTTGACTGTTTGATTGAACTGCTAGTCAGTTAGTTAAATTTCTATATTGATTCTGTTTAACAGAATATATCATATGGAACTGAAAGTGATGTTATCTATACTGTCTAACATCTGTGATGCAGGGAAACAGGTTGGAGGAATCCGACTGGATTCCTCAACAGTTATTTTATTGTTTTTCATATATTTTGATATATGATGTGAATTATATCCTGTTGTCGATTGTGTGTGTATGGACGAGATTAGTGTAACAACCCGGATTTTTGGAACAAAAAGAATATATTGTTTTTGGTTATTTTAATGGATTTTGATATTTAAAATGATATATTTTAAATAATAACGATTAAAATCTATTTAATACGACGTTACAAAATATAAATTATAATAATTCTATACTGAACTTTAAATAGCGCGGTAATTTCAGTTTTCAACTTTGAACTTTGGAAAATCTTATAAAATCAATATTAAATTGGAATTGGATAAAACTGGACACATTGAGACCGTATTGAAAACATTTATCCAAAGAATTTTAGAAATTAAAATTTCAGTTTTTATTTTGTAAGTTATGAAAAATTCAAGTTTTTAGAAAACGCTGTAGAATTTAATAATATAATATTATTTAAAGGCCCAAAACGTTACTTTTTGCATATGACTGAATTTGGACTCGAAACTACTTCCATTGAGTCCAGAATGACGTTTACATAAAGAAAAAGTATAAGCATCGAGATATTTTGAGTTTCGGAAAATTTTCATTATTTTATGTATTTTTAATATTAAAATATATGCGCCAAAAATGGAAATTTTGCAAACAGCCTCCGAATCCGGCGAAATCAGTTTCCATGGATCAGGAATATTTAAATATAGTTAAATTCCAAATTTCATAATTTTTTGGAGTCATTTTGTGGCAGTTATTGATTTTTTTCTAGAAACGGTCAATTTTAATAAATAAAAAAAATCACCAAATATTCATATGGACTCGAAATTTAACGAAACCAGTTTTGTTGGGTTTGTAATGTCAAATATTATTTATGTTTAAATTTTCATTAATTTCGAAATTAGTATGTGAGCGTAGTAATTTTTAAACGGTCAAAAATGCAAGAAATTGAATTAAAAAATGAACATGGGCCTATTATCCAATAAGTGAAAATAAACAAGGGTTTTAAAACCCAATTACACCAGCCTATATATTATCTTATTTCAGCCATAACCTAGAGAAACAAACCATAACCACCTTCTTCCTCATTTCAATTTCAATGGCTTCTCCACCTAAAATCTTCTTTGCAAAAAGAACCCTCAAACTGAAAATTTTATTTCTCCCAAACCAAAGCAAAATAAATCAAACCCCTTCTGGGTATTGATCATCATCTTATTATCTACCTTCCACGAAAAATTCAGCGTCTAATGTCGCACGGATTCGCCGGAATCTCAGATCAACGGCAAAACTGATAAAACGGAGCAGCAAACACAAATGAATTTTTTCCCGCAAATCAGAGAAGAACTGGACAAAGTCACCAACAGGAAAGTTGTTCGTATGCGCGAGAGGAAGGTGCTGTAAAAATTTCAGGTAGAACGGAGCAAGGATGTGGCCTGTGGGGCCCGCAACCTGACGAACGGAAATCAGCGATTTCCGGCCGTCGGCGGCGGCCTGGGGGGGGCCCACTTCCGGCGAAGCTTCGCCTCGTCGAGGCGGTTCCGATGGTGGGTGGCGGCGGCGGTGCAGGTCAACGGTGTGGCGGGAAAGTCCGGTCAAAGTTCTAAAAGCACTAGTTTGACCAGAAAATGAAGAGAGAGAAAAGGTTGATTATTTGATTAATTAATTAATCTAATATCCAATGTTCGAACGCGCATAACTTTTGCATACTAAGTCGAAATTCGACGATTTCAGGTTCGCCGCGATCGTGGTGACGAGAGCTTCGCGTAGACACTAATTTCGTCCAATTTGAAGACAGTCAAATTTTTAGGTATTTTTCATGAATATAAATAATTATTTAAAATTATCCAAACTTCAGTAAATCATAACTTTTTGTAACGAACTCGAAATGACTCAAAACAGGGTTTGCCATGATCGGTATATCTTTAGCAATGCATAGACACCAATTTCGCTAAATTCTGAGGATGTTGAATTTTGGGCCAAATTTGGGTCCAAAACCACCCAATTGGACCCGATAAAGTCAAATCTCGGTGAGAACTCTTTTCTCACTCAATTTTTATTTTCAGTAATTATTTATTTTCTGAAATAAAAATATTTTAAATGTCTGTGATGAATGTCTGGGAATTAATTCTGTGATATGCATGTTTGGTTGTAAATTGTTGCTATGGAATGCCTGATTTTTGTGTATTGATTCAATGTTGAATTGAAATTCTGTAATTAACTAATTTATGATAATTCATTATGATAATTGGAATTTGCTACACTGCCATATATGAGTTACCTGTCTCATATGTGTTGATTGGGCTGATATTTTCACACATCGCCCAAGTGCACAGTTAATAAATTATTCCTTAAATGTTGTTTAAATGTGATGTGGACATTATATGAATGTTATTATGTGATGAATGTTATTGTTGATTACATGTATGATTTAAAATCCATTATTTAATGGTATTTGATGTGAGTCTCATTCCAAGGTGGGAATTTCAAAAGTTTTCAAAAGAATTTACAATTAAAGAATTAAATGTAATTTTAATGCGTTTTAATATAATTTGATGTACACTAAACCGATTAGTTAAATTGCGCTTTTTATACGTGAATGGATATTTCCATGAATTATATTTATTATACAATAAAGGAATGAAGATTTAAGATTTGAAATTTGAAATGTAACGTTTGGAATTTTTAATAATTATTATAATAAAATGAGTATTGCTTAACCCGAGGTTAGATTGAGTTGTGGTATAAGACTGCCCGGACCCGCCCGACACATCCAGCAACCGCAACAATATATATCTAATGTGAGAGGTTAATGCAATAATCAATACTTAATTAACATATATAAATTGAAATTCAAAAGTTATACATTTTGAAAATATAATATTGTAATAATAAATGTTGTATTAATGATTAAATTAATACATAAAGTTTAAAATTTCAAAAATGACATTTTATTGTAATATTAAATTGAACATTAAAAGAATAAATGAAACAATAAATGATTAATTTATTTTGAAAGCTTGCATTTTGAAAAGTTATCCTTTTATTAAAGATTAGAACGCTAAATATTGTTTGTTAATGAAAGTTATCCTTTTATTAAAGATTAGAACGCTAAATAATGTTTGTTAATAAAAGTTATCCTTTTATTAAAGATTAGAACGCTAAATAATGTTTGTTAATAAAAGTTATTCTTTTATTAAAGATTAGAACGCTAAATAATGTTTGTTAATAAAAGTTATCCTTTTATTAAAGATTAGAACGCTAAATAATGTTTGTTAATAAAAGTTATTCTTTTATGAAAGATTAGAAACGCTAAATATTGTTTGTTAATGAAAGTTATTCTTCTATTAAAGATTAGAAACGCTATATAATGTTTGTTAATAAAAGTTATTCTTTTATTAAAGTTAGGAACGCTAAAATATGTTGGTTTAGAATTTAATATTGAATATAGGTCGATATATTTTATTCAAAGTTTTATATTTAATATTAAATAAGATGCTGGGTTTGTCGTGAATGGTGTCTTAAATAACACTGTTCTTGAATCCTACTTAAGAAAGAATAAATCTTTTAATAAAGATTTAAAGAAGAGATTTTTCAATTATTAAACAAAATTGAAAATTTATTTGGAAATTGATGGTGGGTTGATTGTGAATAATGTTTTAAATGACATTAGTTCTTGAAACCCAAATCAATAGTAAAATTATGATTTTTCATTCATTAATCTTTTAATTAAAGATTTAATGAAATTTTCTAGAGCGAAGTTTCCAATTTAATACATTAAATTGAAATTTAAAGGAATTGGATTTTGGGGTTTGTCGTGAACAATGTTTTAAGCAACATTTGTTCTTTAACCCAATTAAGATAAGATTAATTTCTTAAAGTTGAAAAAAATCATTAAATAATAATTTATGGAAGGTTAATACCAAATAGAGTTTTAACGAACCTTTAATCAGAATTAAAGAGGAATAAAGAAATTGAATTTACTAAATTCAATAAGTGATCGAGAATGGAGTACCACCAGTTTTGCTCCATGCGTTAGTTAAATCTTTAATTAGATTTAAATGATAAACAGTAATTAAATTTACCGTAACATATTGGGTCTAGATATGGAGTACCACCAGTTTTACTCCATGGGTTAAATAGGTTGGGACTGGGCTAATGAAATAAATGATTTATTCGGTAAGACGAAAATTCCGACTAGATGGATAGGGCTTAATGTAGTTGAGAAAAGATTAAATCTTTTGAAACGATATCCAAAGGATTATTTAACTATATGTTTTAAAGGAATTTTATCTTTGATAAAATTAAGGGGAAAATTTCCTAGAGAAAAGATCATTTAATCAAAAGAATATCCTTGATTTGGAATGAGACGTTGTTTGTGTTACTTTAACACACGTTTTTTTTAATTGCGCGAATTATTCGGAAAGACCGGGTTCAACCCATTCCGAATAAATTCATACGATGATTGAAGATCGACGATGAAGACGGTTATTGAAGAACGGGAAATTTCCATATTGAATGAATGATTATTGATATCTTGATTGGACCGTACACCCAAGATGAGGGAAAGTTGGTGATCATTCAGACGTATTTGGGAATTCTACCGGATATAGTTTCGTTCAGACCCAGAACGGACTAGTAAATGGATTGCGTGTCTGACATGGTATTCCTTTATATTGTACTTGTTGATCTCTGTTTTACGTATAACTGTGTGGTGGTGGAGAATTTATTCTTCGCTTAACACCCGGTTATATATTGGTAGATGATCAATGATATGGTATGGTCTGACAATGTGGCACGCCAAGATGCATTGATCAAGGCTTTTGTTGAAAAGCAGGCCTTGTGGGTATAACGTAACTTCACGAACCTCACACCCCGGTATGAGTCAAAAACGGGATATGGACCGTAGGGAGTGCACACGTTTCTTTCTAGCTAGAGTGGTGTCAGCGACCTGCCAGCCCTGACATTTTACTTATGTGGATGATGGATTTTGAGGCGCCTCGTTATTTTTATAGGCCGTTGGTGGTCATACTATAGGTCCAAAGGGACCGGGAAACGTGTGTTCAGGCATAACTAATCCACTGCCCATAGGCGGGGACCGGACCTACCGCTTCCAAGGGTTCACTGCGGGGAATCCTGAGGCATTTGCTAGAGTGTCTCGAATCGGAGAGGATCTTGCCCCTAGCCTCGACTCATGATGGAATCCAAATTTCCAATACGCCCTTGCGGTTTTGATTGTAGAACTAGTATTGGCGACATGCTATATGGTAACCATGCCGTCTAGGATTGATACTTATGATTCAAATCTTTTTATTAAAACATATATACACTAATAATAATATCAAATCCGTTTTATACGTATCAAGCATCTTTTGACCATTATAAGGTAAAACCCTATCCTCTGGTGTGCGTTGCATTGTGTGATGGGACCTGGGTCTTATAATGGTTTCATTTTTCCAAAAAAGGCATTGCGTTATTTCTCAATTTACTTTAATTTATGCACCGACAATCCATTGGAATAAAACCCGTTCCGCATTAGCGGCGTGGTCCTTGGATTTGTCTTATTAGCTAAATTAGTTTTGAGTTCTCACACCAGTCCCATGACTGACCTGGAGTTTATTGTTTTAACCTAAACTCTGGGTGCCCATATTTTTCCACACGGGCAGCTAGTAGTTTTGGTTTTGCAGATATTATATTCACAGGATCCTGGTCTACAGCTGAAGCGATATTCGGAAAGCTCTGTATCCGTGTATCTCTTTTAGTTGTAATTTTGTATTATTTTTCCGCTGCTATTTAAATGTAATTAAAATCTCTGATATTGTATTTATCAAATGTAAAGTATTCATTTGTATTCTGGAATATTCTTGTACTCTGATGTAATTGTTGTAATAAGCAATGAAAATGTTCTCTTGTTTGCGTTCTGATGTGTTCTGTTCTCAAAACAATCTTCATTCTAGTTCGGTTTAGGCCGGGCCGGACTGAGGGTCGTTTCATTTGGTATCAGAGCTTTGGTTTTACAAAGCTCGAGAACAAAACATATTAGAACCAAACAAAAGAATTCATCAGAGATAGGATTAGTAATATCCTATAAGAATGACTCGTTAGAGATGGGATCAGCAGTATCCTAGGATGAGTCTAAAGAGTGCCATTTTCTTAAAACCAAAATTAGTTTTGAAAATCTATAACTTACTATACGTAATTGATTATTATATTTTGGACTATCAGGTATTAGTAGGTTTTTCATATGCGTCTGATCAACGTGTATTTGAAATCTCAATATACTGGGTAGATATAGAATCACACTCTAGTAGCCCGGAGATGACCCTGATGACACTAGTGATTGACATGTCAGCATCATTAGTTCATGTTCGTGTTTCGAAAGTGGGATTTCTATATATTTCCACATTGACTGGTATGAGAACCAAAACCTAGCTATTGTGTGACATGGCATCAAAAACATGATTTTTGAATATATATATATATGAAAGTTATGCATTTGAAAAATTAATCCACTAATTGATTGCTGGCTGTGCTGATTGCTTGTCGATTGAACCAATAAAATATTGAAATTGCATGCAAATATATACATATGCGTTGAACAGGTCATGGCAAGGCTAGAGCAGAGGAATAAAATTGTATGCCCGACAAATAGGTACATATTTACTTTATTTTGTGGGTTTTAATTTTATGAGCCGATTGGCTAGCCGCTTGGCATTCTCTTTCTTCTTCCCCCCTTCTGTTTTCTTTTTCTTTTTGGGATGATGAGAGCCCTATGAGGCAGTTTGCGTTTTTCCAATACTCTCCGTGCGAAGGAGACTCTGGCGAATTTTTTTCTAGAATTTAGGGTGTTAGCCAAATTTTAGGAAAATTAATAAATTATTATAAGTTGAAAATTTGATGAACTTAAGCCATATTAAAATTATTGGAAGTTGAGTTGATTTATAAAATAATTTTTAACTCTATTCCTTTTCGAGGACGAAAAGATTTTAAGTGGGGGAGATTGTAACAACCCGGATTTTTGGAACAAAAAGAATATATTGTTTTTGGTTATTTTAATGGATTTTGATATTTAAAATGATATATTTTAAATAATAACGATTAAAATCTATTTAATACGACGTTACAAATTATAAATTATAATAATTCTATACTGAACTTTAAATAGCGCGGTAATTTCAGTTTTCAACTTTGAACTTTGGAAAATCTTATAAAATCAATATTAAATTGGAATTGGATAAAACTGGACACATTGAGACCGTATTGAAAACATTTATCCAAAGAATTTTAGAAATTAAAATTTCAGTTTTTATTTTGTAAGTTATGAAAAATTCAAGTTTTTAGAAAACGCTGTAGAATTTAATAATATAATATTATTTAAAGGCCCAAAACGTTACTTTTTGCATATGACTGAATTTGGACTCGAAACTACTTCCATTGAGTCCAGAATGACGTTTACATAAAGAAAAAGTATAAGCATCGAGATATTTTGAGTTTCGGAAAATTTTCATTATTTTATGTATTTTTAATATTAAAATATATGCGCCAAAAATGGAAATTTTGCAAACAGCCTCCGAATCCGGCGAAATCAGTTTCCATGGATCAGGAATATTTAAATATAGTTAAATTCCAAATTTCATAATTTTTTGGAGTCATTTTGTGGCAGTTATTGATTTTTTTTCTAGAAACAGTCAATTTTAATAAATAAAAAAAATCACCAAATATTCATATGGACTCGAAATTTAACGAAACCAGTTTTGTTGGGTTTGTAATATCAAATATTATTTATGTTTAAATTTTCATTAATTTCGAAATTAGTATGTGAGCGTAGTAATTTTTAAACGGTCAAAAATGCAAGAAATTGAATTAAAAAATGAACATGGGCCTATTATCCAATAAGTGAAAATAAACAAGGGTTTTAAAACCCAATTACACCAGCCTATATATTATCTTATTTCAGCCATAACCTAGAGAAACAAACCATAACCACCTTCTTCCTCATTTCAATTTCAATGGCTTCTCCACCTAAAATCTTCTTTGCAAAAAGAACCCTCAAACTGAAAATTTTATTTCTCCCAAACCAAAGCAAAATAAATCAAACCCCTTCTGGGTATTGATCATCATCTTATTATCTACCTTCCACGAAAAATTCAGCGTCTAATGTCGCACGGATTCGCCGGAATCTCAGATCAACGGCAAAACTGATAAAACGGAGCAGCAAACACAAATGAATTTTTTCCCGCAAATCAGAGAAGAACTGGACAAAGTCACCAACAGGAAAGTTGTTCGTATGCGCGAGAGGAAGGTGCTGTAAAAATTTCAGGTAGAACAGAGCAAGGATGTGGCCTGTGGGGCCCGCAACCTGACGAACGGAAATCAGCGATTTCCGGCCGTCGGCGGCGGCCTGGGGGGGGGCCCACTTCCGGCGAAGCTTCGCCTCGTCGAGGCGGTTCCGATGGTGGGTGGCGGCGGCGGTGCAGGTCAACGGTGTGGCGGGAAAGTCCGGTCAAAGTTCTAAAAGCACTGGTTTGACCAGAAAATGAAGAGAGAGAAAAGGTTGATTATTTGATTAATTAATTAATCTAATATCCAATGTTCGAACGCGCATAACTTTTGCATACTAAGTCGAAATTCGACGATTTCAGGTTCGCCGCGATCGTGGTGACGAGAGCTTCGCGTGGACACTAATTTCGTCCAATTTGAAGACAGTCAAATTTTTAGGTATTTTTCATGAATATAAATAATTATTTAAAATTATCCAAACTTCAGTAAATCATAACTTTTTGTAACGAACTCGAAATGACTCAAAACAGGGTTTGCCATGATCGGTATATCTTTAGCAATGCATAGACACCAATTTCGCTAAATTCTGAGGATGTTGAATTTTGGGCCAAATTTGGGTCCAAAACCACCCAATTGGACCCGATAAAGTCAAATCTCGGTGAGAACTCTTTTCTCACTCAATTTTTATTTTCAGTAATTATTTATTTTCTGAAATAAAAATATTTTAAATGTCTGTGATGAATGTCTGGGAATTAATTCTGTGATATGCATGTTTGGTTGTAAATTGTTGCTATGGAATGCCTGATTTTTGTGTATTGATTCAATGTTGAATTGAAATTCTGTAATTAACTAATTTATGATAATTCATTATGATAATTGGAATTTGCTACACTGCCATATATGAGTTACCTGTCTCATATGTGTTGATTGGGCTGATATTTTCACACATCGCCCAAGTGCACAGTTAATAAATTATTCCTTAAATGTTGTTTAAATGTGATGTGGACATTATATGAATGTTATTATGTGATGAATGTTATTGTTGATTACATGTATGATTTAAAATCCATTATTTAATGGTATTTGATGTGAGTCTCATTCCAAGGTGGGAATTTCAAAAGTTTTCAAAAGAATTTACAATTAAAGAATTAAATGTAATTTTAATGCGTTTTAATATAATTTGATGTACACTAAACCGATTAGTTAAATTGCGCTTTTTATACGTGAATGGATATTTCCATGAATTATATTTATTATACAATAAAGGAATGAAGATTTAAGATTTGAAATTTGAAATGTAACGTTTGGAATTTTTAATAATTATTATAATAAAATGAGTATTGCTTAACCCGAGGTTAGATTGAGTTGTGGTATAAGACTGCCCGGACCCGCCCGGCACATCCAGCAACCGCAACAATATATATCTAATGTGAGAGGTTAATGCAATAATCAATACTTAATTAACATATATAAATTGAAATTCAAAAGTTATACATTTTGAAAATATAATATTGTAATAATAAATGTTGTATTAATGATTAAATTAATACATAAAGTTTAAAATTTCAAAAATGACATTTTATTGTAATATTAAATTGAACATTAAAAGAATAAATGAAACAATAAATGATTAATTTATTTTGAAAGCTTGCATTTTGAAAAGTTATCCTTTTATTAAAGATTAGAACGCTAAATATTGTTTGTTAATGAAAGTTATCCTTTTATTAAAGATTAGAACGCTAAATAATGTTTGTTAATAAAAGTTATCCTTTTATTAAAGATTAGAACGCTAAATAATGTTTGTTAATAAAAGTTATTCTTTTATTAAAGATTAGAACGCTAAATAATGTTTGTTAATAAAAGTTATCCTTTTATTAAAGATTAGAACGCTAAATAATGTTTGTTAATAAAAGTTATTCTTTTATGAAAGATTAGAAACGCTAAATATTGTTTGTTAATGAAAGTTATTCTTCTATTAAAGATTAGAAACGCTATATAATGTTTGTTAATAAAAGTTATTCTTTTATTAAAGTTAGGAACGCTAAAATATGTTGGTTTAGAATTTAATATTGAATATAGGTCGATATATTTTATTCAAAGTTTTATATTTAATATTAAATAAGATGCTGGGTTTGTCGTGAATGGTGTCTTAAATAACACTGTTCTTGAATCCTACTTAAGAAAGAATAAATCTTTTAATAAAGATTTAAAGAAGAGATTTTTCAATTATTAAACAAAATTGAAAATTTATTTGGAAATTGATGGTGGGTTGATTGTGAATAATGTTTTAAATGACATTAGTTCTTGAAACCCAAATCAATAGTAAAATTATGATTTTTCATTCATTAATCTTTTAATTAAAGATTTAATGAAATTTTCTAGAGCGAAGTTTCCAATTTAATACATTAAATTGAAATTTAAAGGAATTGGATTTTGGGGTTTGTCGTGAACAATGTTTTAAGCAACATTTGTTCTTTAACCCAATTAAGATAAGATTAATTTCTTAAAGTTGAAAAAAATCATTAAATAATAATTTATGGAAGGTTAATACCAAATAGAGTTTTAACGAACCTTTAATCAGAATTAAAGAGGAATAAAGAAATTGAATTTACTAAATTCAATAAGTGATCGAGAATGGAGTACCACCAGTTTTGCTCCATGCGTTAGTTAAATCTTTAATTAGATTTAAATGATAAACAGTAATTAAATTTACCGTAACATATTGGGTCTAGATATGGAGTACCACCAGTTTTACTCCATGGGTTAAATAGGTTGGGACTGGGCTAATGAAATAAATGATTTATTCGGTAAGACGAAAATTCCGACTAGATGGATAGGGCTTAATGTAGTTGAGAAAAGATTAAATCTTTTGAAACGATATCCAAAGGATTATTTAACTATATGTTTTAAAGGAATTTTATCTTTGATAAAATTAAGGGGAAAATTTCCTAGAGAAAAGATCATTTAATCAAAAGAATATCCTTGATTTGGAATGAGACGTTGTTTGTGTTACTTTAACACACGTTTTTTTTAATTGCGCGAATTATTCGGAAAGACCGGGTTCAACCCATTCCGAATAAATTCATACGATGATTGAAGATCGACGATGAAGACGGTTATTGAAGAACGGGAAATTTCCATATTGAATGAATGATTATTGATATCTTGATTGGACCGTACACCCAAGATGAGGGAAAGTTGGTGATCATTCAGACGTATTTGGGAATTCTACCGGATATAGTTTCGTTCAGACCCAGAACGGACTAGTAAATGGATTGCGTGTCTGACATGGTATTCCTTTATATTGTACTTGTTGATCTCTGTTTTACGTATAACTGTGTGGTGGTGGAGAATTTATTCTTCGCTTAACACCCGGTTATATATTGGTAGATGATCAATGATATGGTATGGTCTGACAATGTGGCACGCCAAGATGCATTGATCAAGGCTTTTGTTGAAAAGCAGGCCTTGTGGGTATAACGTAACTTCACGAACCTCACACCCCGGTATGAGTCAAAAACGGGATATGGACCGTAGGGAGTGCACACGTTTCTTTCTAGCTAGAGTGGTGTCAGCGACCTGCCAGCCCTGACATTTTACTTATGTGGATGATGGATTTTGAGGCGCCTCGTTATTTTTATAGGCCGTTGGTGGTCATACTATAGGTCCAAAGGGACCGGGAAACGTGTGTTCAGACATAACTAATCCACTGCCCATAGGCGGGGACCGGCCCTACCGCTTCCAAGGGTTCACTGCGGGGAATCCTGAGGCATTTGCTAGAGTGTCTCGAATCGGAGAGGATCTTGCCCCTAGCCTCGACTCATGATGGAATCCAAATTTCCAATACGCCCTTGCGGTTTTGATTGTAGAACTAGTATTGGCGACATGCTATATGGTAACCATGCCGTCTAGGATTGATACTTATGATTCAAATCTTTTTATTAAAACATATATACACTAATAATAATATCAAATCCGTTTTATACGTATCAAGCATCTTTTGACCATTATAAGGTAAAACCCTATCCTCTGGTGTGCGTTGCATTGTGTGATGGGACCTGGGTCTTATAATGGTTTCATTTTTCCAAAAAAGGCATTGCGTTATTTCTCAATTTACTTTAATTTATGCACCGACAATCCATTGGAATAAAACCCGTTCCGCATTAGCGGCGTGGTCCTTGGATTTGTCTTATTAGCTAAATTAGTTTTGAGTTCTCACACCAGTCCCATGACTGACCTGGAGTTTATTGTTTTAACCTAAACTCTGGGTGCCCATATTTTTCCACACGGGCAGCTAGTAGTTTTGGTTTTGCAGATATTATATTCACAGGATCCTGGTCTACAGCTGAAGCGATATTCGGAAAGCTCTGTATCCGTGTATCTCTTTTAGTTGTAATTTTGTATTATTTTTCCGCTGCTATTTAAATGTAATTAAAATCTCTGATATTGTATTTATCAAATGTAAAGTATTCATTTGTATTCTGGAATATTCTTGTACTCTGATGTAATTGTTGTAATAAGCAATGAAAATGTTCTCTTGTTTGCGTTCTGATGTGTTCTGTTCTCTAAACAATCTTCATTCTAGTTCGGTTTAGGCCGGGCCGGACTGAGGGTCGTTTCAATTAGACATCGTGATTTGATATGATTGAATACCATGACATACCGGAATGTAGATAAAGGAGATTTTTCAAAGTGATATTGAATAAGAGATATTTAAAAATTCGAATATTTTTAAATAAGGAATATTTATAAATTGGGATATTTATAAATATGAGATATTTTAAAAAAAAAAGAAAATAATTTCAAAACATTTTCTTTGAATGGAAAGGCTTGTGTAGCGGTTTGGGGATTTTCCCGATGCTTCCGATACAAAGGAGGTTATGGCCAATTTTCCCGGGAATTTAAGGAGTTAGAATATTTCAAGGATAAATTTGAAAAGGGAATATTTGTAAACCATTTACAAATAGAATTGAAAAGGAAAACGTTATAAAAAGGGAATCATTTTTAAAGTATAGAACCGTTATTTAAAAGTAAATCTTTTCAAATGAATAAAACGTTGTTAAAAAGGAGAAATCGAATATGGTATTCGAAAGGGGTTAGTCAAGTCGAGTTAGTCAAATAGAGTTAAACAATAGAGTTAAACAGTTGAGTTAACCAGTTAGAGTTAAACAGTTGAGTTAAACAGTTGAGTTAAACAGTTAGAGTTAAACAGTTAGAGTTAAACGGTTAGAGTTAAAACAAGCATAGTTATTCAGGATGAGTTGTCATTAACACGACTGCTAGCGTAATTCGCAGGGCTGTAAATAGCCTACGGCGTTCGGATGTTTCCTGAGGAAATCAGGCATAACCATTGTGATCGCTGCGATCTAGAGTTGAGCGAATGGAGTTAAAGAATATAAAGTTAAGCAAAATTAGAATCTGACTAGAGATTAATAAGTTGAATGGTTTCCTGGGTATCGATCTGATGTTGGTTTCGGCCTTCGGGGTTTATACTTAGGAAGTTGTTCTCTTGTTAGTTTATAGTTAGAGTCTGATAGTTGTGGAAGGATAGTGATACGTAAATAAACAATGGTAATGTTTTCCAACGTCGATAACAAATATCTTCTAAATATAGAAAATAAGGAAATATGTATAGATATACATGATGATTGATCGATTGACATTCCATTTGGAATTTAGATCGTTGTTTGTACACGGACATGTTTTCGTTTGATAGTTAAATCACAGACTATCGAAGTTTTGACCATTTTACGTTGTTAAGATGGAGAGACCGGTTGGATTATTATCCGAAGAACCACTCTGTATTGGCATAAGCGTTGCGAATCATATATGCCAAAGATAATTGAAGACGGAGTAAAATGCAAGGGCTATCCTGTTTACAGAATAGTGCCTTCGGTTTGTCCAGTCCCAGGACAACTTGTATGGACGAAGGTCTGACAGAGTATATCTGGTAGATCATGTAAGTTGATCGTTTCAAACGTATTTACGTTGGTGGCGGAGGAATTCGTTTCTCTTAGCTTATACCCGTGGTATTTTTGGGGAAATCAATTTGTGATTTAACGGGTATGACGATGTGACATTCTAAGTGAATGAAGATGTGGTATGTGAGAAGATATGCGTAGCTTCTAGCCTCACATCCGGTAAATGACAGAAATCGGGAAGGCAGCATGGCTAAGTCGGTCGCACCGAAGTAGGGTGTATAATCACCTATCTAGAGAATATTCATTTGTTTCTTAAATCTATCAATGCTGTCCCATATATATATGGGAACGGTTGCTGATCCCAACCGTTGGTGATGTACATTCGATACACTCAAGCGAAATGAGTGGTCGGTCATGTGTGGCTGAGTTGCAAGATATTCTTGTTGAACTCCAGTGTATCGTTCCTAGAGTGCACTGATCGGAAGGTGATTCCATACCTTGTCATAGTTGGAAATCCATTATCCAATACGTGCTTGCGATTTTGATTGTATACTATATGTAGAACGTGAGATGAAAGCGTTTCTGCTAGTTGATATCTATTTGTACATAGACATTATTATAATATCAAAAGGTTTTTGATATAAAGATATATTGGATTCTCATAAGGGAAAAACCCGTTCCGTTCTGCGGCGTGATCTTATGAGATATCGTTTACTTGTTCATATACCTGTTTTAAACTGTTTTACTCACACCAGTCCCATGACTGACCCGGAGTTTATTTGTTGTTTTCCCTAAACTCTTGGGTGCCTAAATTTGTACGGGCAGTCAAGTAGTCGGGTTTTACAGATATACTGGAAGAGCTTGGAGCAGGAGGCTTCAAGATCATATAGCTATAGTTATTTCCGCTGTGTTGTAAGTGCTGTACTCTGATAAGTGCTATTGTATACATAACTGTTATATTTCAAAGTTATGTTATATATTATATGTTATTTGTTCCGCTGTGAGGTTCGTGTTACTCTGATGTTATGTTCTTCTTCTTCTTCTATTCTAAGTTTCTATCTTATCTATTCTCACCTTCTAATTTCTTTCATTAACTTTTCGGTTATTTTCGATCCTTTGATGTTCGATATGTGTTGTATATTGGATAACCAAGATCGCATTTTTCTGGGTCGTTACAGTTGGTATCAGAGCTTAAGTTAAGAATTACCTTGGCTCTGTGGCGTGACTCGGTAGAGATAGGGTTAGTAATACCCTAGATTGAGTTTGAGTGTATATATACGAGTGCGTATTTGTATTTGATATAAAAATGGTTTTATATTGTGGAGATTCATTGGCTGAGTTGTTTATGAGTTCTGGTCGATCAGTTTGATCCACTGTATCGGTAGGAGTAAATAAACACTTGAATACGATGGACCGACCCAGTATGGATATGTGATATATTATCATATGTTAGATATATTGGTTGTAATTATAATCGAATGAGATTATAAAGTGAAATGGTTATATATAACCAATCAGAATTCATATAAGTAAAGTATATGAAATAAGATGAATTAAATATGAATTTAAATCAGATTTGGAATTAAAATAAGGAAATTTTAAGTTCCTGGGAGATTTTGAAATGTTTTCAAAATGGAAGTATTCAGTAATGGTTTTGAAATGATATAATATTGAAATCACTTGGGTCGCTGGAAAATAATTCCGATGATGACTGCGCAGTATCATCGGTGTAATTTTCGAGTTCTAAGTGGTGGATTACTACCAGAGATTTTGATTTGAATTGTTTTGAGAAAACAAGTGTTTAGAAATTCAAAGGTTTTGAATTGGCAGTATGATTTCAAATTGATTTGAAATTTACCCTGGAAT
Source organism: Allium sativum (assembly GCA_030737875.1). Lineage (NCBI taxonomy): Eukaryota > Viridiplantae > Streptophyta > Magnoliopsida > Asparagales > Amaryllidaceae > Allium > Allium sativum. The sequence continues at coordinate 122,462,388 of CM060926.1, read as the reverse complement.
TTAAGTTCTAGAAATTAAAATTTAACTAATGAAGTTAAATAAAATGAGACGGTAAAAATAAATTGAAATTTAACTTGAACATAGTTAAATAAAATTGAATTGGGTTAGAGAATAATCTGTTATGGAATTGGGTTGATGAGTTAAGAATTTTAAATTTGATATTGGGGTTCGAATTAAATTCGGTTTGGATTTGAGGATATGAACTGATTGGAATTTGATTGAGATAACACTGGTATATGCTGAGTTGATAGCATATGGAAGTGGTAGAGATATAATGATATGCCCGACAAAAAGGTACAAGTTTATATTTTATATGAGTTTGGAATTTATGAGCCGAATTGGCAAGCCGTTTGGCGTTTTGATTTTTTTTGGGTTGAAGAAGGCCCAGAGAGGCGAGTTGGAGTTTGAGCTATTGACCAGTACAAAGGAGGTGCTGGCGAAATTTTCTGAAAATTTAAAGTGTTAGAAAATTTTCAGAATTTTTAAAATTTTAGTTAGTCGGAATGAATTAATATTTTAGTCGATATTAAAAATTTCAGTTGAAACCAGAGATAAGAGGTAAAAAGATAATTTTTACCCAGTTGATAGGGTCGTTCCCTACCTTAGCAATTTCGAGGACGAAATTATTTTTAAGGGGGAAAGATTGTAATGACCCGCATTCTGACCGTTGAATAATTAACTAATTTAATTATTAAATATCGATTTAACGATATCAATAACTGGAATTAAATAATATTTATATTTAATTAATGTAAATAATAGGATAGTATACTTCCAGAATAGTCGGAAATAGTAGAATTCACAATACGATGTGAACTGGATCTTATATAAGCTATAATTCAGTTTGAAGTTGAATTATAATAACGAATATATTGAATCGACGACAGTTGAACGTATAGTTTATAATATATTTATAAACGAGCTCGAAATGGCGCTGCAGTTTGCTATTTGGCGATTTGAACTTCAACTAAATGTACAGGATTCGTTTTAAGCCGAATTTCTGTGAAACAAGAAACGTGTGGAGCTGGTGGAGTATATCCTTCTAGTGGAAGAGAAAAATCGGGATTTCGTCGTGTTGATTTTGATATACGGCTAAATCAAATTTTAAAATAGTCGCTATAGAATCGTTTATCGACCGTAACAGTTTATTCGATATAACTAGTGATCGGGTTTGAATTTAGACAAGGTTCTTTTGGGACGTAGTGATAATTTAATTTTTAGAATTTTACTGTAATTTTTAATAAATTAAATATGCAACTTTTTATTTGAAGTATTTCACACCCGGTAATCAACATTTTTGGGGTTTCACAATATAAGTTAATCTACCGATATTATTATATTTTTGGGACGGTGGTACATTACTGGTTACAACAGTATTTTTATTTCTGTCCCTAGCAGCTCATGTATATAAGTGGAGCAGTGTATACTTAGGTGTCCGTATTTTATAACTTAAATATATATATGTATTTGTATTACTGAAATTCCTAAGTCCCCTATTCAACCGTGTGGCATGTTCCATTTACCACAAGACCCTGTTTGGATTTCAGAGGCGCCACGTTTTCTTTTTTTGATTGTATATATGCGTGTTGTCTCCCCTCATGTATTCCCTCTTCACCAAACCGAGTCCTCACAGTTATTTAATGGCTTCAGGATCTTTAAAACCAAATCTAAGCTTTCCATTTTCATTCAACTGCTCGGAACAAAACAGGGATCATTCCCTTTGGACAAACCTCCCCTCTATAGTTATATATATTATATAAATATATATGAGAGTGTTCTCCTGGCAACAAACCAAACCCGCAAGACCAAATTGGAAAGGGAAAACCGAATACGTGCATACAGGTGTTTGGAGCGTGTCATGTACAATGGCAGGCGGTGATGAGAAAACTGCAGATGGGATGCGGTGGAGTTGCATGAGAATGAAGAGGTCACGAAGGTGCAATATGGGGAGGAGTTCGAAGGTTTAGGAACTAGTGGTTAATGGTGAGACCTAGTTGATCATTTTGTAGTGGAGAAGTAGAGGACGGGAAGGTAAACGAGTAGGGTTTGGCACAGTACTGAAGTACTGTCGGAATGAAGTCTGGCAAAGGGTTGGTTGTGTTTGCTTTGGGAGCGAGATGGAGTAGGACGCCAGGAACTGTTCATCGCGATTTCGAGAAGGGTGTTCGAACTCCATGCGATGGAGCCGAGATGGGAGAGATTTCGAAGGGGGAAGGGACGGTGATTTCAATTCTTGTTTCCATGGGAAAAATCGAAGAAGAAAGGTGCAGATCTGATTAAATTCATGGGACTGTGAAATTATGGATGAAGGGGGGGCCCACGTGGACATCATTTGTTTGGAGGTGAGGATGAAGAAGACGGGTAGTAAAAGATGCGGGCCGGGTTTTGAAACAAGGCGGTTGGGCCAACATAGGGAGGTAAAGCCCACAAATATAATAACAAATTTAGTTTGGATTTAAAATCTAATATAGTGTATTAACTTGTAATGCCCGTATCTCTCTCATACTTTATCAGTTTGACAAACCGTAAGTTGCGTTGGGATTGTATGGACGGACACTACGCAATGGAGCTGACTGGGAGTGAATCCGAGCTAGTTACAATTTATGGCGAAATAAATTGTCCATCGCAGTCAAATAAACGCAAACCGTTATTTAACGATTAACGCGCCAATGTGAGTAAATCTCACCAACTCTGAACAGTTTATAATTTCATGTTATATTTTTAGAACTGTTAAATATGGACTGATTGATTGTGTGTTGACTGTTTGATTGAACTGCTAGTCAGTTAGTTAAATTTCTATATTGATTCTGTTTAACAGAATATATCATATGGAACTGAAAGTGATGTTATCTATACTGTCTAACATCTGTGATGCAGGGAAACAGGTTGGAGGAATCCGACTGGATTCCTCAACAGTTATTTTATTGTTTTTCATATATTTTGATATATGATGTGAATTATAACCTGTTGTTGATTGTGTGTGTATGGACGAGATTAGACATCGTGATTTGATATGATTGAATACCATGACATACCGGAATGTAGATAAAGGAGATTTTTCAAAGTGATATTGAATAAGAGATATTTAAAAATGCGAATATTTTTAAATAAGGAATATTTATAAATTGGGATATTTATAAATAGGAGATATTTTAAAAAAAAGAAAATAATTTCAAAACATTTTCTTTGAATGGAAAGGCTTGTGTAGCGGTTTGGGGATTTTCCCGATGCTTCCGATACAAAGGAGGTTATGGCGAATTTTCCCGGGAATTTAAGGAGTTAGAATATTTCAAGGATAAATTTGAAAAGGGAATATTTGTAAACCATTTACAAATAGAATTGAAAAGGAAAACGTTATAAAAAGGGAATCATTTTTAAAGTACAGAACCGTTATTTAAAAGTAAATCTTTTCAAATGAATAAAACGTTGTTAAAAAGGAGAAATCGAATATGGTATTCGAAAGTTAGTTAATCGAATATGTTATTCGAAAGGGGTTAGTCAAGTCGAGTTAGTCAAATAGAGTTAAATAGTAGAGTTAAATAGTTGAGTTAACCAGTTAGAGTTAAACAGTTGAGTTAAACAGTTGAGTTAAACAGTTAGAGTTAAACAGTTAGAGTTAAACAGTTAGAGTTAAACAGTTAGAGTTAAAACAAACATAGTTATTCAGGATGAGTTGCCATTTAGCACGACTGCTAGCGTAATTCGCAGGGCTGTAAATAGCCTACGGCGTTCGGATGTTTTCTGAGGAAATCAGGCGTAACCATTGTGATCGCTGCGATCTAGAGTTGAGCGAATGGAGTTAAAGAATATAAAGTTAAGCAAAATTAGAATCTGACTAGAGATTAATAAGTTGAATGGTTTCCTGGGTATCGATCTGATGTTGGTTTCGGCCTTCGGGGTTTATACTTAGGAAGTTGTTCCCTTGTTAGTTTATAGTTAGAATCTGATAGTTGTGGAAGGATAGTGATACGTAAATAAACAATGGAAATGTTTTCCAACGTCGATAACAAATATCTTCTAAATATAGAAAATAAGGAAATATGTATAGATATACATGATGATTGATCGATTGACATTCCATTTGGAATTTAGATCGTTGTTTGTACACGGACATGTTTTCGTTTGATAGTTAAATCACAGACTATCGAAGTTTTGACCATTTTACGTTGTTAATATGGAGAGACCGGTTGGATTATTATTCGAAGAACCACTCTGTATTGGCATAAGCGTTGTGAATCATATATGCCAAGGATAATTGAAGACGGAGTAAAATGCAAGGGCTATCCTGTTTACAGAATAGTGCCTTCGGTTTGTCCAGTCCCAGGACAACTTTTATGGACGAAGGTCTGACAGAGTATATCTGGTAGATCACGTAAGTTGATCGTTTCAAACGTATTTACGTTGGTGGCGGAGGAATTCGTTTCTCTTAGCTTATACCCGTGGTATTTTTGGGGAAATCAATTTGTGATTTAACGGGTATGACGATGTGACATTCTAAGTGATTGAAGATGTGGTATGTGAGAAGATATGCGTAGCTACTAGCCTCACATCCGGTAAATGACAGAAATCGGGCAGGCAGCATGGCTAAGTCGGTCGCACCGAAGTAGGGTGTATAATCACCTATCTAGAGAATATTCATTTGTTTCTTAAATCTATCAATGATGTCCCGTATATATACGGGAACGGTTGCTGATCCCAACCGTTGGTGATGTACATTCGATACACTCAAGCGAAATGAGTGGTCAGTCATGTGTGGCTGAGTTGCAAGATGTTCTTGTTGAACTCCAGTGTATCGTTCCTAGAGTACACTGATCGGAAGGTGATTCCATACCTTGTCATAGTTGGAAATCCATTATCCAATACGTGCTTGCGATTTCGATTGTATACTATATGTAGAACGTGAGATGAAAGCGTTTCTGCTAGTTGATATCTATTTGTACATAGACATTATTATAATATCAAAAGGTTTTTGATATAAAGATATTTTGGATTCTCATAAGGGAAAAACCCGTTCCGTTCTGCGGCGTGGTCTTATGAGATATCGTTTACTTGTTCATATACCTGTTTTAAACTGTTTTACTCACACCAGTCCCGTGACTGACCCGGAGTTTATTTGTTGTTTTCCCTAAACTCTTGGGTGCCTAAATTTGTACGGGCAGTCAAGTAGTCGGGTTTTACAGATATACTGGAAGAGCTTGGAGCAGGAGGCTTCAAGATCATATAGCTATAGTTATTTCCGCTGTGTTGTAAGTGCTGTACTCTGATAAGTGCTATTGTATACATAACTGTTATATTTCAAAGTTATGTTATATATTATATGTTATTCGTTCCGCTGTGAGGTTCGTGTTACTCTGATGTTATGTTCTTCTTCTTCTTCTATTCTAAGTTTCTATCTTATCTTTTCTCACCTTCTAATTTCTTTCATTAACTATTCGGTTATTTTCGATCCTTGGATGTTTGATATGTGTTGTATATCGGATAACCAAGATCGCATTTTTCCGGGTCGTTACATTCATACTCAAGTCTAAGTCCTTTCTTTGCATAAAATAAAAATACAATTAAAATCGAATTAAACCATAATTCAATTTATTTATTTTTGATGAAAAAGGTAGTGAATTTGAATGATTCACGCCTAAGCTTCATTAAAACCAAAATGTTTACAATGAATATATACAGTCGGTCCGCCAACGTGTACAACATTACAGACCACCAACATTACAACCCATATAAACACCATGCGAAAAAATTACATTGAAAGCCGACATAGTAAATATAGCACCATGCGAATAGACATTACAGAACATTACATCCCAGACCAAGATATACATACATAAATACATAAACATAAAATATCAACAATGAAGCTAAAGAAAGCTTCCAAATTACCCGCAACAGCCTGGGCACCATGTCAGAATAGTAAGAGAAACCACCAAAATATTTCAAAGCCTTCAAAATGCTTCGGCAGCATCACTCCATAACTGCAAATGGATCAAGCCTCTTGCCCTTTTTTGCTTTGTCCCTTACTCTTGGAGCAATGCAATCAACATGTCTCCACCTATCGATGCCTTCCAGTGGACCCTAATTCAATTTAGGTTTACAAAAATATAAAAATACGAAGAATGGGAAAGAAGTATATGAATCCTTGCTTGTCATCCTTCTGATTCTATTTACATGCTCTGTAGAGGCCCTATATCTCCTCTAACCATGTTGGCTTTAATTGTTTCAACGTTCATCGATCAACACCTTATTGGGGATTTTTGTGGTTTGAGGCTATTTGATGATGAATATTGTCGTACTTCAAACTTTAAGGATTTGCGGAGCAAATTCCTTTTGACAATAGTTGAATCCACCAGGTACAAAAAGATTATCGAACTATTGATTTTCAGAATTTAATAAAGCCTTGGGACAGCGAAATCGGATTCAAAGTTTGTATGACTTTGATCTGATAAAGAACACTCTGATTATTGTTATCTGATGATGCAGTATAGAAAATAGAAACGAAAAGGAAGAAGAATACAATAATTCTGCAACGCTTTAACAATTGAAAAACTTCAGAAGTGTTTCGGACAGAACTGTTTTTGCAAAAGTTTAATGGCGTCGCAGAAGCCAGAAGGAAGAAGAAGAGATTTTAGAATTATTTGTAACAATTCTGGGCATTGGAGTTTATAGGCACCCAGAGGTGTCTGTCCATGAACCGTCGCGATCGTTTGTAATGGTCGTATCTGTTTCCATTCGGAAACATCGCATCCCTTTAGTTTGAAACATGACGCCATTTTGCAACGTTCTGAAGAGTTGCGAATTTTCAAATGCGCGCACCATAATTCAGAAAATACAATGGTCCAAGCCCAACGGTCATTCCGCGGCCCAATGGATTACGAGACCCCAAGAGGCCAAGGCCCATCTTTTGACACTTTAAATATTAATATCCATGTCATGTTCATGCATTGCCTTATCTCTCCCTTCTCTTCTCTCTTTTGATATGATACATAAGGCTTTTACATATATAGAGAGAAGTCCTTACTTATTTCATGATGTGGGACAAATACAACACTTCATTCCATCTTTCTTTATTCTTTCTTTTTCTTCAAAATAAAACCCCATACCCCAAAAGCTTGAATTTGAAAATTTCACAACAATCTCCCCCAATTTTCAAAACAAAGAAAATAAATAAAGTGAGCGGCTGAATCACTAGTGTGACTTCCTACATACCCAAGTAGGATCAAGCCTATGTAGTTCTAAGATCAAGTTTTGCATCATCGTGGAAACTACACATAAATAAAAGGTATCTTTTGGATTTGAACCTTTACTTAGTGTAAACTGTTCAAAGCTCTATCGAGATTCTATGGTGAACGAATCTTGAACCAAGTATCCCTTAATGATAAAACCGGAACAATCACACATGTTGAATTCCTTAGTTAGAGTGTTCTGTATTGCTCAGCACGTTAATGGCCATGTGCTTTAATCCTGGTTCATGAGTCTACTTTAGAGAGCGGTCTTACTTTCCTAGGAAACGACCTGATTTCCATACTCATATAGGTAAGTCACTTAAGGTGTTCCTGCGATACACCTTTTAGGGTTTCTAGACTTATTTAGGATATGTATCCATGCTTTGTTCATGTAGAATCCAACACTAAACATTATGGGATAATTTTTTTAGTGTTCCGTAATCATACCCTTAACTTATTGGTACCCATTGAACTTTGTCTACCCCTTTCAAGACACAAGTTGGGTTTCTGTTAAGGACGATCAATCTTCATTCACAGACCTTAGTCCCATTTCTTTTGACTTTATAGAAACCATAGCCTTTGGATGACCTTTAGTAAGTGGGTCAGCCAAGTTTTTCTTTGTTTCTATGTAGTCAATAGTTATAACTCCACTTTTGAGTAACTGTCTTACCATCTGATGTCTTAGACTCACATGTCTAGACTTTCCGTCATATGTCTTATTAGAGACATTATATATCGTTGCTTGATTATCACGCTACTGGAGATGGCTTCTTCCACAATGGGGTTTCCATTAACAAATTCCTAAGCCATTCAGCTTCCTTACATGCATCCACTAATGCAATTAATTCTAACAACATAGTTGAATCAGATATACAGGTCTGCTTCTTGGAAGCCTAAGATATAACAGCGCCTCCTAATGTAAATATCCATCCAGTCATAGACTTGGATTTGAATTCTACATTGTTCCAGGTTGCATCACTATATCCTTGTATTATAGCAAGATATCCTTTATAATATAAACCATTTTTAATGGTTTCTTTAAAATAAGTTAAAATTTTGGAAATAGCTTTCCATTGTTTGAAACCCGGATTACTCATAAATCAACACAATACACTTATAATATGTGCGATGTCGGGTCTAGTGCAATGCATAGCATACATAAGACACCCAATAACACTAGAATACTCAAGTTGAAAAATGGTACATATAGTGTTCTTTTCTAATTTGATACTTGGATCTAAAGGAGTTGGTGCTGGCTTATCATCATAATGACCATACTTCTTTAGGAACTTCTCAATATAACGCGATTGAGTTAGTAATAACTCCCCCGCTTTCCTAATGATTTTAATTCCTAAAATTACATCAGCCTCTCCTAGATCTTTCATATCAAATTTAGAAGGTAGAAACTTTTTAGTTTCATTCACACAGGATATGTTGGAACCAAATATTAACATGTCATCAACGTATAAACATATTATATATAATCGTTGTTATCTGATTTGCTATAAATACATTTATCTGCATAATTAACAAAGAATCCAAATGACAGTGCAATTTTATCAAACTTCTCATGCCATTGCATGGGAGCTTGCTTCAGGCTATAAAGAGATTTAACTAATTTACAAACTTTCTTTTTTTGGCCTTGGGGTAGTAAAGCCTTTAGGTTGTTCCATGTATATCTCTTCTTCTAAATATCCATTTAGAAATGGTGTTTTTACATCCATTTGATGTATGACCAAATTACGAATTGATGTCAATGCTATTAAATAGTGTATGGAAGATATGCGAGCAACTGGAGCATAGTTATCAAAATAATCTACTCCTTGTCTTTACTTATATCTCTTAGCAACTAATCTAACTTTAAACTTACCAATGGATCCAATTGTATTCAACTTTTTCTTGAATATTCATTTACACCCTATAGGTTTAGCACCAGGAGGTAAATCAGATAAACCCCAGGTTTGGTTAAACATTATGGAGTTCATTTCATCATTGATAGCTTCTTTCAAAAAATTAGAATTTCTATAACTCATAGCTTCAGAATAAGTTTTGGGATCATCATCAACGTTCATTACATATCTTGTCACATAAGGACTTCATCCTCATTACCTTCTACGAGATATGTTATGAAGTCAGGACTATAATTTTTCTCTGTTCTCGTTCTTTTACTTCTCCTGTGTTCAGTACTATTATCTGGTACCAACACTTCCTTGCCGTTTTGAGCAGAAGCATATTCATTGTCATTGATATCATTAGTCACAGTTGGTTCTGGACTAGAAGATCTCAATGGATTCTCAATAGTTTGATTTTCAAAAAATTCTACATCTACAGATTCTATAACTTCTAAGGTATCAAGTATAAGGAACCTATAAGTTATACTATTCAGAGATTATCCTATAAAAACACACTTAAATGCCCTATTTTCTAACTTTGGTCCTTTAGGGTCAGGTTTTCTAACATATGCTAAGCAACCCCAAACTTTAAGTCTGGTTAGGTTAGGTTTTCTATTAAACCATAATTCATAAGGGGAAATATTATTCTTTCTAAGTGGTACTCTATTTAGAATGTAACGTGCAGATAACGTAGCGCCAACCCATAGGTTATAAGGTAAATTAGAACTTATGATCATGGCGTTAACCATTTCTACTAAAATTCTATTTTCCCTCTCAGCAACACCATTTTTTTGTGGTATATATGGATCCGTACATTGGTGAACTATACCATTTGTTTAAAAAATAAAGTAAAACCATTTGAAAAGTATTCACCACCACGATCTGCATGTAACACTTTAATTATAACTCCTAATTGTGTTTCGACTTTTGCTTTGTAAAATTTGAATTTATCAAAGGCCTCATCTTTCGATTTCATTAGATATACATATGCATATCTAGTATAATCATCAATAAATGTTATATAGTATTGGTTACCACCATATGTGATATGACTTTTTAAGTCACTCACATCACTATATACCGAATCAAGCAAACCAGTTTTCCTTTCTATAGATTTAAAGGATTTCTGGTGTATTTTTTCTTGAACACATAATTCACATTTAGAGATAGAGTCAAAATCACATTCAGAAATTAATCCTAATTTATGCATATTTCTAAAAGATTTATAATTAACATGACCTAGTCTACCATGCCATAAATTAACAGAATCAACAATATAAGCAGAAGATTTCTTCATTAATTCAACTTAATCATGCCAGTTACAAGAATATCCCTATCCAATGAATTAGCTGTTCTTGGACAACACTAACTTATCAGACTCATACACCATCTTGAATCCTCCTTTGTTAAGAAGTTATCCAGAAACCAAATTCTTACACATATCAGGTACATAAAATACATTGACTAGTGTGAGAACTTTCCTAGAGGTGAATGTAAGTTCAATTGTGCCTTTTCCCATAACTTTACTTGCAACTTTGTTTGCGCCAGTGACTTCGCTGGATTCTCCATTATTTTTTTCGTAAGTCATAAATAGATTATGGTCTTTGCAAACATGAATGGTTGCTCCAATATCGAGCCACCAATCATTATCAATGCCACTAACGGAGTTCGCTTCTTGTACGACATGCATAAGCTTTTCTTTGACCACATTTTCTTTTTGTTGTTTCTTCCGAAGACGATAGTCTCGGGTATAGTAGTTGGGTTTGTTACAATAGTAATAGGCACCCTTCTTTTTTTTCTTGGAATTATTATTCTTCTTAAACTGTGTCTCATTCTTAGACTTCAGTTTATCAGTAATTTCAACCTTATTTTCCTTATGTTGAGACTTAGTTTGTGAATTATCATCTAGTTCACGTTTACGAGAATCTTCTTCAATACGAAGATGACGCTGTAAACCGTCTAAATTATAATCCGTTTCCGCATGTTTAAATTTTTTCTTATAATCATTCCAAGAATTTGGGAGTCTTGAAATAATAACTCCAACAACAAAAGATTCAGGGAGATCAATACCAGCATCTTTAAGTTGATTCACCAACAGTAGTATTTCACTTACTTGTCCAACTATGGACTTTGGCAACCATTTTGAAATCCCTAAAATTACAAATAAGAAATTTTCTTGTCTCAGATATGCAATACTTTCTCTCCAAAACAGTCGAGAGGTCCTTTGCAGTTTCCAAGGATCAGCGAGCATTGTGGACTAAAGGAGACAAAGCATTCAGAATGTGACCTCTACATAGAATATCATCTTCTTTGTGCTTTGCACGTTTTTCCTTCAGTGCGGCATCCTCGCCAGCGGTTTCCTCTGGCATAATTTCCAATCCGTCTTCCAAGATGTAGAACAATTTGATGGTGATCAGAAAAACCTTCATCGTCTCTTGCCAATAAGTAAAGTTTTGACCATCAAAATTCTCCAATTTTGTCAAATGTTGATTCATAACTTGCAATGCGCTCAAACCTTCCGTGATTGAAGCTATTGTCTGAAAACTTGTCGGGGATTTTCGTGGTTTGAGGCTATTTGATGATGAATATTGTCGTACTTCATACTTTAAGGTTTGCGGAGCAAATTCTTTCGGATAATAGTTGAATTCACCAGGTTCAAATAGATTATCGAACTATTGACTTTCAGAATTCAATAAAGCCTTGGAACAGGGAACTCAGATTAAAAGTTTGTACGGCTTTGATCCGATCATGAATACTCTGGTAATTGTTTTATATGAAGCAATATAGAAAATAGAAACGAAGAGGAAGAAGAATACAACAATTCTGCAATGCTTTCAGAATTGAAACACTTCAGAAGTGTTTCGGATAGAACTGTTTTTGCAACATTTTAATGGCGTCGCAGAATCTAGAAGGAAGAAGAAGAAATTTCAGAATTATTTGTAACAGTTCTTGGTGCTGGAATTTATAGGCACCCAGAGGTGTTTGTCCATGAACCATCGCGATCGTTTGTAATGGTCATATCCGTTTCTATTCAGAAACATTGCATCCCTTCAGTTTGCAACTCGACGCCATTTTGCAATGTTCCGAAGCATTGCAGATTTTCAAATGCGTGCGCCATAATTCAAAAAATTCAACAGCCTAGCCCATCGGTCATTCCATGGCCCAATGAATTACGAGGCCCTAAGAGCCCTAAGGCCCAAGGCCCATCTTTTGACACTTTAAATATTAATATCCATGTCATGTTCATGCATTTCTTTTTCTCTCCCTTCTCTTCTCTTTTTTGATATGATACATAAGGCTTTTACATATATAGAGAGAAGCCCTTGCTTATTTCATGATGTGGGGACAAAGACAACACTTTATTCCTTCTTCCTTTATTCTTTCTTTCTCTTTGAAATAAAACCCCATACCCTAAAAGATTGAATTTGAAAATTTCACAACAATCTCCCCCAATTTTCAAAATACATAAAATAAATAAAATGGACGGCTGAATCACTAGTGTGACTTCCTACATACCTGTGACACCCCACGTCCATTAATGTCACTCACTAAGGGAGTGCATTAACTTTCATGGAGTGTTATAAGAGTATAGAATAGAACACCACAAGACAGATATATAAAATGGTACTTAAAAATTCAAAATTTATTCATTGCAGCGGAAAAACAAAACATGTCTGGTTACAACATCAAAACCACATACTAAAGCCAAATACATAAATATCCATCTTGAAAAAAATTATTATCAGATTACATAAAAGAAAAACCATAATCCCATTCCAAAATGCCATATGAAAGAGAAACAAAGCTGAGCATTACTTTCAGCACTTCCAAACACTTCCAGTAGAGAGAGTGAGAGAGAAATCCAATTCAAGCCTCGCTAGTCCCACCCTGAGAACTTTGAAGGGGGGAGTAAAGAAAAGAGGCGAAACAAAATGGGTCAGATATAAAGTCTGGCGAGTCCAATGACTTTAACAATATAATTAGTAAAGTAACAGGATAAGAACATAAACTGGATATAAGGAATGACTGTAACATAAGCAAGTATGACAAGGTTAACAATATGAATAAGATATAACATCAATTGCGCTTCTAACCACTATAAGATATTTCCTGTGCCGCACCAATACTAGTCTCATACTAAAAGGTGATCCCTTCCTACTAAACATAATAATGCTAGCTTCATGTACTCCTAGCTGCTCTCGTAGGTGCCCACCTGCTCCTACCCCCACTAGTTGTACCCATTACCCTCCCCATTCGATTGGCTCCCTAACTCGTAAATACCCGTGCTGGCCCCACAGTAAGGTGTGTCACTCCCTAAAGTGGCAACCGATACTACTAAAATGCACGGCTTATACCTACATGATGCAACAACGTTTTACCTACCAGCCCGGACCCATGCATGCACATGACTCCGTTGGACTTGCGTTGCCATCGCTTTTTACTCTTTTGACCTCTTACAATCAACCCTAGTAAGCATGTCCCGTCCTCGACCTAGTTCGAGCTCATATAGATACTAAAAATGGGTTACTGGTTGAAAAAGGTCCCCATACTTGACACAAGCTTCCCTCCTAGGCTTGGTCCCCACTAGGATTTCCCACTTAACCCCTTTTATTACTCCCATGTCTTATCACATGTCTCATTATGGTTAAGTGCTCTTAATTATGTTTCACATGCTACCCATGTAACCCACTTAGCCCCTTTATTATTCTCATGTCTTACCACATGTCTTATCTTGGCTAAGTGTTCATTAATTCACAAGTGTGTGGCCCGTTCCACGCATACGGGCAGAGCGAAATTATAGAAATGTTGATGCATAATCGTCGATGTTGAAGATAATGACAGTATTTAATTGGTCGGAAAATACGACTTAGTGTGGGAATGTCACATGTTTGCAATATGATATAGCTCGCGTGTGAATTTCATAGTGAATGATTATATGTTGTGCAGGTTAGAATGGTATCTTAGAGCTTGGATTATCCTATTAGTGCATGTAATTTTGAAGCTAACATATTTTTGTTTTGGCAAAACGGAAAGCAGTCATAGGTCCAACCGTGGATAGCATCACGTGAGAGAAAAGAAAGATTACAGAAAAAAAGTTGATGATCAAATTGTATGCGCAAGTATCTCCTTCATAGAAAACGTATTTATGTGCATTGTTTATTGTTTTTTTTAAGATGGCCTCATTTCAAACATACTGGAAAGACCTATATCACAGGTGTGATGTTAAACGTGTTGCACGTATGCAGCTGTATGAAACAGTAAATCATTATTTGACCGCATTAAAATTTATGCAACTGTCTGAAACAGTACACCATCTGACACTGCAGGCAGAACATAAATTTTAAAAAGATGGAGAACGGCAGTCACACAGTGGTGTCATATAGAGGAAATTACAATTTCACTCAAACAAAATATACGAAACAGATTCAGACCGAGAAGTTTCATGTACATTAAAATTGATCAGTGGACACCACAGTTACAGAGATAATCAGTGGGAAAAAAACAGGTTAAAAGTACAAATGAGTAGGAGAAACATTTTGGTACCGCACTGTCAATAGGTAAACTTCTGCTTTTTCTTTCTCTTCCGCGATGACTGATGAGGCTTCTCTGTTTTACCTCGATTCTGAATCAGCTCAACCCGAAAATAAAGTAAGGAAAACATAAGCTAATTAAACAAAGCATGAAAAAAGAAATGCAGAAATAGGAAAAAGGAAATATACTGCATCTCGGCTAACACTTGCTTTTAACCTTTTATCCGCTGTTAGATGATGGTATAGAACGACTTCTAGGAGTGTGGCTTACATTGCCTCCTTGTTTCACCGAGATTTGTTAAAAAAGGAACTTGAACTGCGTCACCACTGGCTGCAACTATATTTTGTTGATATTCCAGTTGCTGATTTTATGGTTATTAAGCTGAGTTTGCGAAGTTAACTCCTCCAAGCTTAATGTGAGCATGATTATTAGCCTAATAAGGCTCTGATGTAAAAGGTATGTATTGCAATTTCTCAAGACCAGATGATATCCTCGCCTTGCTGTAGTACCCCTGCGTTTATGCATTGCACACAAATCATCAAAACCACTAATCTATATGCAGGGTTTTATGAGTGTGTTTGTAGTTGTTTATATTATATGAACTGGAGGAATTATTGTTCAAAATTTGAAACAGTAGACATAAGAATAACATGTCAACATAAGAGTTTTAATAAAGATGAACTTGTGATGGTTCATCAACTGATCATACTGAATTAATAGTAAATAGAAAAAGAATCACAAAATGACAAATATTTTATGATTAATGTATCTATAGTAAATATAAAGTACAATGAAACAACAGAAGGCTACAATCTAAACAATACATATTGATACAATATGATTATTTGAACAATGGCATTTACAGCATTTAGAAATAGAGGCAAAATGCAATAGATTTTCTAGGCTTTAGTGATGAGTTATAGATGGTAGAATTCTAACATGCATATACCTTTATGACAGATGTAAATATAAGATTTCATCTCCAAGAAAAAAATGAAGGATTTTATGTAAAAGATATGCTGAATAAATGTGATCAAAAAGAATTTTAGCTCTGCATAGGCAATTAAAAGGCAAATACAACACAGAAGGAAATGATAATTTGGATCATGAGGGAATGAGAAAACATATATCATTAATTATGCTACTATTTTTTCTTCTACAAAACTATAAAAATAATAGTGTTAAGGAATCATACCATTATATTCATTATTCCCTAATTAAAGTGAGTCTTATGTTCAGAGATGTAATAAACATCTTACTTGTGGTTATAAACATCTTGCTCGAGAAAGGACAGATATACCCTTAATACCTTGGGTGCATTTATTTGGATATGAAAATATATTAAAGAAACACATGTAAGCATGTAATTCTTTACTCTATAACTAATAACCATGACAATATAAGATTTAGCGTATTAGATATATTCATTCTCGACTTTCACGTAAAAAGCACTCATGAACCAAAAAGATGATACTGATAAAAGTGATGAAGTTGTGCTATGTAATTACGTTAACCTTGAAGTTCAACTTTCTTAAAAATAACACTAGTGTATATGGCCTCTCCTCTATTAGAAGCCTTACGTTAACTAATATTTGTCATCTAAGATTGACACTTTCTCTTGCTTAGGTGAATATGAATGCATATTCCTTGATGCTATTGTAGCACAATTAATATGAATGATGAATTGGAATAAAATACAAAACTGATTCCTGGGTCATTTAACCCTAACAACATAACAGGTGTTATACACAAATAACAAAATATATTAACTCAATATATGTCATTATCTTCAGTGTTATCAAAAATAGAAAGAAATATTATAAAAAGAAAACATAATTAAAACGAACGACTAAGTATCGAATTTAAAGAAAAGAAAACTACAAATAATAACAAATAGAGTAACCTTGATCCAGAGGCGTAGACAGAAATTTGGATTGGGGAGGTCATGATTTCAAATATTCTGTAAAGAAGAATTTTATTTTGTCAAATATTGGAATTATTGTAAATGAACTCATGACAATTATCAAACAGCGTAACTGTTTTTAAACTGCTGTTATTGTCCATTAGCCAAAATAGGAATTTTGTTAATGTTTCAATTACATGATGCATATATTGTCCATTCTATTCTGTTATCCAGTATATATAATATATACCAATTAACTTCGGAAGACCTGTACCAAAAAAGAAAACAGAAAATAATCATTCATTGATAATACAAATTTAGCTTGTGTAATTCAGATATCTAGCCATAACTATGCTGATTAGTTTGCACTGATTCAGCTTATGGAATTATCTTATGAGAAGCAACTTGTTATCATAACATCAAAAGGTAAAGTATCCATTAATTAAGGAATGGAGCAAGCAACAAAAAGAATGGATTATAAGAACCATCATCGGAAATCAAACACGTTATAGTTGCAAATTCAAAACTGCAAAATTTCTTTCAGCCATAAAAAACTATTCAAATACGGATTTTGAATTCGAAATATCAAAATAGAAATCATGGGTATGAATGAGCCGAATTCAAAAGCATATTTTGAATTCATAATCACGACATTAAGAGAGCTTACCATGGTAGAGATAAAGATCCAAAAAATGACGGATGCCACATCTGATTTTTAAACGCTGTAATTTGGAGAGGTGGGAAGAGGATAATGAGAATTTCTTCCTGTTATTTTGTTGAATTCCAGGTGGGGACATGTGACCACCCTAGCCCTCACATGGCTCCGCCATTGCCTTGATCCCCTCCATCATGGTTGTTATGATCCTCTGACATCTTCTCTCTTCTTTTTCCACTTCTAAACCAACATAACTAAGCAGCTCAGTCAAAATTATTCTTCTACAATTCTATACCCAAATCTGAATGTATTTGTTAAATATAGAACCCAAACGAAACAACACTGGTTTGAATTGTCTGAATCAGCTCTAACAAAATAAATGTGTCTTTTAGTTCAAATACAAAGATTTGGTTTATGCTGATAAATTGGATGATAATTTGTAATGTAAAAAGCAATCAAAGGCATCGAAGTATAAGATCATAAGGCTTCATGATCAATCATTGAGATGTTGAGAAATTATTTACACGGTAAGAAGAAAAAAATGGTTGTCTTTGAAAATGAGGGCTGACGTTTCTAAAATTGAATAAATATATTAGTATATACTATTGGGCCCGCAAAAATCCCCTATAGTAAATATTTTCCAACATAATTTTAAAGTAGCAAAAATCCCCTATAGTAAATATTTCCCTACATAATTTTAAAGTAGCGCCAGAAAACATAATCTAGAAATCAAGCCACCTTTTTTGAGTATCTTTCATTAAAGATGAACTCTGGAAAGAAGGTTGGCTTCAGTGTTATTTGTCAAACCCAATTGGTTTACGTGTGTTGTTTGCATATTTTTTTCCAGTAACAAATTCAGACAGCCTAAGACATGCTACATTTTTGAAAAGAAGAAACCTTTTGCCTAAAAAATTTAACACTTACAGTTTCCTCTGTTTTGTCTTATTATACTTTTGGAAGAACATATCAGCTTATAGCATAATCCTCTGAATTCGTGAACCATGTATAAAAGTGAAGATGTGTTGAATATGTCTATTAAAAATCTAATGTAAACTGCAATCTTAAATCTGATCTAGTCCATTTGAAAGGATGGAGTTGCAAAGTAGTAGAGCAAAGAAATATGCCAATGGCGAGCGTATGACAATAACCCAAGACTTTCACCACCATATCCATGAACATTTTTTTTAATTTCATTTGTGAGAAAGAAAAAAAAAGGGAGAGCAAGGCATTTGGAAATAAAGGAAAAGTAAGTGGATGAAAAAATGAAAGGAAAAGTTAGTAACGGATGTATATGTGTGTTGAGCATAAGTGCACAAAATTAAGCCATGTACTTATTATTATTTGACATAATTATCCTACAGCTATACACTATAGGCAAGTACAGTTAATTATGCTTAAATTTAACTGCCATGTAATAAAAATTAAGATATCACGATTAGTTAATTTAAAGAAGCAAATGGAGTAACTTAGAATAAGGTACTAAATTATCCATTCTTACCCAATAATAACAAAATGAAAAATTAGAGGGCTTCCATCAAAAGTTGTCGTAAAAAAAACAGTTTATGAAGGTGAGGAACTTTCAATCAAGAATATAGATTCTAGAACTGCTAATGTAAAGGTCGAAATTGTAACACCCCGCCTCCGCTAGGGTCACTCGCAAAGGAATGCACTAGCTTTAAAGGGGCATTATTGGTAAACATGCACAGAAATATCACAAGACAGAACATATAAAATAGCGGAAGTAAAATCGAACTTTCATAAACATCAATAATTAAGGTCTAAAGCCTTTTACATCAGAGTACATCAAAACCTGTCTTGCAATAGTAAAGAAGCATAAAGACTTTTTCATAAATTATTCCCCAAGTAAAACAGTAAAGTAGCCATAGCCAAGAAAAGTCCAAGCCATCCATGATGACCTTCAAGCAGAAGAAGTCCGAACTAAACAACGGTATTTCCTCCCTGTAACCTGGGGGGGGGGGGGGGAAACGGAAGAAAAGAGGCGAAACAAAACGGGTCAGTCAAAAATACTGAGTAAGCCCTATCTACTATTGGTATAAAAACTAGTAAAGTTAACTGACATGAGAAACTGAGATGAACATAAACATGATAACAAGATAGATAAGCTAAATCAAAATAACATGATGAACTACTGAACTTAGATAAACTAAGGTGTCATGATAAATTACAATGTCAAGATAAAACAAGGTATCCCTCCGTCTGGTTTCTATCAAGTATAATATCCCCAAGATATCTATCACGTATAACGTCCCATGGTATCTATCCTGTACATCCGCTCTGCACCTACCGTACTAGTATCCCCACCGTATCATGTGTTAACCATGAATGATCCTTACTCAAAAGCCGTGTAATGGTCCATGTCAACCTAATATATCGCATATATAGGTTACTCAACTCGTATGTTTTATTCCATGTAAATGTTCAGTCCCTTGCCATAGACCATATGGGCTTTCTCATGAGATTCTATACTACTTTAACATAGTTCCATGATCCTTAAGATCGGTTTGGACTGTTACCCTAAACCTAGCTAGGGTCTTCCAACATGAATTATCGTTTGTACAACTAGGACTTATGCTACCTAGGGCTACTAGGGATTACGCTTACCTATTGCACGTTTCCGTATCTCGGTTTTGGTTCAACCACCCAGGGCCACTAGGATTTACGCTAACCGTCAACCGCGCCCTTTTCCCCACGCATTCATCGTGAATCGTTTTTCCATGACTGTATGCACATGTATCACATCGTGCCATCCGAGTCCTGTCACAGGGCAGATCAATAAATACAGGACTCGGTCGGGAGCTTTCGATTTATCTGCCGATGCAGATGCTAAGGTCTGTTTTTCTATACGTGGCTATGGTCCCACGCGACCCCTCCCTCAACTAGTGAAAGACAAGACAGGATAAATCCTGTATGAGAACACAACACTGGCCAACCCACATCCAAGCCTTACCGCAACCATAATTAGATAGCAATTATGGTCTATTGGGTGTTCTCTGCCTTTCCGTACGTACACGCTTGACCAAAGATGGTAGGTAGTCTGACGAAAATGCTATCTAGGGTACGACCGTGTATCGTCGACTATCCCCTATCCATCCCCGTCTTTAGGTCGCTCGTATAGCAACCAAGGCATACTCTTGGTTCTTCTAACGCAGACCTTAACCTCTCATGAGCCTAGTATAATCACCTGGCAGCTCACAGAGGGATACCAAGAATATCCTCACGTTCCCCGAAGCCGCTGCTTCGTTACCCAGTTCGCTGGAGCCTTTATCTAAATCAGATACTTGCTCCTACTCGTATACTTAAACGATGACCTACCATATCAGGTTACTCATCTATCTATGAACTGGTCTAAATTTCCTTGACTAAGAATCATTACTTAGTTATTCCTCAACTAAGGTTTACCACTTAGCCTTATTCGCGTTATCCTTGTTAACTACGGTTATCCCCTATCCTCAGAACTAGGGTTTACATAATGGATTAAGTGTCACTTAAGTTCATGACTTAACCCTACAAACCATGCTTACGTTGGTTAAGTATGTATTAAGCAATTCACGACTTAACCTCGTCCAATTATCATTCTAGATTGGTTAAGTATATACTAATTTGACCATATCAATTTACCTAGTCAATCGGTCAAGTGTATTCAAGCGATTCGTGACTTAGCCTTATCATGTTTTCACGTTAGATCGGTTAAGTATAGGTTAACATAACCTCAATAAATTCACGAGTTAGATTGGTTAAGTATAGGTCACTTAACCACCTCAAATCATCATGTTAGATTAGTTAAGTGTTTAACTTAACTCCATTAAACTACCAAGTGGGATTAATTAAGTCTAGGCTAACTTAACCCCATCCGATTTCCATGCTTAGACTAGTTGAGTCTAATCTTAACCTCATCCATTAACTGTATTTTTCGGTTAAGTGTCATTAAGAAAACTTACTTAACCTTCCCCAAATTATCGTGTTGGATTGGTTAAGTGTTGGTTAACTTAACCCCGTCCACTAATCGTATAAAAATGGTTAAGTGTCATTAGGCAAATCAAATTACTTAACCTACCCAACCTTGTCATGTTTTGTTAAGTATCATTAGCCTAAACCATTTACTTAACCCATTTGTCCACGTCATATTTGGTTAAGCGTCATTAATCAAATTAACTTAACCCTATCATGTGGCATTAATTACTTAATGCACCTCAACCTCTCACATTAGACTTTGTTGCGGTTACTAGTTAAGCCGGTCGGTTCCGGGTAGCTTTACACCACAACTTGGTCTAACCTCGGGTTTAAGCACAACATGACCAACTTCTCACATTGGGTCCTATTGTTTGCAACTACTAGTTAGGCCGGTCGGTTCCGGGTAGTTTTACGTTGCAAACTCAACCCAACCTCGAGTTGGCCACACTTATATTATCTAAGTGTCATGTCCATTATGTTTTCCAACACATATTACAAGTTTTCAAGCAATTGGGTAGACCTAACTTAATAGGTAAATTCCCAATGGGTAGACCTAACTTAATAGGTAAATTCCCAAGCTTATGTTTTTATGCATACTTACATGTCAACTTCCATGTTATATTTCAAGTCATATTTCCAAGTTATATTTTCATGTCATTAGAAATTTCCCATAACATAACCCAACGCTTTTAAACTCGCATATACGTTCGCAACAACGTAATGGATTAAAAGAAGAGACTTGGCAAAGGCATGACAAAAATGGATATTAAGCCACAAGTTAATCATCGTGGCAAATGAGGCACAAATGTGTTCATTAACTTGCATGTTACATTCTTAAGCCTCAAAAACATGCATAAACCCAAACTTGGCACATGAGCGAGTCATGGTGACAAAAGACATGGAATGATGACTAGTAACTCGCATATATCATCATATAAGGGTTATGACTTCATATGCAAGTTGACATAAAGGTTATGAGGGTTCTCATGTTGCATAATGCAACATTTCAACATAAAGGTTGTAGCTTTTAGCCCACAAGATCAAGATAATGACTTCATAAACTTGCATGACATGATAGCATGTATCATACTTAATGATCAAACCCAAACTTGCAACATGAACATTTAACTTCATAGTTAATATCTAAGAGTAGGGAAAGGGCTTACATTGCTATGAAGGCACAAAAGATATGACAAAGCCCTTATGCAATTAAATAGACCCAAAATGCAAGCTCTAACATAAAAACCCTTGAGCCAAAATGATCAAAACCCTTGCTTTATGATGCAAAGATAGAAACTTGACTTGAATGCAAGCTAATGACACTCATACAAGCTTGAAAACACTTGTATGCATGGAAAATCTCTCATAGAAACCATTTAGAAATTTTATGAAGAGAGTGGAGGCCATGAGAGGTAAAATTTTTCCATAGTTTAGTTGCATGAATGAATAATGAGGATTTAGGATAGGTTAGGGTCTTATTTATAGATTAGGCAAGTGTTTTAGGCCATAGGATTAAACCTAGATTCAATCCAAGCCATCAAAGCATGTCTTGGGGAAGAAGTCAAGTGTAGGAACCTTCTAGGGCCTTTAGATTAAAGATGAACCATGAGAACCATCCAAATGCAAAATCTGCATTTGAGCGAATCGGCCCACGGGTTGACAGCCAAACACCCTGGATTAACCCCTTCGACCCAGCGGGCTCGGGTCGACCACAAAAATCGGCCGGTTCGGTTATTCCCCTCTCCCAATTCGCTGTTTTGAACATTTTTGCATATTTATTTATTTAATTTTCAATTATATATATATATATATCAATATATATATATTTCTCTGCGCAACCCATTTCACTTAATTAAGTATACTTTAATTTGGGAATTTTTCGTGAAACTTCGCGAGGCCATATCTTGGTCATACGGACTCCGATTTTCGAAAATTCGGACTCTATTTCGCGTATTTTTCCGAGACGAACGCAATGGCATAGCTCGTTTCCCTTGATTCAGATTTTACAGTTTAATTCTGCCTCCATTTATGTTATAACAGGTTATTGAAAATACGGGTTGTTACATTCTCCCCACCTTTTAGGATTTCGTCCCCGAAATCTCCAAGTTAGGAAGAACATATCCTACCATCCATCATCCATCTACTCTAAACATCATCCACAAGCAACCATTGTCCTTAGATGATTTCTAATGCTGTATGAATATATGCAAAACGTGTGTGTACATGTTCCTTAGCTAATGCTAATGATCAGGCCTGAATAATCTTTCTAATGCAAAATATGTATAGTGCCATGAATCCAACATGTATGCAAATAGTCCTAGTCATATAGATACTATATGCGTGCACAATCATTCATTCATATGCAACAACCGCATGATAATACATTCGATTTCATCCATAAACAAGTATAAATACTCGTGCATATGCAATATGAAATGTGACCGAGTCGAGCTAGTATCTAATGTGTATTCGCGCATCCACGAGCAACCACTTGCAACCACTTGCAACCATATCAATCATAACATGTTTCAAATACATGTTTACATCCATAGGGTTCTGTAACAACCCGGAAAATCTGGGCCAGTTTAAAATTTTTATTTTTGCCATTTTAGCGAATTTTGATTATTTAAAATGAATTATTTTAAATAATATCGATGAAAATTTATTTTGAATATAATTCGAACGTATATATTTATACGCGTCGTCGTTATAATATAAATATTTATATATAATTATAAATAGAATTGAAAATGGCGCGGTAGTTCGATAATTCGATTTCAAACTTCAATTGAATATACCGGGTGCAAAACAATCCGGATTTTAGTGAAACCAAAAATCATAGGATCTAATTGATGACATCTTTCCAACAAATCCGACGAATCGAAATTTCGTAGCGGGAATCAAGAGATATGTCCAGTTGAAATTTCTGAATAGTCGCTATGGAATTCAGGCCCTTGAAAATAGCCGTTTTGCAAACGACCTCGGATTTCGACGAAACCAGTTTTGTTGGGTCCGGGATGTAAAGTTATTGCTAGGTTTCAAATTTCATAATTTTTCAAATCAATATGTGAGCGTGGCAAAGGAAAACGCGTTTGACCGATTTCAGTTGATTTTAATCGACTGGAAAATGGCCATTTTCCCAACGGCCTCAGAATTCAACGAAATTAGTTTTGTTAGGACCGTATCGTCAATACGAAGCTAGAAAATATTTTTGTGGAATTTTTCGAGTTCGTATGTGACCCCGGTAATTTGAAATGTACGTTTAAAATTCAATAAAGTGATTTAAATGTAAATTCAACGGAAACGGATTCAAACAGTCGAATTGGCCTACGTGGCATATCCCATTGTGTTCGGAATGAGGGTAGAACGCTAGGGACGACAGTCGGTGGGTTCGATTCGGTGTACGAATAAAAAGTCAACCTTAGGTGAAATAAAATATAATAAAAAATTAATTTATATAAATCCTTTTCCTTATACCCCCCCTCCTTTTCCCCTTTCTCTCTACAGTTCAGATCAAAAATTAAATAAAAAAAAAAAAAAAAGAGAGATGAACGACGGGGGAGGAAAACCGTCGCCCCATCGCCGTCGAAGCTCCACCGCCGTTGCCTCGGACCCGCCGCCTCGTTCTCTGCTCCCTCCTCCCCTCTCGTACCTCTCCACCCCGCTGGATTCGAAGGCCACAACCCACCCCAAACCCGATGGAAACCGCCAACCCCCTCTCGCGTCATCGAGCGCCACCTCACCAATACCCCCCCCCCTCCGATCTGCAGTGCCTCGACGAAGCCCCCCTCTTCGCATTCAGTAAGTTTTTTATTTATTTATTATTTTTATTTTTACTTTTATTTTTATTTTAAAGTATAATACTGATTTCGTTTTTTTTTAAAGTATAAAAACTGATTTCGATTTTTAAAGTAAAAACTGGTTTCATTTTTTTTAAATAAAAACTGAATTGTTTTTTTTAAAAAAGGTATAAAACAGATTTGATTTTAAAAATAAAGTTAAAAACTGATTTTCAAAGAAAATAAAAACTGATTTTATTTTAAGGATTAAAATAGAAAAGGTTTAATCTTTTAATAGAAAAAGATTGTTTTGAAAACATATATGGAATTGTTTTGAAAATATATGTTGTTTTTAAAAATAAAAACAACTTTGTTTTTAAAAAGATATCAACTTTGTTTTTTAAACAAAAGATATGAACTTTAAAATTGAAAAGGCGAGTTCTTTAAAAATGAAAAGGCGTGTTCTTTGAAAGTGAAAAGGCGAAATCTTTCTTTTAGAAAAGGCAAAATCTTTAGGTGGAAAATAGCGTGATAAAAATATAATTTTATCTATATAACATAGTAATAAAAATTCGATTTTTATCTGTTGAAAAGCAAAATAAAAATTCGATTTTTATATATTGAACATCGAAGTAAAAATTCGATTTTTATATATTGAACTTTGAAATAAAAATTCGATTTTTATATATTGAACTTTGAAATAAAAATTCGATTTTTATATATTGAACATCGAAGTAAAAATTCGATTTTTATATATTGAACTTTGAAATAAAAATTCGATTTTTATATATATTGAACTTTGAAGTAAAAATTCGATTTTTATATATAGTGGCCTTGGGCAACGAAGGTGACAAAAAGGCGAAACGACGAAGACTTCTGCAAAAGAAGAGCCGTGGAGCTAGGATAGCAAAAGGTGGGAATTTCTCACCTTTCTATTTTATTTCTAGTTATATATATATACTAGGATGCAGACGGTGCTTAGTAGCACCCGACACAATCGTCCACAGACCATGGACTTGTTTGTTTGACAGTTTGGTGATTGATTGCGATATTGGTTTGAATGTGGTTTGTGGTGTGAAAAATCGAATCGATAAATTGGTTAGGATTAGACGTGCGCCGTTATAAGGCGAAGGAGTAAGGCTAGGTTAGATCCTTACTCCAAAGTTTGTGGTTTGCATAACGAATTGATTTGATTGATGTGTGAATGGCGTGGGCCTTCACTAGACCGGGGATAAGGCTAGGCCTTGTCCCGTTTCTAGTATCGTGCCGTTATGCCGCCGAAATTTTCTAAAATATGTTAGAAAAATAAAAATATCATTTTATTGAATAAATGAATTGAATAGAAATTCATAGGTTGAAATAAAATGTTTTATCGTTAAAAATATAATTTTTAACGTGAATATGAAAATAGTGAAGTGAATAAATAAATATTCATTTACAAACCAGATGGTTTGTTTATGTACACTTATTTGAATGACATTGATGGGGTCGATAAATTTTACACATCGCCCAACTGCACAAATAAAATATGTGTTTGATTGTTTGAAACCCCACACGGGTGTTGGGATGAAATTTGAGGTTCACTCATCCTGATTTATTAAATATGTCGATCGGTTGATTGACAGGCTGTTTTTAAGCGTTAGATATCTATATTTGATGCTTATACAGTGTAGTGCACTTTGGTTGATGGTTGATTATTTTTCAATGCTATTATACATGTGTTGTATGAAGATCCATATAATTAACTTTATATGGTAATTGATTGGGCCTCATTCCAGTTTTAAAATAGAAATATTTGAAAAAGAAATATTTGAAATAGAATATTTGAAAATAGAACTTTATGAAGCCGTGTTGATTGGATTGACGCCATTTTGACGTGAACGATATTTATATCGATTTTATCGAAATGAATTGAATTGAAAACGAATTCGAAATGAATTGAATTGAAAACGAATTCGAAATGAATTGAATTGAAAACGAATTCGAAATGAATTGAATTGAAAACGAATTCGAAATGAATTGAATTGAAAACGATTTCGAAATGAATTGAATTGAAAACGAATTCGAAATGAATTGAATTGAAAGCGATTTCGAAATGAATTGAATTGAAAACGAATTCGAAATGAATTGAATTGAAAACGAATTCGAAATGAATTGAATTGAAAACGAATTCGAAATGAATTGAATTGAAAACGATTTCGAAATGAATTGAATTGAAAACGAATTCGAATTGAATTGAATTGAAAGCGATTTCGAAATGAATTGAATTGAAAACGAATTCGAAATGAATTGAATTGAAAGCGATTTCGAAATGAATTGAATTGAAAACGATTTCGAAATGAATTGAATTGAAAACGAATTCGAAATGAATTGAATTGAAAACGATTTCGAAATGAATTGAATTGAAAACGAATTCGAAATGAATTGAATTGAATATGAATTCAAATTGAATTGAAATTTGAATTGAACAGAAATGAATTTTGAAACGAATTTATAAAGAAGAATTCAATTTTTCTTTGAATTGAAATGGAAGTTGAAATAGGTTTTGAAACGATTTTAAAACTATTTATATAATTCGTTTTGAATAGAAATCGACGAAATATATATTATATATATTATATATATAATATAATGGCCTGAATAGAACGCGCCGCGCCGCGGCAGTTCGTGAATTTCGACCATTTATTTCAAACGGACATTACGGGAGATCCGACCGTCGGATTCTCCTAAAACCGGAACCGTTGGGTTCGTATCGAAAAGAGTTTTCTAACGAATGTGATAAATTAGAAATCTAACGGTTGGATTTGGAGATACGTCCAAATCAAATTCGAAAAAGGTCGCTGTAAGTGCAGTTCGATGGCCATTGATGGAAATCGACTGTACGGGCCTTGATAAAATTATTAAAAATAGTAATAATTTGTGTAAAATCATAAGAAATGATTTAGAAAGAATTGGGATGAAAAACTCCCTATTTGAAAGATAAAAATAGATTTTTATCGAAATGAACTAGTTTTGAACTAGAATTATAATTCTATTTATTTTTAAATAAATAAATTGAATTTGAAAAGGGTTTTGAAAATAACCAAAATTTCCAATGATTGCATTGGAGTGGATTTGAATCGAAGTTGTCTTCGGAATATTTCGATGTTGGAATCCGGGATTATACAGATGTTGTTATGGAAATTTGAAAGATATATATATTTATATCGTTATTTCCAATACGACATTTGTTAGTCGTAGAATTCGATATTGAATATAAGCCGATATATTTTCTATTCAGAGCCTTGTATTGAATATCGAATGTGATTTGGGTTTGTCGTGAGTGGTGTCTTCACTAACACTGTTCTTGAACCCAGTTGAGAAAAGATTAAATCTTTTTATTTAGATTTAATGAAGTGTACCAATTAAATGATATTTAATTGGAATTAAATCGATATTGATTTTTGGGTTTATCGTGAACAGTGTTTTAAATAACACTCGTTCTTTAACCCGATAATTAATGAATGTGATTTTGGGTTTATCGTGAACCGTGTTTTAAATGACACTGATTCTTTAACCCAGACAATGATTAAAACTAAGTGGAGTTTTAATGAATCTTTAATTAGATTGAAAAGATCGAGAATGGAGTATCACCAGTTTTGCTCCAGGCGATAGTTAAATCTTTAATTAGATTTGAACGTGAAATTTAGAAACTAACTGTCGGTTAGCCAAGCAGAAGGGTTTTCTGGATATTGATCTGATGTTGGTTTCGGCCTTCGGGGTTAATATTTGGGGAATTATTCTCTTGATTAATTTACGGTTAGTGACTAATGAATTGGAATGAGGCGTATGTTGTATTTGTGTAACACTTATTTAAAATATACGCGAGTTATTCGGAAAGACCGGGTTTATCCCATTCTGGATAACTGATACGACGATAAGTCGAAGATGAAGACGATGGTCGAAGACCGGATGTCTTCACGTCGTTTGGGTAATTACTGATGATCTTGATTGGGCTGTACACCCAAGAAGATGGAAACAGTTAGTGATCGTCCAGACGTACTTGGAGATCGATGGATATGCGGGGTACTAGGTGCCTCCGGTTTCGTTCAGACCCAGGACGGACTTGTAAATGGACTGTGTGTCTGACATCGGATTTCATTCTGTGTGACTGATATCGGTTGCATAGGATGGTTTGCCTGTGTGGCATGCTAAGATGCAAATGATCAAGGCTTCTGTTGAAAAGCAAAGTCTTGTGGTGATGATCAAAGCACGGCCTTTGTGGCGTAGCTTTGTGTAACGTTTACCTCGCGTGTTTCACACCAGGTATGAACCAAAAACGGGAGACGGACCTCAGGGAGGACTTGCGTTTCTTTCTAGTTAGAAGTGGCGTCAGTGGTTTTACACGCCCTGACGAGTTTGACTTATGTGGTTGTTGCTGTTGCGAGGCGCCTCGGTTATATCGGTTTCGGCCGAATGCATTCTGGTCGGCTGACGGACCAGACTTACACCCCATAGGGTGGGGAGACGTATTGTTCAGGCATAATAATCCACTCCGTGTGGACCGGCCCTGACGATCCAAGGGGCAGTTGCGGCTGTTCCTGAGGCTCGGGCTAGACAGTCTCGAATCGGTTGAGGACGATCCCTGGCCTCGGTTCATAGATGGAAATCCAATTTCCAAATACGTGACTTTGCGGTTTTATTTGTAAACCTATATATGGCGACATAGTGGCATGGGACGCTCATGCCGCCTATGATTGATACTTATGATTTGAAGTTGTTTTATACACTATGCACTTATAAGAGTATCAAATGATTTGTTTTAAACGTATCCAGCATTCTTTGGCTGTTATAAGGGAAAACCCTATCCCCCGGCTTGCGTTTGCATTGTGTGATAGGACCTGGGTCTTATAACAGCTTCATTTTTCTTTATTTAGCATTGCGCTGTTTGTTTTATGCACTGGTATTCTTGGGAGGAAACCCGTTCCGTGTTATACGGCGTGGTCCCTTGATTTACCTAATGATTTAAAATAAAAATTAATAACTGTTTTAGTTCTCACACCAGTCACATGACTGACCTGGAGTTTATTGTTTTAACCTAAACTCTGGGTGCCCTTATTTTGACACGGGCAGCTAGTAGTTTCGGTTTTGCAGATTTATATTCACAGGATCCTGGTTTACAGCTGGAACGATATCCGCAAAGCTTTGTATCCGTATATCTCCTTCTAGTTGTGTATTGTATTATTTTCCGCTGCGATGTATTTAAATGTAATTTAAATCTCTGATATTTCTGTGTAATATTCATTCATACTCTGTATATTCTTGTAATCTGGTGCATTGTTGTAATATACAGTGAAATGTTCTTCTGTATGCGTTCTGTTTTGTCCTGTTCTCAAACGATAGGGCGTTTCGAACGGTCTGGGTCGGTTTAGCGACTGGTTCGGACCGAGCGAATCGCCTTGCCGTCACAGTTGGTATCAGAGCTTTGGTTTACAAAGCTCAGAGAACAAGACACATTAGAACCATACGAAAGAATTCATCAGATATTGGATTAGTAATATCCAATGGGAATGACTCGTTAGAGATAGGATCAGTAGTATCCTAGAACGAGTGTGAAGAGTATATTTTTCAAATGAAAACATTTTTGTTTTGAAAATTTAAATCAATTATTCGTATTTGATTATTTATTTATATTGATGTGGACAATCCAGTATATATAGATTTTGCGTATACGTCTGATCCGCGTGTATTCGAAGTTTTAATATACTGGATAGATTTAGAATTACGCTCTAGTCGCCCGGGGGTGATTCTGATGATTGATATATCATCATCAGAATTTATATTCGAGTGACGAACGTGTAACATCTATATATTTCCATTAGACTGGTGTGAGAACCAAAATTAGATAGGGCTTATTGTTGTGATTTGGCATCAAAAATCTGATTTTTGACTATGTATCAAAATTATGAATTTGAAACTCTAATTCACTAATAGATTGATGTTTGTGTTGTTTGTTTATTTGTTTGCTAATTTTTAGCCATTTAGCCTAATTGAATCACATATTGAATTGTATTGCAAATTGGTCGCATTTGTTTGCATATACATATATATCATTGAACAGGTCATAGCAAGGAGGCTAGAGCTAGAGAATAAAATTTGTTTGCCCGACAAATAGGTACATGTTTACTACATAATTTACTGTTTTGTTTGGGTGATGATGATTTTGTGAGCCTATTGGCTAGCCGCTTGGCTTTTTCTTTTTCTTTTTGAGATCTGAAGGACCGGGGAAGCTATTTGAAATTCCCCGATGCTCCCGGTGCAGGGGAGGTTATGGCGAAATTTTTCGAAAATTTAGGGTGTTAGCCAAATTTTTGAAATTTTGAAAATTCTCAGAAACTAAAGAGTTGGAGAATGGAAGCCAGATCGAGCGTAGAGTTGAATTATCAAACCACTTTCGACTTTGTTCCTTTTCGGGGACGAAAAGTTTTAAGTGGGGGAGATTGTAACAACCCGGAAAATCTGGGCCAGTTTAAAATTTTTATTTTTGCCATTTTAGCGAATTTTGATTATTTAAAATGAATTATTTTAAATAATATCGACGAAAATTTATTTTGAATATAATTCGAACGTATATATTTATACGCGTCGTCGTTATAATATAAATATTTATATATAATTATAAATAGAATTGAAAATGGCGCGGTAGTTCGATAATTCGATTTCAAACTTCAATTGAATATACCGGGTGCAAAACAATCCGGATTTTAGTGAAACCAAAAATCATAGGATCTAATTGATGACATCTTTCCAACAAATCCGACGAATCGAAATTTCGTAGCGGGAATCAAGAGATATGTCCAGTTGAAATTTCTGAATAGTCGCTATGGAATTCAGGCCCTTGAAAATAGCCGTTTTGCAAACGACCTCGGATTTCGACGAAACCAGTTTTGTTGGGTCCGGGATGTAAAGTTATTGCTAGGTTTCAAATTTCATAATTTTTCAAATCAATATGTGAGCGTGGCAAAGGAAAACGCGTTTGACCGATTTCAGTTGATTTTAATCGACTGGAAAATGGCCATTTTCCCAACGGCCTCAGAATTCAACGAAATTAGTTTTGTTAGGACCGTATCGTCAATACGAAGCTAGAAAATATTTTTGTGGAATTTTTCGAGTTCGTATGTGACCCCGGTAATTTGAAATGTACGTTTAAAATTCAATAAAGTGATTTAAATGTAAATTCAACGGAAACGGATTCAAACAGTCGAATTGGCCTACGTGGCATATCCCATTGTGTTCGGAATGAGGGTAGAACGCTAGGGACGACAGTCGGTGGGTTCGATTCGGTGTACGAATAAAAAGTCAACCTTAGGTGAAATAAAATATAATAAAAAATTAATTTATATAAATCCTTTTCCTTATACCCCCCCTCCTTTTCCCCTTTCTCTCTACAGTTCAGATCAAAAATTAAATAAAAAAAAAAAAAAAAGAGATGAACGACGGGGGAGGAAAACCGTCGCCCCATCGCCGTCGAAGCTCCACCGCCGTTGCCTCGGACCCGCCGCCTCGTTCTCTGCTCCCTCCTCCCCTCTCGTACCTCTCCACCCCGCTGGATTCGAAGGCCACAACCCACCCCAAACCCGATGGAAACCGCCAACCCCCTCTCGCGTCATCGAGCGCCACCTCACCAATACCCCCCCCCCTCCGATCTGCAGTGCCTCGACGAAGCCCCCCTCTTCGCATTCAGTAAGTTTTTTTTTTTATTTATTATTTTTATTTTTACTTTTATTTTTATTTTAAAGTATAATACTGATTTCGTTTTTTTTTAAAGTATAAAAAATGATTTCGATTTTTAAAGTAAAAACTGGTTTCGTTTTTTTTAAATAAAAACTGAATTGTTTTTTTTAAAAAAGGTATAAAACAGATTTGATTTTAAAAATAAAGTTAAAAACTGATTTTCAAAGAAAATAAAAACTGATTTTATTTTAAGGATTAAAATAGAAAAGGTTTAATCTTTTAATAGAAAAAGATTGTTTTGAAAACATATATGGAATTGTTTTGAAAATATATGTTGTTTTTAAAAATAAAAACAACTTTGTTTTTAAAAAGATATCAACTTTGTTTTTTAAACAAAAGATATGAACTTTAAAATTGAAAAGGCGAGTTCTTTAAAAATGAAAAGGCGTGTTCTTTGAAAGTGAAAAGGCGAAATCTTTCTTTTAGAAAAGGCAAAATCTTTAGGTGGAAAATAGCGTGATAAAAATATAATTTTATCTATATAACATAGTAATAAAAATTCGATTTTTATCTGTTGAAAAGCAAAATAAAAATTCGATTTTTATATATTGAACATCGAAGTAAAAATTCGATTTTTATATATTGAACTTTGAAATAAAAATTCGATTTTTATATATTGAACTTTGAAATAAAAATTCGATTTTTATATATTGAACATCGAAGTAAAAATTCGATTTTTATATATTGAACTTTGAAATAAAAATTCGATTTTTATATATATTGAACTTTGAAGTAAAAATTCGATTTTTATATATAGTGGCCTTGGGCAACGAAGGTGACAAAAAGGCGAAACGACGAAGACTTCTGCAAAAGAAGAGCCGTGGAGCTAGGATAGCAAAAGGTGGGAATTTCTCACCTTTCTATTTTATTTCTAGTTATATATATATACTAGGATGCAGACGGTGCTTAGTAGCACCCGACACAATCGTCCACAGACCATGGACTTGTTTGTTTGACAGTTTGGTGATTGATTGCGATATTGGTTTGAATGTGGTTTGTGGTGTGAAAAATCGAATCGATAAATTGGTTAGGATTAGACGTGCGCCGTTATAAGGCGAAGGAGTAAGGCTAGGTTAGATCCTTACTCCAAAGTTTGTGGTTTGCATAACGAATTGATTTGATTGATGTGTGAATGGCGTGGGCCTTCACTAGACCGGGGATAAGGCTAGGCCTTGTCCCGTTTCTAGTATCGTGCCGTTATGCCGCCGAAATTTTCTAAAATATGTTAGAAAAATAAAAATATCATTTTATTGAATAAATGAATTGAATAGAAATTCATAGGTTGAAATAAAATGTTTTATCGTTAAAAATATAATTTTTAACGTGAATATGAAAATAGTGAAGTGAATAAATAAATATTCATTTACAAACCAGATGGTTTGTTTATGTACACTTATTTGAATGACATTGATGGGGTCGATAAATTTTACACATCGCCCAACTGCACAAATAAAATATGTGTTTGATTGTTTGAAACCCCACACGGGTGTTGGGATGAAATTTGAGGTTCACTCATCCTGATTTATTAAATATGTCGATCGGTTGATTGACAGGCTGTTTTTAAGCGTTAGATATCTATATTTGATGCTTATACAGTGTAGTGCACTTTGGTTGATGGTTGATTATTTTTCAATGCTATTATACATGTGTTGTATGAAGATCCATATAATTAACTTTATATGGTAATTGATTGGGCCTCATTCCAGTTTTAAAATAGAAATATTTGAAAAAGAAATATTTGAAATAGAATATTTGAAAATAGAACTTTATGAAGCCGTGTTGATTGGATTGACGCCATTTTGACGTGAACGATATTTATATCGATTTTATCGAAATGAATTGAATTGAAAACGAATTCGAAATGAATTGAATTGAAAACGAATTCGAAATGAATTGAATTGAAAACGAATTCGAAATGAATTGAATTGAAAACGAATTCGAAATGAATTGAATTGAAAACGAATTCGAAATGAATTGAATTGAAAACGAATTCGAAATGAATTGAATTGAAAGCGATTTCGAAATGAATTGAATTGAAAACGAATTCGAAATGAATTGAATTGAAAACGAATTCGAAATGAATTGAATTGAAAACGAATTCGAAATGAATTGAATTGAAAACGATTTCGAAATGAATTGAATTGAAAACGAATTCGAAATGAATTGAATTGAAAGCGATTTCGAAATGAATTGAATTGAAAACGAATTCGAAATGAATTGAATTGAAAGCGATTTCGAAATGAATTGAATTGAAAACGATTTCGAAATGAATTGAATTGAAAACGAATTCGAAATGAATTGAATTGAAAACGATTTCGAAATGAATTGAATTGAAAACGAATTCGAAATGAATTGAATTGAATATGAATTCAAATTGAATTGAAATTTGAATTGAACAGAAATGAATTTTGAAACGAATTTATAAAGAAGAATTCAATTTTGCTTTGAATTGAAATGGAAGTTGAAATAGGTTTTGAAACGATTTTAAAACTATTTATATAATTCGTTTTGAATAGAAATCGACGAAATATATATTATATATATTATATATATAATATAATGGCCTGAATAGAACGCGCCGCGCCGCGGCAGTTCGTGAATTTCGACCATTTATTTCAAACGGACATTACGGGAGATCCGACCGTCGGATTCTCCTAAAACCGGAACCGTTGGGTTCGTATCGAAAAGAGTTTTCTAACGAATGTGATAAATTAGAAATCTAACGGTTGGATTTGGAGATACGTCCAAATCAAATTCGAAAAAGGTCGCTGTAAGTGCAGTTCGATGGCCATTGATGGAAATCGACTGTACGGGCCTTGATAAAATTATTAAAAATAGTAATAATTTGTGTAAAATCATAAGAAATGATTTAGAAAGAATTGGGATGAAAAACTCCCTATTTGAAAGATAAAAATAGATTTTTATCGAAATGAACTAGTTTTGAACTAGAATTATAATTCTATTTATTTTTAAATAAATAAATTGAATTTGAAAAGGGTTTTGAAAATAACCAAAATTTCCAATGATTGCATTGGAGTGGATTTGAATCGAAGTTGTCTTCGGAATATTTCGATGTTGGAATCCGGGATTATACAGATGTTGTTATGGAAATTTGAAAGATATATATATTTATATCGTTATTTCCAATACGACATTTGTTAGTCGTAGAATTCGATATTGAATATAAGCCGATATATTTTCTATTCAGAGCCTTGTATTGAATATCGAATGTGATTTGGGTTTGTCGTGAGTGGTGTCTTCACTAACACTGTTCTTGAACCCAGTTGAGAAAAGATTAAATCTTTTTATTTAGATTTAATGAAGTGTACCAATTAAATGATATTTAATTGGAATTAAATCGATATTGATTTTTGGGTTTATCGTGAACAGTGTTTTAAATAACACTCGTTCTTTAACCCGATAATTAATGAATGTGATTTTGGGTTTATCGTGAACCGTGTTTTAAATGACACTGATTCTTTAACCCAGACAATGATTAAAACTAAGTGGAGTTTTAATGAATCTTTAATTAGATTGAAAAGATCGAGAATGGAGTAT
This sequence comes from Allium sativum, assembly GCA_030737875.1. Taxonomy (NCBI): domain Eukaryota; kingdom Viridiplantae; phylum Streptophyta; class Magnoliopsida; order Asparagales; family Amaryllidaceae; genus Allium; species Allium sativum. The sequence continues at coordinate 122,426,098 of CM060926.1, read as the reverse complement.
CACCAGTTTTGCTCCAGGCGATAGTTAAATCTTTAATTAGATTTGAACGTGAAATTTAGAAACTAACTGTCGGTTAGCCAAGCAGAAGGGTTTTCTGGATATTGATCTGATGTTGGTTTCGGCCTTCGGGGTTAATATTTGGGGAATTATTCTCTTGATTAATTTACGGTTAGTGACTAATGAATTGGAATGAGGCGTATGTTGTATTTGTGTAACACTTATTTAAAATATACGCGAGTTATTCGGAAAGACCGGGTTTATCCCATTCTGGATAACTGATACGACGATAAGTCGAAGATGAAGACGATGGTCGAAGACCGGATGTCTTCACGTCGTTTGGGTAATTACTGATGATCTTGATTGGGCTGTACACCCAAGAAGATGGAAACAGTTAGTGATCGTCCAGACGTACTTGGAGATCGATGGATATGCGGGGTACTAGGTGCCTCCGGTTTCGTTCAGACCCAGGACGGACTTGTAAATGGACTGTGTGTCTGACATCGGATTTCATTCTGTGTGACTGATATCGGTTGCATAGGATGGTTTGCCTGTGTGGCATGCTAAGATGCAAATGATCAAGGCTTCTGTTGAAAAGCAAAGTCTTGTGGTGATGATCAAAGCACGGCCTTTGTGGCGTAGCTTTGTGTAACGTTTACCTCGCGTGTTTCACACCAGGTATGAACCAAAAACGGGAGACGGACCTCAGGGAGGACTTGCGTTTCTTTCTAGTTAGAAGTGGCGTCAGTGGTTTTACACGCCCTGACGAGTTTGACTTATGTGGTTGTTGCTGTTGCGAGGCGCCTCGGTTATATCGGTTTCGGCCGAATGCATTCTGGTCGGCTGACGGACCAGACTTACACCCCATAGGGTGGGGAGACGTATTGTTCAGGCATAATAATCCACTCCGTGTGGACCGGCCCTGACGATCCAAGGGGCAGTTGCGGCTGTTCCTGAGGCTCGGGCTAGACAGTCTCGAATCGGTTGAGGACGATCCCTGGCCTCGGTTCATAGATGGAAATCCAATTTCCAAATACGTGACTTTGCGGTTTTATTTGTAAACCTATATATGGCGACATAGTGGCATGGGACGCTCATGCCGCCTATGATTGATACTTATGATTTGAAGTTGTTTTATACACTATGCACTTATAAGAGTATCAAATGATTTGTTTTAAACGTATCCAGCATTCTTTGGCTGTTATAAGGGAAAACCCTATCCCCCGGCTTGCGTTTGCATTGTGTGATAGGACCTGGGTCTTATAACAGCTTCATTTTTCTTTATTTAGCATTGCGCTGTTTGTTTTATGCACTGGTGTTCTTGGGAGGAAACCCGTTCCGTGTTATACGGCGTGGTCCCTTGATTTACCTAATGATTTAAAATAAAAATTAATAACTGTTTTAGTTCTCACACCAGTCACATGACTGACCTGGAGTTTATTGTTTTAACCTAAACTCTGGGTGCCCTTATTTTGACACGGGCAGCTAGTAGTTTCGGTTTTGCAGATTTATATTCACAGGATCCTGGTTTACAGCTGGAACGATATCCGGAAAGCTTTGTATCCGTATATCTCCTTCTAGTTGTGTATTGTATTATTTTCCGCTGCGATGTATTTAAATGTAATTTAAATCTCTGATATTTCTGTGTAATATTCATTCATACTCTGTATATTCTTGTAATCTGGTGCATTGTTGTAATATACAGTGAAATGTTCTTCTGTATGCGTTCTGTTTTGTCCTGTTCTCAAACGATAGGGCGTTTCGAACGGTCTGGGTCGGTTTAGCGACTGGTTCGGACCGAGCGAATCGCCTTGCCGTCACAGGTTCTACCTAGAATTCCCTGAAACAGGGTCGAGAAGATAAACAGGACAAACTCCTTACAGGGTTTGTAACGGAGAATAGGACCGAGAGGATGTCCACAAAAGATAGCCTACAAGTAAGCTCTACAGAAAACAGGGATCAAGGATATACTCCCAAAAAGAGATATCATGCGCGTATCTAGTCTTTGACCATCAAAGTCGTCTTTTAACTTCGCGATTTTGTAGCTTCTTATTCCTGTTTCCATAACATGAGCTGGAACTCATTTCTTCGTCGCCTCTCGTTCCACTTGCACTTATCCTTTTCCTAGAATACTTGACGCAAACATGACTGCGTACTCATGATCTCATGCAAGCTTTCCAAAATTCACTAGTGAATCTTGTATCTCGTTTATATACTATAAGGCATTCCATGTAGAAGAACTTTCTCTTGAAAGTAAACAGATGTCAATCAGGTTATCATGCGCACTTACTAGGGTGATCTCTATAACCCATGCATAAATGAAGTAAACCATCCGTCTTATTGGCGAACACCACTCGATCGGGCTTCAAATTTCCAATAAAGGCATCAAGGGATTCTAAGTAACTAGTCATGACAAAACCTCAAAAAGGTTACCCGATACTTCGAGGGCATTACCAAGGCTAGTCAAAAGGTCTAACTACCCTCCTATCAAAACCGAGAGTGGCACCTTCTACTGGATAACCACTTCATCCCTAGAATCCATCCATAGCTTATAAACATAAGCATTATTTCCAAACTCAACACTTGGCATAGACATTCCCAAATCCAAACAAGTCATGTATAAATGGACTGATTCTCCAATAGGACTTTGAGACAAAAATGGGATTCTCTATTACGCTAGTACTTAAGGTGCAGAGACTCAACTACCGAAGCAGACTTAAATGATACGAAAAACGAAGTCCTAACGGGATGATAGAGAAGAATAACTAGATCTTCAACAAGGATGTTATCCTCCTACTCAGGTACTCTAGTGAGGGTATACAATTATCTTCAGGATGATCTTGTCCTTGTCCCACAATACTTAACTATCCGTCCCGTTTCACCATACCAAAGATGCTTTTTCGTTTTGGGTTTCATTGTTCATCTTTCTCCCTCCATTGAGGACTAAGCCATACCAACAAGTTGCTCATCCTTAAGCTCGTATCCTTTATCCTCTTTCTCACTATCCTTTCTTATAACGCGGCCACTGGTCTCTCGAGAACCACCTCCATCGTATGGAAAGCACTTTCGTAGATAGAAAAGACTAGTCGCAGTTAAAACCACTGTGACTACAGATGGAGGAAAGAAAGGAAAAGATATTCAATTAAGGAAACAAGGATAGTGCTAATGGCCTTTGGGGAATAGCCTTTTTCTTTTAAAAGAAAATTTTCTTGAAAAATGCTTCTTTGTAAACGATTTTCAAATAGTTTTCAGAAGGTCTTTAAAAACTTTTGCCCAATCTGGTAACCTTCTGCTCTGATACCACGTGTAACACCCCGCCTCCGCTAGGGTCACTCGCAAAGGAATGCACTAGCTTTAGAGGGGCATTATTGGTAAACATGCACAGAAATATCACAAGACAGAACATATAAAATAGCGGAAGTAAAATCGAACTTTCATAAACATCAATAATTAAGGTCTAAAGCCTTTTACATCAGAGTACATCAAAACCTGTCTTGCAATAGTAAAGAAGCATAAAGACTTTTTCATAAATTATTCCCCAAGAAAAACAGTAAAGTAGCCATAGCCAAGAAAAGTTCAAGCCATCCATGATGACCTTCAAGCAGAAGAAGTCCGAACTAAACAACGGTATTTCCTCCCTGTAACCTGGGGGGGGGGGAAACGGAAGAAAAGAGGCGAAACAAAACGGGTCAGTCAAAAAGACTGAGTAAGCCCTATCTACTATTAGTATAAAAACTAGTAAAGTTAACTGACATGAGAAACTGAGATGAACATAAACATGATAACAAGATAGATAAGCTAAATCAAAATAACATGATGAACTACTGAACTTAGATAAACTAAGGTGTCATGATAAATTACAATGTCAAGATAAAACAAGGTATCCCTCCGTCAGGTTTCTATCAAGTATAATATCCCCAAGATATCTATCACGTATAACGTCCCATGGTATCTATCCTGTACATCCGCTCTGCACCTACCGTACTAGTATCCCCACCGTATCATGTGTTAACCATGAATGATCCTTACTCAAAAGCCGTGTAATGGTCCATGTCAACCTAATATATCGCATATATAGGTTACTCAACTCGTATGTTTTATTCCATGTAAATGTTCAGTCCCTTGCCATAGACCATATGGGCTTTCTCATGAGATTCTATACTACTTTAACATAGTTCCATGATCCTTAAGATCGGTTTGGACTGTTACCCTAAACCTAGCTAGGGTCTTCCAACATGAATTATCATTTGTACAACTAGGACTTATGCTACCTAGGGCTACTAGGGATTATGCTTACCTATTGCACGTTTCCGTATCTCGGTTTTGGTTCAACCACCCAGGGCCACTAGGATTTACGCTAACCGTCAACCGCGCCCTTTTCCCCACGCATTCATCGTGAATCGTTTTTCCATGACTGTATGCACATGTATCACATCGTGCCATCCGAGTCCTGTCACAGGGCAGATCAATAAATACAGGACTCGGTCGGGAGCTTTCGATTTATCTGCCGATGCAGATGCTAAGGTCTGTTTTTCTATACGTGGCTATGGTCCCACGCGACCCCTCCCTCAACTAGTGAAAGACAAGACAGGATAAATCCTGTATGAGAACACAACACTGGCCAACCCACATCCAAGCCTTACCGCAACCATAATTAGATAGCAATTATGGTCTATTGGGTGTTCTCTGCCTTTCCGTACGTACACGCTTGACCAAAGATGGTAGGTAGTCTGACGAAAATGCTATCTAGGGTACGACCGTGTATCGTCGACTATCCCCTATCCATCCCCGTCTTTAGGTCGCTCGTATAGCAACCAAGGCATACTCTTGGTTCTTCTAACGCAGACTTTAACCTCTCATGAGCCTAGTATAATCACCTGGCAGCTCACAGAGGGATACCAAGAATATCCTCACATTCCCCGAAGCCGCTGCTTCGTTACCCAGTTCGCTGGAGCCTTTATCTAAATCAGATACTTGCTCCTACTCGTATACTTAAACGATGACCTACCGTATCAGGTTACTCATCTATCTATGAACTGGTCTAAATTTCCTTGACTAAGAATCATTACTTAGTTATTCCTCAACTAAGGTTTACCACTTAGCCTTATTCCCGTTATCCTTGTTAACTACGGTTATCCCCTATCCTCAGAACTAGGGTTTACATAATGGATTAAGTGTCACTTAAGTTCATGACTTAACCCTACAAACCATGCTTACGTTGGTTAAGTATGTATTAAGCAATTCACGACTTAACCTCGTCCAATTATCATTCTAGATTGGTTAAGTATATATTAACTTGACCCTATCAATTTACCTAGTCAATCGGTCAAGTGTATTCAAGCGATTCGTGACTTAGCCTTATCATGTTTTCACGTTAGATCGGTTAAGTATAGGTTAACTTAACCTCAATAAATTCACAAGTTAGATTGGTTAAGTATAGGTCACTTAACCACCTCAAATCATCATGTTAGATTAGTTAAGTGTTTAACTTAACTCCATTAAACTACCAAGTGGGATTAATTAAGTCTAGGCTAACTTAACCCCATCCGATTTCCATGCTTAGACTAGTTGAGTCTAATCTTAACCTCATCCATTAACTGTATTTTTCGGTTAAGTGTCATTAAGAAAACTTACTTAACCTTCCCCAAATTATCGTGTTGGATTGGTTAAGTGTTGGTTAACTTAACCCCGTCCACTAATCGTATAAAAATGGTTAAGTGTCATTAGGTAAATCAAATTACTTAACCTACCCAACCTTGTCATGTTTTGTTAAGTATCATTAGCCTAAACAATTTACTTAACCCATTTGTCCATGTCATATTTGGTTAAGCGTCATTAATCAAATTAACTTAACCCTATCATGTGGCATTAATTACTTAATGCACCTCAACCTATCACATTAGACTTTGTTGCGGTTACTAGTTAAGCCGGTCGGTTCCGGGTAGCTTTACACCACAACTTGGTCTAACCTCGGGTTTAAGCACAACATGACCAACTTCTCACATTGGGTCCTATTGTTTGCAACTACTAGTTAGGCCGGTCGGTTCCGGGTAGTTTTACGTTGCAAACTCAACCCAACCTCGAGTTGGCCACACTTATATTATCTAAGTGTCATGTCCATTATGTTTTCCAACACATATTACAAGTTTTCAAGCAATTGGGTAGACCTAACTTAATAGGTAAATTCCCAATGGGTAGACCTAACTTAATAGGTAAATTCCCAAGCTTATGTTTTTATGCATACTTACATGTCAACTTCCATGTTATATTTCAAGTCATATTTCCAAGTTATATTTTCATGTCATTAGAAATTTCCCATAACATAACCCAACGCTTTTAAACTCGCATATACGTTCGCAACAACATAATGGATTAAAAGAAGAGACTTGGCAAAGGCATGACAAAAATGGATATTAAGCCACAAGTTAATCATGGTGGCAAATGAGGCACAAATGTGTTCATTAACTTGCATGTTACATTCTTAAGCCTCAAAAACATGCATAAACCCAAACTTGGCACATGAGCGAGTCATGGTGACAAAAGACATGGAATGATGACTAGTAACTCGCATATATCATCATATAAGGGTTATGACTTCATATGCAAGTTGACATAAAGGTTATGAGGGTTCTCATGTTGCATAATGCAACATTTCAACATAAAGGTTGTAGCTTTTAGCCCACAAGATCAAGATAATGACTTCATAAACTTGCATGACATGATAGCATGTATCATACTTAATGATCAAACCCAAACTTGCAACATGAACATTTAACTTCATAGTTAATATCTAAGAGTAGGGAAAGGGCTTACATTGCTATGAAGGCACAAAAGATATGACAAAGCCCTTATGCAATTAAATAGACCCAAAATGCAAGCTCTAACATAAAAACCCTTGAGCCAAAATGATCAAAACCCTTGCTTTATGATGCAAAGATAGAAACTTGACTTGAATGCAAGCTAATGACACTCATACAAGCTTGAAAACACTTGTATGCATGGAAAATCTCTCATAGAAACCATTTAGAAATTTTATGAAGAGAGTGGAGGCCATGAGTTTGCCATAGTTTAGTTGCATGAATGAATAATGAGGGTTTAGGATAGGTTAGGGTCTTATTTATAGATTAGGCAAGTGTTTTAGGCCATAGGATTAAACCTAGATTCAATCCAAGCCATCAAAGCATGTCTTGGGGAAGAAGTCAAGTGTAGGAACCATCTAGGGCCTTTAGATTAAAGATGAACCATGAGAACCATCCAAATGCAAAATCTGCATTTGAGCGAATCGGCCCACGGGTTGACAGCCAAACACCCTGGATTAACCCCTAGTCGACCCAGCGGGCTCGGGTTGACCTCAAAAATCGGCCGGTTCGGTTATTCCCCTCTCCCAATTCGCTGTTTTGAACATTTTTGCATATTTATTTATTTAATTTTCAATTATATATATATATATATATATCAATATATATATATATATTTCTCTGCGCAACCCATTTCACTTAATTAAGTATACTTTAATTTGGGAATTTTTCGTGAAACTTCGTGAGGCCATATCTTGGTCATACAGACTCCGATTTTCGAAAACTCGGACTCTATTTCGCGTATTTTTCCGAGACGAACGCAATGGCATAGCCAGTTTCCCTTGATTCAGATTTTATAATTTAATTCTGCCTCCATTTATGTTATAACAGGTTATTGAAAATACGGGTTGTTACAGAAATAATTTAAGCCCTTTAAGATATAAATGAAGTGGAAGATTTTTAGTATGCTTAAGGACTCATTAGGTTTGGTGTCTACGTAAGTTCTGCATGAAACATGGAGAACTGATGTAGTTGGCTAGCACAAAGTCAATTAAAAAAAGAGTTGCATAAAATTAACTCCATGTCCAAATTAGGGTTGATAACAAATTCAGATAGACAAAGGAATGTAGGGGTAAAGATTGATTTGGAACAAAGAGCCGGGGAAGCAGCGGGTCGTGAGATAGGGTAATCGTAAGGAGGGGTAATTAGGGAAACATACCATTGTATTATCGTGAGGAGGTATGTTGATTATGGAAAAAGTAGTCGGGAAGATAGGAAAAGGGGGTCAATTGAACGGTGGGTAGAAAGAAATTGACCGGCACAACAAAGGGTAAAACGCGTGACCTGTAAAAGGGACAAATGTCACAACCTAAATGACTTGGTCTCTCCTTTCCAATATAAGTAATAGAAAAAAGATTTCATTTCCAAAATTATCTTGTACTAAATTACTCTTGAGCTATATGTCGTGTAATGACGGTCCACACAGTCCTTGAAACATCTGAAATCGAGAATACTTAAACTAAGGTAAATCAGTAAAAAATCACTTACCTTTAAAACCAAACTTTCAGACTGTGTGGACCGAGTATGAATCAGTAGCATCAGTGTAACCATCAATGTTGTTGGAGTACGGGTGGGAGGAATTTATGTTCAGATCATTAATCGGGTGTAAGCAGTTGCTGAAGCGGCGAGCTTCAAGGATTTTGATCCTGACGAAGGTTAATGTTAACATTATAGCTCCTGACGTATAATATTAACATTATACCTTCTGACGTATCCTTCGTTTTTGGAAACTTTTACCATAAACTTAAAGTCCAACCGCTTACCGTGCTAACGGGTAAATGCATTGGAAATGTAGACGCTTTGGAAACACAACGGTTAGGGTAAACGCTTTGGAAACACAAAAGGTATTAAATTAACAGTTAGCGTTATAATATATTATTACCCTAACTTTATTTCCAACATTATATATTTAGGAAAAATAGTAACTTTAAGATACAGTCAATACGAAAATTTATAATGCACCACAGTTTAACGACTCTTTCTTTCCTAACCACGTTTTCCATGAGTGGTACCTGATTATGAATGTGATAAATTGATTATATAGAAAAACAACGTGTCACGTACAAAAAGCAAATCGTTTATACTTATAGTAATAGAAAATAGTAATACATAAGAAACTGAGGAAAATGAAATATGAATTCTATCTTCTATGAATTCGAATAGCAATTCTCATTATAAAATCAAACTATCTCAATTTTATAGCAATTATACATTTTCATCAAGGTTTAGTAACCGTATTCACAATCAAACTGTCTAAATAAAATTGGTGTTGTAGATAAAATTGCTATATACCCAATTAGTACGTGTATAACATCCTGTTGTAGTATACTACTTTTGGTTCTTAAACAATAAATTTGTTTAACGGTTGACCATTCTGTGGCCATAGTCCGACATTATGTCATCGGGGTTACGCTTTGTGAAGCAACCGCAGTCTACTTCTTTACATTTACATGTTAGGAGAAGGTTTGGAGTATTAATATTTGTTGACAAATTTAACAATTAGTTCTAAATGTATGATTCCTGTCATATGTAACGTTATAAGGCTGACACTGAATCAAAATGGAATTAAAATCAGATTAAAAATCAGAATACATATCATGATCTGCTAAAATCAAAATTAAAATCCATATCTTCATCAATTAGTGATTGGATACGTTTACATATATGAATATACGCTTGGTGCAAGAAAATAATACTTTTATGCATTTACTTGAAATATAACCGAGCTGAGTAGGATAGGGGGCACCAACAAATGCTTACGGGTTAAAAATGGAAGATTCAACCAATCAACATGTAGTTATATGGTCTGAAATTAACACTTCCTTAGAAAAAGGTGGAAAAAATTGTATGTTTGTCAATGAATGTACGGAAAGCGAAACGAAAAAGCCAGTTCCATGTCGTAGATCCCTGTGGGAAAGCTTCTTACTGTACGCAGTGAAGTAAACCAAGAGCCCTTTTCTTGGATTAAACTGCTAGGTTGTCAGTAAACGGGAGGAGAAACTTTATTTACATTCCAACTAAAAGATTGTAATCTAAATCAGCATCATAAAGTGGGAAAAATACATATATGATGTTGATTTAAAAATAACATCAGTTGTGGATTAACTCATATAGGTGTTGCATACCTAAGGAACACATTTTTAACTCGGTACACTCTAACGGATGTGACTATTTCAGTCTAGAACTTTCAACCGTGTTTGTTTGATGGCTTCCTCAAAATTAATGTGCTGAACAGTATTATTTACACCAATCTTACTGCAGCAAATTAAGTACGGAATTAAGATCGTGGATTTTATGTTGCCAACCATAAAACGTACAATTTAACAAAAATTGGAGATAAAAATTACAGATGGCCGCCTATGCATACATTAAAACGTTAACCAAAAATTCAAGGTTTTTTTTTAAGATTAAAAAGCAATCACTAGAAAATGAGTATGGGTGCTGGGTATATTGACACACACGAGGTTGGATCATCAAGCAGCAATGTTTGGTCGAAAGTTACTACATAGTAAACAAACGGAGGAATGAGCATTTGCGAGAGATATGTTAAGAATAAAATCAAGGTTGCCCTTTTAAGTCGTAACTAAACAGCTTTCGTTCGATAGTTTCAAAACAAAAAAATAACGGTTGTCCTGTTAAATGTGTGTGTGACATGGCAAGTAGAAATAAGTTAAATTTTGTACATTCTACAATTTAGTTTAGCAAATATGAGTTGATATTAAACCAGATGTGTATGTTCTTGTTAAAGTAGAGATAAAATAAATGAGTTTTGGTTACATTTGTACAGGTTGTTGCATAAGCAAACAGTAATTTGTATGTAAATATGTACGTTATACATAGTTATACATATCGAGGACACAAAACTGAAGCAGTTGAAGCAAAAAAAAAAGTATAACATGTACGTCATACAAACACATAAGATAGGCAAAAGCAAGGATTTTAATAGCGCAGAATATGAAATGAACGGTTTATTGAAAAACAATGTAATTGCAAGATGTAGGTAATAATAAGAAAAAAGATGGTCAAGTTAGGTTGAATACCTCGTATAACTGTAAATCAATGACTCTTTCGCACTGACGTGAGTAGATCGGACAGTAAACTCGAACAAATCAACCTGTAGATGTGTAAGGACAAATCAAGTATTTCGTAGGTTATAAGTAAATCGTTTAATGGTAGATTAAAGGGGATAAACAGTACCTAAATTGGATCAATCTTCGACGTATTCATGCGACAGGGTAGAAGGCGTCAATCGGAGTGTTGAGAAAGGTTTAAAGGGAGAAGACGGTTTGTGATTTAAACCTTCCGTGGATATAAAATTGGAAAAGGAAATAGGGAGTGTGGGGGAAGCGGGAGGTAGAAGGATCCTGTTTGGGTAGTAGTAGGTCGTCAGCCTGAAAGGAGGTGGCGCAGACGGTTGTCCACGGTTAATTAGGGCTGAGCGACAGCGGTTTTTTAATGGCGGTGGGTGGCGTGTGGATTTAAGGAGGAAATGGTTATGTAAAATTAACGGTGTCTAACCAAATCGTTACAACAATGAGAACGGAGACGCGCATATTAGAAAGGGACAGATGTCAGAAGCGGAAAGATTTGGTTTCTGCTTTCCAGTATAAGTAATAGATTATATTCATAATTGTGCAAGACCTCACACATTAGATTACCGTTTGCGGTTGCTGGATATGCCGGACGGTTCCGGGAAGATTTCTACTGCAATCTGAATCTAACCTCTTGTCTTAACACTATTACGCTTCTAATTTCTGCCTTCGACCTCTCACATTAGATTGTCGTTTTGCAGTTACTGGATATGACAGGCGGTTCGGGGCAGACTTCTACCGCAACCCAATATAATCTCGTGTTTTAGGCGTTCATTATCTTTTCCTTCTTATTCATTCCCAATTTCAAGTCTTTAATTAATGTATTCCAATTGCCCATAATTTCCAATTATGCTTATAATGCTAATTCAAGTTATGCCTATGATTCCATGTATACAAGTTGTACCAAATTATGCCCAAATCAATTTTCATAGTTATCAACAATTTATGCCAAATGTCATTTCATTACATATTTCCCAAACTTTTCCCAATCATCCCGACGTTCTTCGTACTATCTCAACATAATATGCTTTAGGCTCGAAGTTAGCCTAATCTCAAAAGGAAAAGAAGTAGGGAAGAGAGTCAAACATAAAAATTGGCATAAACATATAAATTGGCATGTGAAATGAATAACAATAAATAGACCAGACATGCATATGATAATAGAAATTGGGTATGAATCTGAAAGATAATGATTTACAAACTTGATAAGATTCATCTTACGTACAGGCATGTTCATTAAATCCAATTTACAATCCTATCACAATTACTTTTTAATTTAATTATATGTGAAAGTAATGTAAACTCACAGCAATAGGATTCTTAGAAAAGAGAATTAGGTGTTGTTGTAACAAATTTGATCTTGAATAACCTCTTCTTTGATTGTTGAAGAAGAAAAGCTAAATTAATTTGAGTTGGAGCAGCAGCATGGAGGTGCCATGGATTAGGGTTAAAGAGATTAGGGTTAGGTTTAAGTGTTTATTTATAGATGTATTAGATGAATTAGGACCTTTAGATTTGATTAGGAACCATCCGAACCACTCAAATTAGAAAAACACGGCATTAGGAAACTGCCCAGAATCAACCAGTCGACTGGCTAATTTCAACCGGTCGACTGTTTTCACTTCTGTCTAAAAACGGTTGATGTAACACCCTGTATTTCCTATGAATATTAAGTGATGAATTAAAGAATACTTAATTTTAAAAATAGGAATTAAAGTAAATGGGTTACGCCATTGCGTTCGTCTCGGATATCTGGTTGAGAGAGAGTCCGAGTTTGCATAAATCGGACACCACATGGAGTTATAAGCCTTAGAAGTTTGTATACGCACTAGGAAGATCATATATGAATATTATAAGTCCAGAAGCTTCAAAACAAGTCAAAAATTCGAAATCAGCCAAAGGGAAGTGGGCGGGAAAATTCTCGCTCAATAGATGTCGACCCCCCTAGGGGGAGTCGACATAGGTGTCGACCCCCCTTGGGGAGTCGACATAGGATTCAACGGCCCTATAGGGGAGTCGACATAGGTGTCAACCCCCCTATAGGGTGTCGACCCCTTTTCCAGATCTGGATGAAAATTTCTAACTGACGTGTTTTGGCTGATGTGTCGCTCCCTGATTCGTTGTGTGAAGTATTTTTCTGCTATGAACGATCCTGATGACTTCTAGACTGATCTGAAGGCTCTAAATCTCCCTATACACCTATAAAAAGACCCCTAAACCTATTGTTTTCTACACACGAATTCATAAGCGCTTATATGCTGCTAAAACCTGAAGTGGCCTAGCCTCCACCTTAATAAATCAAATTAGAGTTTTCAAGTTAACAATCAAAGTCTACATCAAAGGAATAACTAATCAAATTCAGAAATTAGATCCCAGAATTCAAGACTGTTTTGTAATTTGTAAGTTCATGTCACTTTCAGAAATAAAAGTTAATTGTGATTCTGACATTGTAATAATTCTGAATCTGAGACTATGCCAAATTCTATTTGTCTTTCTATATCCATTGGATCTATCTCATTTATAATATTATGTCCATTCTTTATCTCTTTTTTCCTTCTTCCCTTTTTGTTTTTATAGCCAGGCTACTACGAGCCTGAGCCAAATCTCATAAGAGATGAACGTACGTTGGAAATAAAATTGGGCATAATATATGATTTGGACATGACCAGCGCTAAAAATTGGGAAAAAGTATTAAATTATGTATAATTGAGCATAACTGATTTGTAACGGATTTGAGGACATAACACATGTTGTATTTAAAACATAAAGTGTATCGAATATGTGACTTGATATTTAAGGCATAAAATATATTGGACATATGAGTTGGGATTTGGGGCGTAAATTGAACTATAAACATGTAAGGCATAGTATATGTTGTTGTTTAAGACCTAAAGTTTGGGTGTGTGTGTGTGTATATATATATATGAAAGCTTATGTGTAACACCCCAAGTTTTCTGTTATCTGTAACTTAACCAATTAAAGTATAATTAATTTTAAATGATGGAATTAAGGGAAATGGGTTACGCCATTGCGTTCGTCTCAAAATTATGCTTGAGATAGAGTCCAAGTTTGCGTAAAAAGATACCGTATGAAGAAGATATGGACGAACGAAGTTGGGTAGAAAAACCAGAAATAGGTCAGAATGCACTGGCGCACTTGGGAAGTGCGCCAGAACAAAATTGCACTGGAGCACTTGGGAAGTGCGCCAGTACAATTTTAGCACTGGCGCGCCTGCCAAGTGCGCCCAGGCCTGAAACCCTGTTTGGTCAGGCCCTGGCTGGCCTGGTCGGGTTCCGGTCGATTTCTGAGGGTTGGCTGAGTCACTAGGGCTTACATGTCACTTTCTGATTGGCTTCTCTTGAGATGGATGGTCTGGGTTCACTCTAGCTTCATCAACGGCTCTAATCAGATTAAAATTCTATAAATACAACTCAAGTCTAACCCTAAATTCACACAAATATTATAATACTAAAGCCGTCATGCTGTTGGAAAGAAACTAGGAGTGTCCGTCAGTTAGAAAGCTTAGAGACAAGCCAATACTAAAGTAAAACATGAATCAAAACAACATTAGTCTACCCAAAGGAAAGCATATCAAATTCAGAATTCAGAATCCAGAATCCAAGTTCGTCGTTCGTTGTAAGTATAGTGATTTTTCCGATGAGAATAAAACTAAGACTTGATTCGATGTAAATTGGAAGTGGAATTGTGCTATTATGTAACGACGATGTTAATTCATATCTATGTATTGAAATGATTGTGTTGCAAATGAAATTGGGATGTTTGTGGTATAATTAAGATTGATGTTGATCCTATTGTACTTTTTGAATGACAACAACATCATAAGCAAGTTGTATACTTCATGTTTATGTGATTATATAGGTTGTTTGGGATTAGAACCTCATGTATATACTTTATGCAAGAATCTTTATGCCTAAATGGTTATGTTCATATACATGCCCCTATGTTTATACAAAAGTTGCAAGTTCCTAATTGGATCCATGTCAAGATCCACTTTAGTACATGTTTCATGTTGTAATTAAATATGCGATTGGATCTAGTTCACACCCATGTCATAAAGTTATACATATTTATGAAAATGTCATATTCTTGTCATGTGCTAGTGATGTTCGATGTTATGCCTAGATCCAAAAAAAAGTTTAGACTTATGTTGTCTAAATCATATGCTAATTCATGTGACACCTATTTGGTTAGACCCTTATTTCAATGCAAATTCAATATGTAAATTGATTTAGGCTATGTTGCAAATTCACATATTTGTATATTGACTATTTTGCAAGTTCACATCTATTACATTCATGTTGGCTATTTTGCAAGTTCACACCTATGATGTTCATATTGACTATGCCAAAAATGCCAAGTTTACACCTATGTCATGTTTATGTTTATGAATTCCCTTATGCCTATTTGTGTGCGCTAAATTAGGCTAAGTTTTTAGCCTAATATTATATGCTCAAAGTATGCGAACGAAAATTAGGCTAAGATTGTTAGCCTAATGTTTAAACGGGGTAACGTTGGGGATATTAATAAAACTTGATATAAAAATATATGAAATTGGCATGTTCGTCACATGCCAAAATTGGTGGCATTTAAACGGTATAAATTCTTATACCAAAAATGTTAAACTTGGAATGTGGGCCATAACATTGAATGGTTGACAAATTTACATATATTCAGTACTAAAGACAAATATGTAAATTTAGAAAATACGAATATGCTAAACACGAGGTTGGATTGAGTTGTGATGTAAATCTGCCCGGACCCGCCGGCTGTCCAGTAGTCACAACCATACCTATCCAATGTGAGTGGTTAAGCATTGAGCCCAATAAAGACCCGAGGTTAGACTGAGTTACGGTGTAAATCTGCCCGAAACCGACCGGCACATCCAATAAGCATAACAATATCTGTCTAATGTGAGTGGTCGGTGCTTTAAAAGGCTAAGGACAGACAAGTCAGGATGGTAGGGTTAAGTTAACTAAAATACTTAACAAATTCAACATGTTAATTAAACTGATGGGTGGGGTTAGGTAAATACAGACACTTAACCACTTAACATGTTTGACTAGAAAACCATAGTGATGGGGACCCATTTCAGCAGTAACCCAATTAGGTATCATGGTACCCTAAAACTATGCAGGGTGGAGCACGATTACTGGGCTGATTGTAAGCGGTCAAAGCGACGGCGGTGGGTGCAACAGTGTGGGTTCTAACGAAGTGCGGGCGTGCACACACTTCGGAGCAGACAAACAGGGCACTGGGGGCACCAGTAGTATAACCTATGCATTCTAAGGTTTGTGTCATGTCGCCACCATGGGACTTGATACACCCCATGGTGGAGCCAGCATAGGTATCTATAATATTTGGGGGCCATAAGACACATGTAATTATGCAAGTAGGAGACGATCTTTAAAATAAGGGGATCACTTCACCCTCAGCATGGGGTGCTAGTTTAGAACTAATGCATGTAGGTGCAGAGATATAGTGTGGGATGCGATAGTATATTCGTTCCAGAACTACCTTATCTTAGTTTATGATACTTTCCTGTTTCCAGTTTATACCTATCATGCCCTTATTCTTATTCTCATACTGAAGAGTCACTAGACTTACCAGGCTTTATATCTGACCCTATTTTCTTTTGTCTTCTTTTCTTCTGTCCCTCCCCCCAGGTCCACAGGGAGGAAATAACCCAGCTTAGTCTGATTCTTTAAAAGCTTCAAGATAGTTGATGTACGGTTTGGAGTCTCTTTCCTTGGCTATGGCTGTTGGGCACACTCTATGGGGATTTATGCAGTTTTAATCACGTTTTATGCTTCTTTATTTAAAAACCAAGATAGAAATGATGTTGTAATGTTTTGGAAGTTGTTATGAGACAATTATGGAAATGTGTTGTATGAACAAGTATTTTATGAAATAAAAGTCTGATGTTTTCCGCTGCATATATATATATGTTTATATCTGTCTTGTGTTTTATTTGTGACTTTTACTTACAAACCTCCACCAAAGTTAAGGCAGTGCCTTGTGAGTGACCTTAATGGAGGGTGGGGTGTTTCACTCGGTATCAGAGTATAGATTTACCAGACTAGATAAAAAAAATTGAAACTATTTTCAAAAAGAAGTTTAAAGAAGTATCTTTTTTCAAGAAAAAAATGTTGTTTTTAAAAGGCATAATTCCCCAGAGCCATATGCACTATCCCTCTATCCCTTTATCTTGAATACTTTCCTTTTTGTTCCAGCATGTCTGGAGATCTTAACCTTCCAGAAGGAGTACCGATCCCTGGCTGGGTTCGAAGGTACCTAGAGGCTAAGGCCAATGGTGCGGGCCAAGCAGACATTCCTCCTCCTATGGTGGCAGCGGTTCCTCCTCCCCCTCCTCCTCCTCGTGGGAACACTTTCGCTAAGACATGTAGAGACTTCAAGGCTGTGGGAGGAAAGGACTTTTATGGAACTGAATCATTTGTGGTAGCAAGGAACTGGCTGAAAGAGACTGAAGATTTATTCGTTATCTTTGAAGTTGATGACAGGCAGAAGATACAGCTAGCAATGTGGTTGCTCAAGGATGAAGCTTCTGTAACAACCCGTAAAATCTGGGCCAGTTTAAAATTTTTATTTTGGCCATTTTAGCGAATTTTGTTTATTTAAAATGAATTATTTTAAATAATATCGACGAGAAATTTATTTTGAATATAATTCGACGTATATATTATATACGTCGTCGTTAGAATATAAATATTTATATATAATTATAAATAGAAATGAAAATTGCGCGGTAGTTCGATAATTCGATTTCAAACTTCAATTGAATGTACCGGGTGCAAAACAATCCGGATTTTAGTGAAACCAAAAATAATGGAATCTAATAGTGAATATCTTTCTATCGAATCCGAAAAATCAAAATTTCGTAGCGAGAATCAAAAGATATGTCCAGTTGAAAATTCTGAATAGTCGCTATGGAATTCAGGCCCTTAAAAATGGAAATTTTGCAAACGACCTCGGATTTCGACGAAACCAGTTTTGTTGGGTCCGTGATGTCAAGTTATTGCTAGGTTTCAAATTTCATAATTTTTCGAATCAATATGTGAGCGTGGCAAAGGAAAACGCGTTTGACCGGTTTCAGTTGATTTTAATCGACTGGAAATTGGCCATTTTTCAAACGGTCTCAGAATTCGACGAAACTAGTTTTGTTAGGACCGTATCGTCAATACGAAGCTAGAAAATATTTTTCTGGAATTTTTCTAGTTAGTATGTGGCCCCGGTAATTTGAAAGGTACGTTTAAAATTCAATATAATGATTTAAATGTAAATTCAACGGAAACTAATTCGAACGATCAAACCAGCTTGTGATACATATCCCATTGGGTTCAGAATAGGGGTAAAACGCTATGGGCGACGGTCGGTGGGTCTCGTTTCGACTTCATAAGAAAAGTCAACTATGGAGATTAAAATAAAATAATAAAAAAAAAAAAAATATCTTCTCTCCCATATTATACGCTGGCCCCCCCCGTTAGAATTTCATTAATCAGAAATAAAAAAATAAAAAAAAAAGAAAATCGAGCTGCCCTAACCCATCGACGGAGCCGCCGACGTTCTCCCCCCCCCCCCTTGACCGACGTCGCACCCCCTCCTAGAGCCCCTACCCCCTCTCTACTCTCGAATTTGGGGTCCAAAGTCCTGGCGCTTGGGCGCGATTTCCTGGGGCGGAGCTGCATCGAGTTCGACGCTGGGGACTGGCGGAGGAGCAGCTCGTGATGCTCGACGAGGTGATGTACTCTGATCAGACCCAAGCTGCGACGTGGAGGCGCGATGACCAACCCTAGCCATCGAAGAAGGTTCCAGGAAGACGGCAGAAAGAAGATGAAGACTGCAGCGTATATTTCTTTCTCTAAGCATTGTTAATGTATGTAATTAAGTGATTAAGGAAGTGAAATTCTTCTAATTTTAATTAAAGTTCAAATTTTCATATCAATTATTTTAAAAATATATATATATATATATATATGATATGTATTGCATGGTTGCTTAAAGGTACATCGTTTTAAAAAGAAAAAAATAGACCTTGTTTTTAAGAAAAAAATAGCATTCCTTTTAAAAATAAAATAAGTTTGTAAAAATAAGGTGAAAAATATAATTTTATATATATATATATATATATATTGGGTAGCAATATAAAAATAGGATTTCTTTTGTAATATAAACATATGTTTTGTTTAGAAAAATATATACATCTATTTTGTTTAGAAAAATATACATTGTCTCTTGAAAGGTAATAATTTGCATTACTAATAAAATAAAAATCTTTGTCTTTGAAAAGAATAAAATTGGCATGGAAGAAAGTATAAACTTGAAGTGTTTTAAAATATAATTTGGAATTGATTTTAAATATAAAAATTAGCATTGTTGGAAAAAAAAATATAGGATTTTTAAAATACATATAGCTTGTTTTTAAAATGATTAAAGCTTTGTTTAGGAAATATACATGAAAATAAGAATAGAAAAATACGTGGATTTAGAATAGAAAATAGCATTGGGAATTAAAAATATGATTTTTCAATATTGAACTTCGAGTTAAAAATATGATTTTCATCTTGAAAGCGAAGTTATAAAATATGATTTTCATCTTGAAAGCGAAGTTATAAACTATGAGAATGAAGCATAAAAAAATTCGATTTTCATATATTGAACTTTGAACTAAAAATTCGATTTTTATATATTGAACTTTGAACTAAAAATTCGATTTTCATATATTGAACTTTGAACTAAAAATTCGATTTTCATATATTGAACTTTGAACTAAAAATTCGATTTTTATATATTGAACTTTGAACTAAAAATTCGATTTTCATATATTGAACTTTGAACTGAAAATTCGATTTTTATATATTGAACTTTGAACTAAAAATTCGATTTTTATATATTGAACTTTGAACTGAAAATTCGATTTTCATATATTGAACTTTGAACTAAAAATTCGATTTTCATATATTGAACTTTGAACTAAAAATTCGATTTTCATATATTGAACTTTGAACTGAAAATTCGATTTTTATATATTGAACTTTGAACTAAAAATTCGATTTTTATATATTGAACTTTGAACTAAAAATTCGATTTTTATATATTGAACTTTGAAGTAAAAATTCGATTTTTATATATATAGTGACTACGGGCAACGAAGATGACGAAGAGGCGATAACGAGGAAGACTTCTGCAAATGAAGAGCCGTGGAGCTGGATAGCTATAATGTGAGAATTTCTCACCTTTCAATTCTTTTTCTAGTTATATATATATACTAGGATGCAGACGGTGCTTAGTAGCACCCGACACAATCGTCCACAGACCATGGACTTGTTTGTTTGGTTGCATAGATTAGTTGAATTATTTGTTTGAAATGAATTGAATTGTTTGGTGAGATGGAATTGATTTGATTGATGTGTGAATGGCGTGGGCCTTCACTAGACCGGGGATAAGGCTAGGCCTTGTCCCGTTTCTAGTATCGTGCCGTTATGCCGCCGAAATTTTCTAAAATATTTTAGAGAAATAAAAATATCATTTTATTGTGTAAATGAATTGAATAGAAATTCATAGGTTGAAATAAAATGTTTTATCGTTAAAAATATAATTTTTAACGTGAAGTGAATAAAATAAAATATTCATTTATAAACCGGACGGTTTGTTTATGTACACCTATTTGAATAACATTGATTGGGACGATAAATTTTACACATCGCCCAACTGCACAAATAAAATATGCGTTTGATTGTTTGAAACCCCACACGGGTGTTGGGATGAAATTTGAAGTTCACTCATCCTGATTGATTAAATATGTCGATCGATTGATTGACAGGCTGTTATAAGCGTTGAATATCTATATTTGATGCTTATACAGTGTAGTGCACTTTGGTTGATGGTTGATTATTTCTCAATGCTATGATATACATGTGTTGTATGAAAATCCATATAATTAACTTTATATGGTAATTGATTGGGCCTCATTCTAATTTGAAAAATAAAGAATATTATAAAATAAAAGTTCATGTGTTGACAGTACTCATTCATTGAGATTGGTCATGTGTTGAACGAAATATTTTAATATTAAAATTTACATCTTTATCGATATAAAATAAAAGTTCATGTGTTGACAGTACTCATTCATTGAGATTGGTCATGTGTTGAACGAAATATTTTGATAATAACAACTATTTTGAAAATAGAAATTTATGAAGCCGTGTTGATTAGATTGACGCCATTTTGACGTGAACGATATTTATATCGATTTTATTCATCTTAAAAATGAATATTGAAAAGTGATTTCGAAATCGAATATTTTGAATTGAATTGAAAACGAATTCAAAATGAATTGAAAACGATTTCGAAATGAATTGAATTGAAAACGAATTCAAAATGAATTGAAAACGATTTCGAATTGAATTGAAAACGAATTCAAAGTGAATTGAAAACGATTTCGAAATGAATTGAATTGAAAACGAATTCAAAATGAATTGAAAACGATTTCGAATTGAATTGAAAACGAATTCAAAGTGAATTGAAAACGATTTCGAAATGAATTGAATTGAAAACGATTTCGAAATGAATTGAATTGAAATGAATTCAAATTGAATTGAAATTCGAATTGAATAGAAATGAATTTTAAAACGAATTTGTAAAGAAGAATTCAATTTTGCTTTGAATTGAAATAGAAGTTGAAATAGAATTTGAAACGAATTTAAAACTATTTATATAATTCGTTTTAAATAGAAATCGACGAAATATATATTATATATATTATATATATAATATAATGGCCTGAATAGAACGCGCCGCGCCGCGGCAGTTCGCGAATTTCGACCATTTATTTCAAACGGACATTACGGGAGATCCGACCGTCGGATTCTCCTAAAACCGGAACCGTTGGGTTCGTATCGAAAAGAGCTTTCTAACGAATGTTAGAAATTTGAAATCTAACGGTTGGATTTGGAGATACGTCCAAATCAAATTCGAAAAAGGTCGCTGTAAGTGCAGTTCGATGGCCATTGATGGAAATCGACTGTACGGGCCTTGATAAAATTATTAAAAATAGTAATAATTTGTGTAAAATCATAAGAAATGATTTGTGAAAGTTTGGGATGAAAAACTCCATATTTGAAAAGATAAAAATAGATTTTTATCGAAATGAACTAGTTTTGAACTAGAATTATAATTCTATTTATTTTTAAATAAATAAATTGAATTTGAAATGGTTTTGAAAATAACCAAAATTTCCAATGATTGCATTGGAGTGGATTTGAATCGAAATTGTCTTCGGAATATTTCGATGTTGGAATTCGTGATATCACAGGTGTTGTTATGGAAATTTGAAAGATATATATTTATATCGTTATTTCCAATACGACATTTGTTAGTCGTAGAATTTGATATTGAATATAAGCCGATATATTTTCTATTCAGAGCCTTGTATTGAATATCGAATGTGATTTGGGTTTGTCGTGAATGGTGTCTTCACTAACACTGTTCTTGAATCCAGTTGAGAAAAGATTAAATCTTTTTATTTAGATTTAATGAAGTGTACCAATTAAACAATATTTAATTGGAATTGAATCGATATTGATTTTTGGGTTTATCGTGGACAGTGTTTTAAATAACGCTCGTTCTTTAACCCGATAATTAATGAATGTGACTCTGGGTTTATCGTGAACCGTGTTTTAAATGACACGGATTCTTTAACCCGGTTAAAGATTAAAACTAAGTGGAGTTTTAATGAATCTTTAATTAGATTGAATTGATCGAAAATGGAGTATCACCAGTTTTGCTCCAGGCGATAGTTAAATCTTTAATTAGATTTGAACGTGAAATGGTAATTGAATTTACCGATAACACTGTGGTGTTAGATATGAAGTATTACCAGTTTTACTTCATGGGATGAATAGGTTGGGATTAGGGAATTAAAACAAATGATTACTTCGATAAGTTTCGTTAATCCCGACTAGTTGAATCGAAATTCAAAGGATGATAAAAGAATAAATTCAGGAAATTACCTTGGATAAAATTAATGGGAACCTTTCCCTATGAATGTGAAAATTAGAAACTAACTGTCGGTTAGCTAAGCAGAATGGTTTTCTGAATATTGATCTGATGTTGGTTTCGGCCTTCGGGGTTAATGTTTGGGGAATTATTCTCTTGATTAATTTACGGTTAGTGACTGATGAATTGGAATGAGGCGTATGTTGTGTTTGTGTAACACTTATTTAAAATATACGCGAGTTATTCGGAAAGTCCGGGTTTATCCCATTCTGAATAACTGATACGACGATAAGTCGAAGATGAAGACGATGGTCGAAGACCGGAGGTCTTCACGTCGTTTGGGTAATTACTGATGATCTTGATTGGGTTGTACACCCAAGAAGATGGAAACAGTTAGTGATCGTCCAGACGTACTTGGAGATCGATGGATATGCGGGGTACTAGGTGCCTCCGGTTTCGTTCAGACCTGGAACGGACTTGTAAATGGATGGTGTGTCTGACATTGTATTCCTTTATATTGTATTTGTTGATCTCTGCTAAATATATATCTGTTTGGCGGCGGAGAATTTATTCTCTTGCTTAACGCCCTTCTCTGAGACATATGAACTCAGAGGTTATATATTGGCAGAAATCAGTGGTACGATATGGATTGATAGTGTGGCATACTGAGATGCAGTGATCCAAACTTTTGTTGAAAAGCAAAGTTTGGTGGTTGATGATCAAAGCGCAGCTGATATAGCATGGCTTTGTGTATAGCGTTGATCCGCGAGCCTCACAGCCCGGGATGGTGGTAAACTGATGGTTTGATCAGTATACATTTTTTTTAGTGTAGTGGATTCGGTCGACCGATATTGAGCTTCGTGCTCGGAGGGATAGAGTAAGCGGTGTTTTCTCTTGCTGGGACGTAAGCCGCGGTGATACTTGAGTCCCCAAAAGTGCGGATGTGCATAGCGGTGTTTTCTCTCGCTGAGACGTAAGCCGCGGTGATTTGTACTACGCGAGCGATCTTTCGAATCAGGAGCCACCATGATGGAAATCCAATTTCCGATACGTGTATTTCGGCTTTATTTGTAGAGCCTAGTATGGCGACATAGTGGGATGGGGCACTCATGCCGTCTATGATTTATATTTATGATTGAAGTTGTTTTGGCACTATACACTTATTATAGTATCAAATGATTTGTTTTAAACGTATCAAGCATGTTTGGCTGTTATAAGGGAAAACCCTATCCTCGGCTGCGTTGCATTGTGTGATGGGACCTGGGTCTTATAACAGCTTCATTTTTCTTTATTTAGCATTGCGCTGCTGGTTTTATGCACTGGTATTCTTGGGAGGAAACCCGTTCCGTGTTATGCGGCGTGGTCCCTTGAATTACTTTCTTTTAAAATAAAGTTTTAAATAACTGTTTTAGTTCTCACACCAGTCACATGACTGACCTGGAGTTTATTGTTTTAACCTAAACTCTGGGTGCCCTTATTTTCGACACGGGCAGCTAGTAGTTTTGGTTTTGCAGATTTATATTCACAGGATCCTGGTTTACAGCTGGAACGATATCCGGAAAGCTTTGTATCCGTATATCTACTTCTAGTTGTATATTGTATTATTTTCCGCTGCCATGTATTTAAATGTAATTTAAATCTCTGATATTTCTGTGTAATATTCATTTATACTCTGTATATTCTTGTAATCTGATGCATTGTTGTAATATGCAGTGAAATGTTCTTTTATATGTGTTCTGTTGTGGCTTGTTCTCGAACTATCCGACGCTTTCCTTTACGGGGAAGTTGCGGGTTTTTACACGTGGTATCAGAGCTTTGGTTTACAAAGCTAGAGAACAAGACACATTAGAACCTTACGAAAGAATTCATCAGATATTGGATTAGTAATATCCAATGAGGATGACTCGTTAGAGATGGGATCAGTAGTGTCCTAGAACGAGTCGAAAGAGTGTTGTTTTTGAAAATAAAAGTGAAAACCCACTTTGTTTTGGAAATTCAAATCTTAAGTATTCGTATTTGAATAGTCTATTTAAATTGAATTTGGGCAATCGAGTATATAAAGATTTTGCATACACGCTTAGCGGCTTGTATTCGAAGTTTTAATATATTGGGTAGATATAGAATCACATTCTAGTTGCCCGGGGATGATTCTGATGATGAGGCATCGTCATCTGTGTTGTGTTCGACTGGCGAGAGTGGGTTATCTATATATTTCCATATAGACTGGTGTGAGAACCGAAACTAGATAGGGCCTATTGTTGTGATTTAGCATCAAAAATCTGATTTTTGTATATGTATCAAAATTATGAATTTGAAACTCTAATTCACTAATTGATTGATGTTTGTGTTGTTTGTTTAGTTGTTTGCTAATTTTTAGCCATTTAGCCTAATTGAATCAAATATTGAATTATATTGAAATTTGGTCGCATCTGCTTGCATATACATATACTCACATTGAACAGGTCATAGCAAGGAGGCTAGAGCTGAGAATAAAATTTGTTTGCCCGACAAATAGGTACATGTTTACTACATAATTTCCTGTTTTGTTTGGGTGATGATGATTTTGTGAGCCTATTGGCTAGCCGCTTGGCTTTTTCTTTTTCTTTTTGAGATCTGAAGGACCGGGGAAGCTATTTGAAATTCCCCGATGCTCCCGGTGCAGGGGAGGTTATGGCGAAATTTTTCAAAAATTTAGGGTGTTAGCCAAATTTTTGAAATTTTGAAAATTCTCAGAAACTGAAAAGTTGGAGAACGGAAGCCTGACCGATCGTAGAGCTGAATAATCAAACCACTTTCGACTTTGTTCCTTTTCGGGGACGAAAAGTTTTAAGTGGGGGAGATTGTAACAACCCGTAAAATCTGGGCCAGTTTAAAATTTTTATTTTGGCCATTTTAGCGAATTTTGTTTATTTAAAATGAATTATTTTAAATAATATCGACGAGAAATTTATTTTGAATATAATTCGACGTATATATTATATACGTCGTCGTTAGAATATAAATATTTATATATAATTATAAATAGAAATGAAAATTGCGCGGTAGTTCGATAATTCGATTTCAAACTTCAATTGAATGTACCGGGTGCAAAACAATCCGGATTTTAGTGAAACCAAAAATAATGGAATCTAATAGTGAATATCTTTCTATCGAATCCGAAAAATCAAAATTTCGTAGCGAGAATCAAAAGATATGTCCAGTTGAAAATTCTGAATAGTCGCTATGGAATTCAGGCCCTTAAAAATGGAAATTTTGCAAACGACCTCGGATTTCGACGAAACCAGTTTTGTTGGGTCCGTGATGTCAAGTTATTGCTAGGTTTCAAATTTCATAATTTTTCGAATCAATATGTGAGCGTGGCAAAGGAAAACGCGTTTGACCGGTTTCAGTTGATTTTAATCGACTGGAAATTGGCCATTTTTCAAACGGTCTCAGAATTCGACGAAACTAGTTTTGTTAGGACCGTATCGTCAATACGAAGCTAGAAAATATTTTTCTGGAATTTTTCTAGTTAGTATGTGGCCCCGGTAATTTGAAAGGTACGTTTAAAATTCAATATAATGATTTAAATGTAAATTCAACGGAAACTAATTCGAACGATCAAACCAGCTTGTGATACATATCCCATTGGGTTCAGAATAGGGGTAAAACGCTATGGGCGACGGTCGGTGGGTCTCGTTTCGACTTCATAAGAAAAGTCAACTATGGAGATTAAAATAAAAAAAAAATAAAAAAAAATAAAAATAAAAAAATATCTTCTCTCCCATATTATACGCTGCCCCCCCCCCCCCGTTAGAATTTCATTAATCAGAAATAAAAAAATAAAAAAAAAGAAAATCGAGCTGCCCTAACCCATCGACGGAGCCGCCGACGTTCTTCCCCCCCCCCCCTTGACCGACGTCGCACCCCCTCCTAGAGCCCCTACCCCCTCTCTACTCTCGAATTTGGGGTCCAAAGTCCTGGCGCTTGGGCGCGATTTCCTGGGGCGGAGCTGCATCGAGTTCGACGCTGGGGACTGGCGGAGGAGCAACTCGTGATGCTCGACGAGGTGATGTACTCTGATCAGACCCAAGCTGCGACGTGGAGGCGCGATGACCAACCCTAGCCATCGAAGAAGGTTCCAGGAAGACGGCAGAAAGAAGATGAAGACTGCAGCGTATATTTCTTTCTCTAAGCATTGTTAATGTATGTAATTAAGTGATTAAGGAAGTGAAATTCTTCTAATTTTAATTAAAGTTCAAATTTTCATATCAATTATTTTAAAAATATATATATATATATATATATATATATATGATATGTATTGCATGGTTGCTTAAAGGTACATCGTTTTAAAAAGAAAAAAATAGACCTTGTTTTTAAGAAAAAAATAGCATTCCTTTTAAAAATAAAATAAGTTTGTAAAAATAAGGTGAAAAATATAATTTTATATATATATATATTGGGTAGCAATATAAAAATAGGATTTCTTTTGTAATATAAACATATGTTTTGTTTAGAAAAATATATACATCTATTTTGTTTAGAAAAATATACATTGTCTCTTGAAAGGTAATAATTTGCATTACTAATAAAATAAAAATCTTTGTCTTTGAAAAGAATAAAATTGGCATGGAAGAAAGTATAAACTTGAAGTGTTTTAAAATATAATTTGGAATTGATTTTAAATATAAAAATTAGCATTGTTGGAAAAAAAATATAGGATTTTTAAAATACATATAGCTTGTTTTTAAAATGATTAAAGCTTTGTTTAGGAAATATACATGAAAATAAGAATAGAAAAATACGTGGATTTAGAATAGAAAATAGCATTGGGAATTAAAAATATGATTTTTCAATATTGAACTTCGAGTTAAAAATATGATTTTCATCTTGAAAGCGAAGTTATAAAATATGATTTTCATCTTGAAAGCGAAGTTATAAACTATGAGAATGAAGCATAAAAAAATTCGATTTTCATATATTGAACTTTGAACTAAAAATTCGATTTTTATATATTGAACTTTGAACTAAAAATTCGATTTTCATATATTGAACTTTGAACTAAAAATTCGATTTTCATATATTGAACTTTGAACTAAAAATTCGATTTTTATATATTGAACTTTGAACTAAAAATTCGATTTTCATATATTGAACTTTGAACTGAAAATTCGATTTTTATATATTGAACTTTGAACTAAAAATTCGATTTTTATATATTGAACTTTGAACTGAAAATTCGATTTTCATATATTGAACTTTGAACTAAAAATTCGATTTTCATATATTGAACTTTGAACTAAAAATTCGATTTTCATATATTGAACTTTGAACTGAAAATTCGATTTTTATATATTGAACTTTGAACTAAAAATTCGATTTTTATATATTGAACTTTGAACTAAAAATTCGATTTTTATATATTGAACTTTGAAGTAAAAATTCGATTTTTATATATATAGTGACTACGGGCAACGAAGATGACGAAGAGGCGATAACGAGGAAGACTTCTGCAAATGAAGAGCCGTGGAGCTGGATAGCTATAATGTGAGAATTTCTCACCTTTCAATTCTTTTTCTAGTTATATATATATACTAGGATGCAGACGGTGCTTAGTAGCACCCGACACAATCGTCCACAGACCATGGACTTGTTTGTTTGGTTGCATAGATTAGTTGAATTATTTGTTTGAAATGAATTGAATTGTTTGGTGAGATGGAATTGATTTGATTGATGTGTGAATGGCGTGGGCCTTCACTAGACCGGGGATAAGGCTAGGCCTTGTCCCGTTTCTAGTATCGTGCCGTTATGCCGCCGAAATTTTCTAAAATATTTTAGAGAAATAAAAATATCATTTTATTGTGTAAATGAATTGAATAGAAATTCATAGGTTGAAATAAAATGTTTTATCGTTAAAAATATAATTTTTAACGTGAAGTGAATAAAATAAAATATTCATTTATAAACCGGACGGTTTGTTTATGTACACCTATTTGAATAACATTGATTGGGACGATAAATTTTACACATCGCCCAACTGCACAAATAAAATATGCGTTTGATTGTTTGAAACCCCACACGGGTGTTGGGATGAAATTTGAAGTTCACTCATCCTGATTGATTAAATATGTCGATCGATTGATTGACAGGCTGTTATAAGCGTTGAATATCTATATTTGATGCTTATACAGTGTAGTGCACTTTGGTTGATGGTTGATTATTTCTCAATGCTATGATATACATGTGTTGTATGAAAATCCATATAATTAACTTTATATGGTAATTGATTGGGCCTCATTCTAATTTGAAAAATAAAGAATATTATAAAATAAAAGTTCATGTGTTGACAGTACTCATTCATTGAGATTGGTCATGTGTTGAACGAAATATTTTAATATTAAAATTTACATCTTTATCGATATAAAATAAAAGTTCATGTGTTGACAGTACTCATTCATTGAGATTGGTCATGTGTTGAACGAAATATTTTGATAATAACAACTATTTTGAAAATAGAAATTTATGAAGCCGTGTTGATTAGATTGACGCCATTTTGACGTGAACGATATTTATATCGATTTTATTCATCTTAAAAATGAATATTGAAAAGTGATTTCGAAATCGAATATTTTGAATTGAATTGAAAACGAATTCAAAATGAATTGAAAACGATTTCGAAATGAATTGAATTGAAAACGAATTCAAAATGAATTGAAAACGATTTCGAATTGAATTGAAAACGAATTCAAAGTGAATTGAAAACGATTTCGAAATGAATTGAATTGAAAACGAATTCAAAATGAATTGAAAACGATTTCGAATTGAATTGAAAACGAATTCAAAGTGAATTGAAAACGATTTCGAAATGAATTGAATTGAAAACGATTTCGAAATGAATTGAATTGAAATGAATTCAAATTGAATTGAAATTCGAATTGAATAGAAATGAATTTTAAAACGAATTTGTAAAGAAGAATTCAATTTTGCTTTGAATTGAAATAGAAGTTGAAATAGAATTTGAAACGAATTTAAAACTATTTATATAATTCGTTCTAAATAGAAATCGACGAAATATATATTATATATTATATATATAATATAATGGCCTGAATAGAACGCGCCGCGCCGCGGCAGTTCGCGAATTTCGACCATTTATTTCAAACGGACATTACGGGAGATCCGACCGTCGGATTCTCCTAAAACCGGAACCGTTGGGTTCGTATCGAAAAGAGCTTTCTAACGAATGTTAGAAATTTGAAATCTAACGGTTGGATTTGGAGATACGTCCAAATCAAATTCGAAAAAGGTCGCTGTAAGTGCAGTTCGATGGCCATTGATGGAAATCGACTGTACGGGCCTTGATAAAATTATTAAAAATAGTAATAATTTGTGTAAAATCATAAGAAATGATTTGTGAAAGTTTGGGATGAAAAACTCCATATTTGAAAAGATAAAAATAGATTTTTATCGAAATGAACTAGTTTTGAACTAGAATTATAATTCTATTTATTTTTAAATAAATAAATTGAATTTGAAATGGTTTTGAAAATAACCAAAATTTCCAATGATTGCATTGGAGTGGATTTGAATCGAAATTGTCTTCGGAATATTTCGATGTTGGAATTCGTGATATCACAGGTGTTGTTATGGAAATTTGAAAGATATATATTTATATCGTTATTTCCAATACGACATTTGTTAGTCGTAGAATTTGATATTGAATATAAGCCGATATATTTTCTATTCAGAGCCTTGTATTGAATATCGAATGTGATTTGGGTTTGTCGTGAATGGTGTCTTCACTAACACTGTTCTTGAATCCAGTTGAGAAAAGATTAAATCTTTTTATTTAGATTTAATGAAGTGTACCAATTAAACAATATTTAATTGGAATTGAATCGATATTGATTTTTGGGTTTATCGTGGACAGTGTTTTAAATAACGCTCGTTCTTTAACCCGATAATTAATGAATGTGACTCTGGGTTTATCGTGAACCGTGTTTTAAATGACACGGATTCTTTAACCCGGTTAAAGATTAAAACTAAGTGGAGTTTTAATGAATCTTTAATTAGATTGAATTGATCGAAAATGGAGTATCACCAGTTTTGCTCCAGGCGATAGTTAAATCTTTAATTAGATTTGAACGTGAAATGGTAATTGAATTTACCGATAACACGGTGGTGTTAGATATGAAGTATTACCAGTTTTACTTCATGGGATGAATAGGTTGGGATTAGGGAATTAAAACAAATGATTACTTCGATAAGTTTCGTTAATCCCGACTAGTTGAATCGAAATTCAAAGGATGATAAAAGAATAAATTCAGGAAATTACCTTGGATAAAATTAATGGGAACCTTTCCCTATGAATGTGAAAATTAGAAACTAACTGTCGGTTAGCTAAGCAGAATGGTTTTCTGAATATTGATCTGATGTTGGTTTCGGCCTTCGGGGTTAATGTTTGGGGAATTATTCTCTTGATTAATTTACGGTTAGTGACTGATGAATTGGAATGAGGCGTATGTTGTGTTTGTGTAACACTTATTTAAAATATACGCGAGTTATTCGGAAAGTCCGGGTTTATCCCATTCTGAATAACTGATACGACGATAAGTCGAAGATGAAGACGATGGTCGAAGACCGGAGGTCTTCACGTCGTTTGGGTAATTACTGATGATCTTGATTGGGTTGTACACCCAAGAAGATGGAAACAGTTAGTGATCGTCCAGACGTACTTGGAGATCGATGGATATGCGGGGTACTAGGTGCCTCCGGTTTCGTTCAGACCTGGAACGGACTTGTAAATGGATGGTGTGTCTGACATTGTATTCCTTTATATTGTATTTGTTGATCTCTATTAAATATATATCTGTTTGGCGGCGGAGAATTTATTCTCTTGCTTAACGCCCTTCTCTGAGACATATGAACTCAGAGGTTATATATTGGCAGAAATCAGTGGTACGATATGGATTGATAGTGTGGCATACTGAGATGCAGTGATCCAAACTTTTGTTGAAAAGCAAAGTTTGGTGGTTGATGATCAAAGCGCAGCTGATATAGCATGGCTTTGTGTATAGCGTTGAACCGCGAGCCTCACAGCCCGGGATGGTGGTAAACTGATGGTTTGATCAGTATACATTTTTTTTAGTGTAGTGGATTCGGTCGACCGATATTGAGCTTCGTGCTCGGAGGGATAGAGTAAGCGGTGTTTTCTCTTGCTGGGACGTAAGCCGCGGTGATACTTGAGTCCCCAAAAGTGCGGATGTGCATAGCGGTGTTTTCTCTCGCTGAGACGTAAGCCGCGGTGATTTGTACTACGCGAGCGATCTTTCGAATCAGGAGCCACCATGATGGAAATCCAATTTCCGATACGTGTATTTCGGCTTTATTTGTAGAGCCTAGTATGGCGACATAGTGGGATGGGGCACTCATGCCGTCTATGATTTATATTTATGATTGAAGTTGTTTTGGCACTATACACTTATTATAGTATCAAATGATTTGTTTTAAACGTATCAAGCATGTTTGGCTGTTATAAGGGAAAACCCTATCCTCGGCTGCGTTGCATTGTGTGATGGGACCTGGGTCTTATAACAGCTTCATTTTTCTTTATTTAGCATTGCGCTGCTGGTTTTATGCACTGGTATTCTTGGGAGGAAACCCGTTCCGTGTTATGCGGCGTGGTCCCTTGAATTACTTTCTTTTAAAATAAAGTTTTAAATAACTGTTTTAGTTCTCACACCAGTCACATGACTGACCTGGAGTTTATTGTTTTAACCTAAACTCTGGGTGCCCTTATTTTCGACACGGGCAGCTAGTAGTTTTGGTTTTGCAGATTTATATTCACAGGATCCTGGTTTACAGCTGGAACGATATCCGGAAAGCTTTGTATCCGTATATCTACTTCTAGTTGTATATTGTATTATTTTCCGCTGCCATGTATTTAAATGTAATTTAAATCTCTGATATTTCTGTGTAATATTCATTTATACTCTGTATATTCTTGTAATCTGATGCATTGTTGTAATATGCAGTGAAATGTTCTTTTATATGTGTTCTGTTGTGGCTTGTTCTCGAACTATCCGACGCTTTCCTTTACGGGGAAGTTGCGGGTTTTTACAGCTTCCTATTGGTGGGAAGTTACGCATGCGGAGAGGCCAGTGGAAACATAGGAAGATTTCAGGACAAGGTTTGAGATGAAATTCCTCTCCCAAGCTGAGAGAAGTCTGTAGATGGAGAAGTTCCTAACTCTTAAGCAAGGGAGTATGACGATCAGGGAGTACGTTAATCAGTTTAATCAGCTGGCCATATTTGGGTTGGACTTAGTAAACACCCAACACAAGAAGGCGCTCTGCTTCATCAAAGGTCTGAATGAGCCTCTACACAGCCTTGCTATGACTCATGTATCCACGGGAGCGACTTATGAAAGCTTAGTGGACATGGCATTGCTACACGAGGAAGACAAGGGCAAGAAAGAGACTAAGGTAGAAGAAAAGAAGGAAGGTTTACAAGCTAAGAAAACAGACTTCAAGAAAGGCGGGAAGAACAACAAATCCCATGAAAAGAGAAAGTGCAATTTCTGTGGCATTGTGGGACATATAGCAAAAGACTGCAAAAAGAAGAAGGCAAAGATGAATGGTGGTTGCTTTAGTTGTGGCGAGACTGGACACTTGGCTAAGGACTGCCCAAAGAAGCGGGGGCAGGGACAGAGGATTTGATCCACCTCAGACGGACAAGTTCATGAGCTGGTGGCACCTCCACAGGAACGAGGTAGAAATATTTCTGTAGAAAGCTTAGTTTATCCGTGTGATCATCCAGTTCGCACTCTCTTCGATTCTAGTGCATCACACTCCTTTATTTCATCTGCTTTAGTAGAATCTCTGCACCTAGACACTTGTATGGGAGAAGATCCCTTGGTTGTTTCAAATCCAATTGGGGGCTCGGCTTATTTGTTGGTGGTTTGCTTGGATTTGAAAATCTCTATTCTAAGTGTTGAATTTAGATGTAGTGCCTTTGTTTTGGGCTTCTCAGGGTATGGACTGATCTTAGGCATGGACTGGTTATCCATTAATGGTGCAATTTTTGATTGTGAGAAAAGAGTGGTTAGGCTCTTGACTCGGCTCGGTAACACTTTAGAAATTTCTTGTAATCCCTTGAATTATGTTATGCTTAGTTATCTAGAGTCGCTTGACGCTTCTGTTGTGAATTTGCAGTCGGTTAGGGTGGTCTGGGAATATCTGGATGTCATTGAAGAGGTGAAAGGCTTACCTCCGAAGGGGGAAATAGACTTCCGTATATATCTTGTTGATAATGCAAAGCCCGTAGCTCTGCCTGTTAGACATATGGCTCCAAAGTAGAGAAAGGAGCTCAGTAAGCAAGTTAAGGAGCTTCTCGAGAAGGGGTTTATAAGAAGGAGTATCTCGGAATGGGGTGCTCCAGTGGTGTTCGACACCAAAGAAGATGGTTCACTATGTATTTGTGTGGACTATAGGGAGCTAAACAAGATGACTAAAAAGAATAGACACCCGCTTCCCCGAATAAACGATTTGTTTGATCAGCTTGTAAGTGTGTCGGTCTTCTCCCGCCTTGTTCTAGCTACTGGGTTCCATCAGCTAAGGATAGCTGAAGATAACATTGATAAAACGACGTTTAGAAGCCCAGACGGTTTCTTCGAGTGGCTTGTCATGCCTTTCGGTTTGACAAACGCACCCGCTTATTTCGTAGACCTAATGAGCAGGGAGTTCAGAGAATTCCTCAATAAGTTTGTGGTGGTCTTCGTAGACGATATTTTGATCTTCTCAAAGAATGAGGAAGAACATGCTCAGCATCTGAAAGAGATCATGGATACTCTCCGTGCACATCAGCTAAAAGCCAAATTCTCCAAGTGCCACTTTTTGAGAAAGGAAGTAAGATTTCTGGGGCATATTGTGTCCAAAGAGGGGTTGGCTGTGGACCCCGCGAAAGTGGTGGTAGTACAAGATTGGAAGACACCAAGAAATGCAACCGAAGTTCGAAGCTTTCTTGGGCTAGCCAGTTTTTACTGAAAATTCATTAGGGATTTCGCGAAAATCTCAGCTCCACTCACAAGGCTAACGAAGAAGAATCTGTTGTTCACTTGGGATTTGGATTGCGAGTTTGCCTTCCAACGATTAAAAAGGGCTCTCACAACAGCCCCAGTTCTGACTTTGCCGGATGGAAGCAAAATGTTCACAGTATATACGGATGCTTGTGGTATGGGTCTAGGCGTTGTTCTGATGCAAGAAGGGAGGGTAGTAGCTTATGGTGGAAGACAATTGAAAGTGCATGAAAAGAACTACCCAACCCACGATCTTGAGTTGGCCGCCATCGTCTTTGCGCTTAAGTCTTGGCGCCATTATCTCCTAGGTGAGAAGTTCGAATTATATACTGACCATAAATCGTTGAAGTATCTTTTCTCGCAGAAAGATCTTCACTTGAGGCAGCAAAGGTGGATGGAGTTCCTTGCCGCGTATGACTTTGAAATTTCCTATACTCCTGGCAAAGGCAACGTAGTAGCAGACGCGTTGAGCAGAAAGAAACTAACCCTAAGCCCTTTCTTTGTAGAAAGGCAAAGCTTGGAGTATATAGCCGGTTTTGACTTTAGGCCCTCCTCAGATTTTATACCTGGTTTATTGGCATCCCTAGAATTACGGCCCACTCTTTTAGACTCGATAGGGGCCGCACAACGAGAAGACCTTCAGCTTGTGGATGTGATTGATAAACTAATTAGGGGAAAAACTTCCAGTCACCTCAATAGATATTCCATCGATGATAATGGTTGGCTGAGGCGAGATGGAAGACTATGCGTCCCACAAGCTAGGGATTTAGTGAAGAAGGTTCTCGAGGAGACCCATCATTCCAAGATGACAATACACCCAGGTGGAGACAAAATGTACAAGGACGTAAAGAGAGTTTTCTATTGGAGCGTGATGAAGAAGGACGTGGCAGATTTCGTTTCTAAGTGTGTAACATGCCAACAGGTCAAGGCGGAACAAAAGAAGCCTGGAGGACTGCTTCATCCTCTAGAAGTCCCGCAATGGAAGTGGGATAGAATTTCAATGGACTTCATTGACGGGTTGCCTAGGTCAAGAAGAGGCAATACTAGCATTTGGGTAATTGTGGACAGGCTTACTAAAAGTGCCCACTTTATACCTTTCATGAGTAGAAGAACTGCTTCGTCTCTAGCTTCTCTTTATCTTAAGGAAATAGTTCGACTCCATGGAATACCCTCCAGCATAGTGAGTGACAGAGACCCCATCTTCACGAGCGAATTTTGGCAGAGTCTGCAAGAAGCTGTCGGCACACAGTTATGCTTGAGCACGGCCTATCACCCCCAAACTAATGGTCAGACAGGAAGGGTGAATAGAGTACTAGAAGATCTTCTGAGACTGTGAGTTCTTGACTTTGGAGGGACTTGGGATGATCACCTTCCTTTAGTGGAATTCTCCTACAACAATAGTTACCAAGCCACCATCGGTATGGCGCCCTTCGAAGCTTTGTATGGAAGACCTTGCTGATCACCAACTTGTTGGTGGGAGTCTACTAACAAGATTATACTTTGGCCAGACTTGATTAGAGAGACTTCAGAAAAAGTGGACTTGATACGAAGGAGAATGAAGACTGCCCAAGACAGACAGAAATCCTACGCCAACAAAAGAAGGACC
The DNA here is from genome assembly GCA_030737875.1 of Allium sativum. NCBI lineage: Eukaryota > Viridiplantae > Streptophyta > Magnoliopsida > Asparagales > Amaryllidaceae > Allium > Allium sativum. Next base: position 122,389,456 of record CM060926.1, on the reverse strand, counting down.
GACCTTGAGTTTGAGGACAGGGTTTTCCTTAAGGTATCCCCTTTAAGGAATGTCGTTCGCTTTGGATCCGCAGGAAAGCTAGCACCAAGATTTGTAGGACCGTTCCCTATCATCGAGAAGATTGGGAAAATGGCTTATAGAGTAGATCTGCCTGAAAGATTGGCTGGAATTCACAACATCTTTCACGTTTCTCATCTCCGGAAATGTTTACATGAGTCAGCGGAAGTGGTGGAGCCAAGCATTCTAGAAGAAGCCGAAGTGAAACGCGAAGCAAATGTGAGGAGAATTCCAAATCGAATCGTAGGAACTGAAATCAAAAAGCTACGCAACCGCGAAGTGAAGCTCGTTAAGGTTCAGTGGAGAAACGTCGTGGAAGACATGACTTGGGAAACTGAGGACAGAATACGCGCGTCCTACCCTTTTCTTTTTGAGGGTACATCTTTGACCTCTCTTTTATAAGTTGTGCTTGTATCTATCTTTTTAGGTATATCTCCTCGATATTATCCTTTATCTTTAGGTAGAAACCCCTTTGGATGTAAACATGTATTTGAAACATGTTATGGTTGATGGCTGCAAGTGGTTGCAAGTGGTTGCTAGTGGTTGCTCGTGGATGCATACACACACACAACCTAGGTTTTAGATCGGCTCAGTCACTTCATACTGCATATGCATATATGTATTCATATTTGTATGTGGTTGAAACTTGATATGTTGTCATATGGATGTCGCATTTGTATTGATGGTTACGCACTCATGTAGAATTATGAGTAAGGACAAATTTGCATACATAATGGACTCATGACACTTACATGATTTGCATTAAGGAGGTCAACTGGATCAGTAGACCGCCTGATTTTGCATTAGTTAAGGACATATACACACACGTTGCATATAATCATAAAGCATTAGAAGTCTTTTAAGGACAATGGATGCCTGTGTTTGTTGATTGAGTAGATGGACGATTGGATGTTAGGACTTACATTCTCCTAGACTTGAAGATTTCGGGGACGAAATCCTTTAAGGAGGGGAGAATGTAACACCCCGAGTTTTCTGTTATCTGTAACTTAACCAATTAAAGTATAACTAATTCTAAATGATGGAATTAAGGGAGATGGGTTATGCCATTGCGTTTGTCTCGAAATTCTGCTTGAGATAGAGTCATGTTTGCGTAAAACGGATACCGTATGAAGAAGAAATGGACGAACGAAGTTGGACAGAAAAACCAGAAACGGGTCAGAATGCACTGGCGCACTTGGGAAGTGCGCCAGAACAAAATTGCACTGGCGCACTAGGGAAGTGCGCCAGTACAATTTTAGCACTGGCGCACCTGCCAAGTACGCCCAGTCCAGAAACCATGTTTGGTCAGGCCCTGGCTAGCCTGGTCGGGTTCTGGTCGATTTCTGAGGCTTGGCTGAGTCACCAGGGCTTACATGTCACTTTCTGATTGGCTTCTCTTGAGATGGATGGTCTGGGTTCACTCTAGCTTCATCAACGGCTCTAATCAGATTAAAATTCTATAAATACAACTCAAGTCTAACCCTAAATTCACACAAATATTATAATAATAAAGCCGTCATGCTGCTGGAAAGAAACTAGGAGTGGCCGTCAGTTAGAAAGCTTAGAGACAAGCCAATACTAAAGTAAAACACGAATCAAAACAATGTTAGTCTACCCAAAGGAAAGCATATCAAATGTAGAATTCAGAATCCAGAATCCAAGTTCGTCATTCGTTGTAAGTATAGCGATTTCCCCGATGAGAATAAAACTAAGACTTGATTCGATGTAAATTGGAAGTGGAATTGTGCTATTATGTAACGACGATGTTAATTCATATCTATGTATTGAAATGATTGTGTTGCGAATGAAATTGGGATGTTTGTGGTATAATTAAGATTGATGTTGATCCTATTGTACTTTTTGAATGACAACAACATCACAAGCAAGTTGTATAGTTCATGTTTATGTGATTATATAGGTTGTTTGGGATTAGAACCTCATGTATATACTTTATGCAAGAATCTTTATGCCCAAGTTCCTAATTGGATCCATGTCAAGATCCACTTTAGTACAAGTTTCATGTTGTAATTAGATATGTGATTGGATCTAGTTCACAACCTTGTCATAAAGCTACACATATTTATGAAAATGTCATATTCTTGCCATGTGCTAGTGATGTTCGATGTTATGCCTAGATCCAAAAACAAGTTTAGACTTATGTTGTCTAAATCATATGCTAATTCATGTGACACCTATTTGGTTAGACCCTTATTTCAATGCAAATTCACATATATGTAAATTGATTTAGGCTATGTTGCAAATTCGCATATATGTATATTGACTATTTTGCAAGTTCACAACTATGACATTCATGTTGGCTATTTTGCAAGTTCACACCTATGATGTTCATATTGATTATGCCAAAAATGCCAAGTTTACACCTATGTCATGTTTATGTTTATGAATTCCCTTATGCCTTTTTATGTGCGCTAAATTAGGCTAAGTTTTTAGCCTAATATTATATGCTAAACTATGCGAATGAAAATTAGGCTAAGATTGTTAGCCTAATGTTTAAACGGGGTAACGTTAGGGAAATTAATAAAACTTGATATAAAAATATATGAAATTGGCATGTTTGTTACATGCCAAAATTGGTGGCATTTAAACAGTATAAATTCTTATACCAAAAATGTTAAACTTGGAATGTGGGCCATAACATTGAATGGTTGACAAATTTACATATATTCAGTAATAAAGACAAATATGTAAATTTAGAAAATACGAATATGCTTAACACAAGGTTGGATTGAGTTGTGATGTAAATCTGCCCGGACCCGCCCGGCTGTCCAGTAGTCACAACAATACCTATCCAATGTGGGTGGTTAAGCATTGAGCCTAATAAGGACCCGAGGTTAGACTGAGTTACGGTGTAAATTTTCCCGGAACCGATCGGCACATCCAGTAACCGTAACAATATCTGTCTAATGTGAGTGGTTGGTGCTTTAAAAGGCTAAGGACAGACAAGTTAGGATGGTATGGTTAAGTTAACTAAAACACTTAACCAATTCAACATGTTAATTAAACTGATGGGTGGGGTTAGGTAAATACAGACACTTAGCCACTTGACATGTTTGACTAGAAAACCCTAGTCATGGGGACCCATTTCAGCAGTAACCCAATTAGGTATCATGTTACCCTGAAACTAGGCAGGGTGGGGCACGATTACTGGGCTGATTGTAAGTAGTCAAAGCGACAGCAGTGGGTGAAATAGTGTGGGTTCTAATGGAGTGCGGGCGTGCACACACTTCAGAGCAGACAAACAGGGCACTGGGGGCACCAGTAGTATAACTTATGCATTCTAAGGTTTGTGTCGGGTCGCCACCACGGGACTTGATACACCCCATGGTTGGGCCAGCATAGGTATCTACAATATTTGGGGGCCGTAAGACACATGTAATTAAGCGAGTAGGAGCCGATCTTTAAAATAAGGGGATCACTTCACCCTCAGCATGGGGTGCCAGTTTAGAACTAATGCATGTAGGTGCAGAGATATAGTGTGGGGTGCGATAGTATATTCGTTCCAAAACTACCTTATCTTAGTTTATGATACTTTCCTGTTTCCAGTTTATACCTATCATGCCCTTATTCTTATTCTCATACTGAAGAGTCACTAGACTTACCAGGCTTTATGTCTGACCTTATTTTCTTTCGTCTTCTTTTCTTCCGTTGCCCCCTAGGTCCACAGGGAGGAAATAACCCAACTTAGTCTGATTCTTTAAAAGCTTCAAGATAGTTGATGTACGGTTTGGAGTCTCTTTCCTTGGCTATGGCTATTGGTACACTCTATGGGGATTTATGCAGTTTTAATCATGTTTTATGCTTCTTTATTTAAAAACCAAGACAGAAATGATGTTGTAATGTTTTGGAAGTTGTTATGAGACAATTATGGAAATTTGTTGTATGAACAAGTATTTTATGAAATAAAAGTCTGATGTTTTCCGCTGCTTATATATATATATATATATATATATGTTTATATCTGTCTTGTGTTTTATCTGTGACTTTTACTTACAAACCTCCACCAAAGTTAAGGTAGTCCCTTGTGAGTGACCTTAATGGAGGGTGGGGTGTTTCATTATGACTTGGAAGAAGGAGATTATTACGTATATAGCTTAGGCATGAAAACCTATAGTAAGATAGGGATAACTGTTAAACGTGAACACTCCTAAATTGGGATTTTGGGAAATTGGTACGCACTATAATTAAAGGCTATAATTTGGCATAGTTTATACTATGAATCATGATTAAGGGTTTTTGGAGAATATTTTGTACGGTGCATTATGATTAAACCTTAGGGCATGCTTTGTATTGTGAAATATGACCATGATTTTGGGCATGTAAGTTTATAGGCTTAATGTATGATTAGGCGAGAAATGTTAATGGAACTTTAAGTGAGGTTTAATTGGTTAAACTGACTAATATGCTGAAATTTGTTGAAAGTGAATTTGATGGGCATAATTTGAAATTAGCTTTGTTGAGGTATAACTTGAGAATTGGAACATGACTAGTTTTGTGAATTTGGGATAATTATCGTTTATAATCTAGAGTTGGACATGTATGGTAAATATGCTAAAAGATAAACATGCCTAACCCGAGGTTAGATTTGAGTTGCGGTGTAAAACTACCCGGAACTGGACGACACATCCAGTGACCACAACAACACCTATCTAATGTGAGAGGTTAGTGCATCATGCCCAAGAAAAACCCAAGGTTAGATTGAGTTGTGGTGTAAAACTGCCCGGAACCACCCAGCACATCCAGTAACCGCAACAACATAGATCTAATGTGAGAGGTTCGTACATTAATAAATCAATTAATGCTAATGAATATGACATGTTAGAATGGTAGGGTTAAGTTAATTAAGGCAACACTTAACCATTATAACATGTTAATTAGACAAGAAGATGGGGTTAAGTAAATTTAGAACACTTAACCGTTATAACATGTTAATTAGACAAGAAGATGGGGTTAAGCAAATTTAGAACACTTAACCATTATAACACGTTAATTAGACAAGTGAGCAGGGTTAAGTTAGCCAATACAGCATGATGAATGAGTGGGGTTAAGTTAATAAGAAACACTTAACCAATATGACATGATGAATGGGTAGGGTTAAGTTAAAACAAGAGAGCAACACTTAACCAATATAACAGGATGCGTGGAAGGGTTAAGACAACACAAGAAGGCAACACTTAACCAATGTAACACGACAAGTGGGTGGGTTAAGTTAACTTGAATTGATTGTTGACACTTAACCAATATAGCATGATGAATGCGTGGGGTTAAGTTAATAAGAAACACTTAACCAATGTAACTTTATGAACGAATGGGGTTAAGTTAAAGGGGAAATACTTAACCAATATGACCTGATAGGAAACAATTAACCAACAAGACATGATGAGTAGGTGGGTTAAGTTAACATGAATGGACAACACTTAACCAATATGACATAATGTATGGGAGGGATAAGTACATATCAGGTTGGTGGGTAATATTAGTAGATATAAGCCCACAAACTTAACCATTAAGTAAACATGTTTGAATCAGTGGGAGGGTTAAGTACATATCGGGTTGGTGGGTAATATTAGTAAATATAGGCCCATAAACTTAACCAGTAAGAAACCCTAGTAACGGAGACCCATTTCAGCAGTAACCCACATTGATGTATCATGGGACCCTGAAACTAGGCACAGTGGGGCACGATTACTAGGTTGATTAGAAGCGATCAAAATAGCGACAGGGGGTACGCCAGTGTAGGTTCCGATGGATTACGGACGTGCACATACTCCGGAGTAGGAAAAAGCAGGCACTGGGTACCAATAGTTATACACTGTGCATCTTGAAACGTGTCGGGTCGCTATCATAGGGACTGATACACCTTATGGTGGGACCAACACAGAGTATGTACACGCAAGAGAGGCCTGATTGACACAGACACAAAGAAAGTTAATACATGTAAGGAGCTAATCGATAGGGTAGTAAGTGTACATCTAACATCTTCATGGCAATTAGGTTGATTGAGGTAAGATCCTCATACTAGATGTACACCTGAAGGCTACCACAATTGCGAGGATTGGGATCACGTTATCATATTATCATTTTACATAGATTACTAGTTGGGACACTAGTTAGGGGGTGCAGAGATATAGAAATCAGAATAACAAGGCAGTAGCGAAGCATAGAAAGAGTAGAAGCGCATTTAGTTTATCTTGCCTTATCATATCTATGCGTATCGTATGTTATCTTATTATCCTTGTTATCATGGTATTGTCTTATATTCAGTTTATTCATGCCATAATTATTTTTCCTATTTATATGCTGAAAGTCACTGGACTTTCCAGACTTATGTCTGACCTAGTTTGTTTCGCCTCTTTTCTTCCGTCCCCTCCACCCCCAGGTCCACAGGGAGGAAATGTTGCCACTTAGCTCAGTTTTTCTTTCCAAGCTCGAAGATAGTCGATGTATTGCTTTGGACTCTCTCTTCCACTACTATGGCTGGTTCATGCTTTATTAGGGAATATCATTGTTATATTTTTATGCTTCTTTATACTTGGAAGTTTTTGAATCAAGACAGAAGTTCTATGTATTATTTTAAGTATGATTGAGGCAATGGTTGTAAAAGCTTGACTGGACCACATTATTTATAAAATGACTTTATTTTCCGCTGCTTTGTTTGTCTGTCTTGTAATTTTTCTGCATCTTTTACTTCGCATCTCCACCGAAGTTAAGGCATTCCCTTTTGTGAGTGACCTTAACGGAGGTGGGTTGTTTTACTTGGATCAGAGCTGAAGGTTACCGGATCAGATAAAAGATTTGAAAAATTATTTTCAAAACGGTTTTAAAAGAAGCATTTTCAAAAGAAAAGTTTTGTTTTAAAGGCATATTCCCCAAAGCCATATGCACTATCTTTTGATCCTCTTTTTGAATCCTTGTTTCCTTCTTTCCTAAATCTATGGGGCTCCTGGCTTTCTAGGAGGTAACCTCATCACGGCATGGTTCCTTAGGCTTGATGAGACTACGACACCTGTCAAAGGGTGAAGAAGTGCCCAACTTCCATCTATAGCCGCAGTAGTTCCACCTGCGGCTAATTTTTCTTTCAAGCTTTGTAGGGTTTTTTCGTGCGATGGAGGTAGCTTTCGAGAGACTTGTCAACATGTTACACTAGGGATTGGAATATAAGAAGGGTGGAAGAAATAATAGATCCCACGACAAGAGGAAGTGTCTTTTCTGTGGTATAGTGGGTCGTTTAATTGTAGGAAGAAGAAGACAGGTGATTGTTTTCAGTATGATGAAGCAGGACATCTTATCAAGGATTCCCCGAAGGACAAGGACAAGGGCAAAGGATATAATCTTCTAAAGGGCAATTGCATGCTCTCACTGCTAGTGTACCTAAGAGAGGTAGGAACGCTTCTGTTGAAAGTTTAGTCTTTCTTTTCAATCATCCTGTTAGTACTCTTTTGATTTTAGCGCTTCACATTCGTTTATATCAACTTCCATAGTTGAGTCTCTGCACCCTAGAGCTTGTGTAGTAGAGGATCCCATTATTATCTGAAATCCAATTGATGGTTCGGCTCATTTATCTTTGGTTTGTAAGGATTTGAGAATAGCTATGTTAAGTATTGATTAAGTGTAATGCTTATGTTTTTGGTTTCATGGGCTATGGGTTGATTCTAGACATGGATTGGTTAGCTATTAATTGTGAAAGGAGGGTAGTTAGACTTTAGACTTGCTTCGTAATACCCTCGAGATTTCGTGCGATCTTAAGGGATCAGTTAGGCTTAGCTACCTAGAATCACTTGATGCATCTACCGACAATTTGCGATCCGTTAGAGTAGTCCATGAGTACGCAGATGTTTTTGATCAGGTTAGGGGTTTATCCCCTAAAACGCGAGATAGACTTCCGCATATATCTAGTTAACAATGCAAAGCCAGTTACATTACCTTTACCAAACATGACTCTAAGGGAAAGGAAGGGCTCAGTAAACAAGTAAAAGAGTTACTTGAGAAAGGGTTCATAAGGCGAAGTACTTCTAAATGGGGAGCTCCAATCATTTTCATTACAAAAGGCGGATGATTCACTTCGCTTGTGCATAGATGATATTTTGGAATGAGAAAGAACATGCTTTGCATCTAAGAAAAGTCTTGGATACCCTCCAAGCGCATCGACTTAGGGAGAAGTTCTCCAAAAATGTCATTTTTGGAGAGAAGAAGTAAGGTTTCTAGGACAAGTGGCACCCAAAGAAAGGATAGCAGTAGATCCCGCAAAAATAGTTGCGGTGCAAGACTGGAAGGTCCCAAGGAATGCAACAGAAGTAAGAAGATTTCTTGGACTAGCAGGCTAATATAGGAAGTTCATTAAGGACTTTGCGAAGGTATTAGCCCCACTTACTAGATTGACGAAGAAGAATCTAATCATCTTAGTATATACACTTGGTAACATGGTTAGCATCTGTTTATTTTCAAGAGATAGTTCTGGGAATGTTAGCATGACACGACAGAAGTTGTAGTGCCAAGTATACTATAAGAAGAAAAGGTGAAACGAGAGGTGACATTGAAATGAGTTCCAACTCATATTCTAGAAATTGAAATTAAGGAGCTATGCAATCGTGAAGTCAAGACAGTCGGAGCACAATGAAGCGAAGCTCAAGAAGATGCGACTTAGAAGAATGAAGGCTAGGTACGCGCATCATACCCTTTTTAAGGGTATATCCTTGATCTCACTTTTTCTGTAAAATTTACTTGCATGCTAGTCTTTATCCTCTAAGTATATCCTCCCAGTTCTATCCTCGATCCTTAGGTAGAAGCCAATGGATGTAAACATGTGTTTGAAACATGTTATGTTTGGTGGATGCAAGTGGATGTAAGTGTTTGCTAGTGGTTGCTCGTGGATGCATATACACATTAGGCACTAGATTGGCTCTGTCACTTTCATATTGCATATGCATGAGTGAATTTTTATATATATGAATTTAAACATGATGTGTTATCATATGGATGTTGCATTTATATGGATAATTGTGCACTCATGTAGAAAGTATGATTAGGAATAATTGCATGCCTAATGGACTCATGGCACTGACATAATTTGCATTAAGGAGGTCAACTGAATCAGTAGACCGCCTGATTTTGCATTAGATAAGGACATATACACACACTATGCATACAGTCATGAAAAGCATTAGAAATCTTTTTAAGGACAATGGACGCCAGTGATTGAATGGTTGAGTAGATGGATGTTGGATGTTAGGATACATTCTCCTTGACTTGGAGATTTCAGGGACAAAATCCTTTTAAGGAAGGGAGAATGTAACACCACGTATTTCCTGTGAATATTAAGTGACGAATTAAAGAATACTTAATTTTAAAAGTAAGAATTAAGGGAAACGGGTTACGCCATTCGTTCTTCTCGGAATTCTGCTTGAGATAGATTCTGAGTTTGCGTAAATCGGACACCGTATGAAGGAGTTATAAGCCTTAGAAGTTTGTATATGCAATAGGAAGATTATATATGAATATTATAAGCCCGGAAGGTTCAAAAAAGGTCAAAAATTCGAAATCAGCCAAAGGGAAGTGGGCAGAAAAATTCCCTCTCAACAAGTGTCGACCTCTCTAAGGGGAGTCGACATAGATGTTGACCCCCCCTTAAGGGGAGTCGACATAAGAGTCGACCCCCTATAGGCGAATCGACATAGGTGTCGATCCCCCTATAGGGTGTTGACCCCTTTTCCAGATCTGGACGAAAATTTCTGACTGATGTGTTTTTGTTGATATGTCGCTCCCTGATTCGCTGTGTGACGTATTTTTCTGCTATGAAACATCCTAATGACATCTAGACTAATCTGAAAGCCCTAAATCTTCCTATACACCTATAAAAAGACCCCTAAACCTATTGTTTTCTACATACGCATTCATAAGCACTTATATGCTGCTAAAACCTGAAGTGGCCTAGCCTCCACCTTAATCAATCAAATTAGAGTTTTCAAGTTAACAATCAAAGTCTACATCAAAGGAATAGCTAATCAAATTCAGAAATCAGATCCCAGAATTCAAGACCGTTCTTTAATTTGTAAATTCGTGTTACTTTCAGAAATAAAAGTTAATTGTGATTCTGACATTGTAATAAATCTGAATCTGAGATTATGCGTATTTCTATCTGTCTTTCTATATCCATTGGATCTATCTCATTTATAATATTATGTCCATTCTTTGTCTCTTTTTTCCTTCTTCCCTTTTTATTTTTATAGCCAGGCTACTGCAAGCCTGAGCCAAATCTCATAAGATATGAAAGTACGTTGGAAATAAAATTGGGCATAATATATGATTTGGACATGACCAGCGCTAAAAATTGGGAAAAAGTATTAAATTATGTATAATTGGGCATAACTGATTTGTAACGGATTTGAGGACATAACACATGTTGTATTTAAAACTAAAGTGTATCATACATGTGACATGAGATTTGAGGCATAAAATACATTGGATATATGACTTGGGATTTGGGGCGTAAATTGAACTGTAAACATGTAAGGCATAGTACATGTTGTGGTTTAAGACCTAAAGTTTGGGGTACATATATATAATAGTTTATGACTTGGAAGAAGGAGATTATTGCGGATATGGCTTAGGCATGAAAACCTATCGTAAGATGGGGGTAACTGTTAAACGCGAACACGCCTAAATTGGGATTTTGGGAAAAATGTATGGACTATAATTAAATGCTATAATTTGGCAAAGTTTATACTATGAATCATGACTAAGGTTTTTTGGAGAATATTTTGTATGGTGCATTATGACTAAACCTTAGGGCATGTGTTGTATTGTGAATTATGACCATGATTTTGGGCATGTAAGTTTATAAGCTTAATTTATGATTAGGCGAGATATGTTAATGGAACTTTAAGTGAGGTTTAATTGGTTAAACTGACTAATATGCTGAAATTTGTTGAACGTGAATTTGAGGGGCATAATTTGAAATTAGCTTTGTTGAGGTATAACTTGAGAATTGGAACATGACTAGTTTTGTGAATTTGGGAAAATTAGCGTTTAAAATCTAAACCTGGACATGTATGGTAGATATGCTAAAAGATAAACATGCCTAACCCAAGGTTAGATTTGAGTTGCGGTGTAAAACTGCCCGAAACCGCCCGACACATCCAGTAACCGCAACAACACCTATCTAATGTGAGAGGTTAGTGCATCATGCCCAAGAAAAACTCGAGGTTAGATTGAGTTGTGGTGTAAAACTGCTTGGAACAGCCCTGCACATCCAGTAACCGCAACAAAATAGATCTAATGTGAGAGGTTGGTGCATTTATAAATCAATTAATGCTAATGAATATGACATGTTAGAATGGTAGGGTTAAGTTAATTAAGGAAACACTTAACCATTATAACATGTTAATTAGACAAGAAGACGGGGTTAAGTAAATTTAGAACACTTAATCGTTATAACATGTTAATTAGACAAGAAGATGGGGTTAAGAAATTTAGAACACTTAACCATTATAACATGTTAATTAGACAAGTGAGAAGGGTTAAGTTAACCAGTACAACATGATGAATGAGTGGGGTTAAGTTAATAAGAAACACTTAACCAATATGACATGATGAATTGGTAGGGTTAAGTTAAAACAAGAGAGCAACCCTTAATCAATATAACAGGATGTGTGGAAGGGTTAAGATAACACAAGAAGGAAACACTTAACCAATGTAACACGACAAGTGGGTGGGTTAAGTTAACTTGAATTGATTGATGACACTTAACTAATACAGCATGATGAACGTATGGAGTTAAGTTAATAAGAAACGCTTAACCAATGTAACTTGATGAACGAATGGGGTTAAGTTAAAGGGGAAATACTTAACCAATATAACATGATAGGAAACAATTAAGCAACATGACATAATGAGTAGGTGGGTTAAGTTAACATGAATGGACAGCACTTAACCACTTTGACATAATGTATGGGAGGGATAAGTACATATCGGGTTGGTGGGTAATATTAGTAAATATAGGCCCACAAGCTTAACCATTAAGTAAACATGTTTGAATCAGTGGGAGGGTTAAGTACGTATCGGGCTGGTGGGTAATATTAGTAAATATAAGCCCATAAACTTAACCAGTAAGAAACCCTAGTAACGGAGACCTAGTTCAGTAGTAACCCACATAGATGTATCAAGGTACCCTGAAATTAGGCAGGGTGGGGCTCGTTTACTGGGCTGATTATAAGCGGTCAAAATAGCGGCAGGGTGTACGTCAGTGTAGGTTCCGATGGATTACGGGCATTCACATACTTCGGAGTAGGAAAAAGCAAGCACTGGGTACCAGTAGTTATACACTGTGCATTTTGAATCGTATCGGGTCGCTATCATAAAGACGGATACACTTTATGGAGGGACCAACACAGGGTTTCTACACGCAAGAGAGGGCCGATTGACACAAGGAAAGTTAATACGAGTAAGGAGCCGATCGATAGGGTAGTAAGGGTACATCTAACATCTTCATGGCAATTAGGTTGATTGAGGTAAGATCCTCATACTAGATGTACACCTGAAGGCTACCACAATTGCGGGAATTGGGATCATGTTATCATATTATCATTTTACACAGATTACTAGTTGAGACACTAGTTAGGGGGTGCAGAGATATAGAAATCAAAATAACAAGGTAGTAGCGAAGCAGAGAAAGAGTAGAAGTGCATTTAGTTTATCTTGCCTTATCATATCTTTGCTAATCGTATGTTATCTTGTTATCCTTGTTATCACGGTATTGTCTTATATTCAATTTATTCATGTCATAATGTTTTTGCCTATTTATATGCTGAAAGTCACTGGACTTACCAAACTTATGTCTGGCCTAGTTTGTTTCGCCTCTTTTCTTCTGTTTCACCCCCAGGTTCACAGGGAGGAAATGTTGCCACTTACCTCAGTTTTTCTTTCCAAGCTCGAAGATAGTCAATGTATTGCTTTGGACTCTCTCTTCCATTGCTATGGCTGGTTCATGCTTTATTGGGGAATATCATTGTTATATTTTTATGCTTCTTTATACTTGGAAGTTTTTAAATCAAGACAGAAGTTCAATGTATTATTTTATGTATGACTGAGACAATGGTTGTAAAAGCTTGACTGAACCACATTGTTTATAAAATGACTTTATTTTCCATTGCTTTGTTTGTCTATTTTGTGATTTATCTGCATCTTTTACCTCGCATCTCCACCGAAGTTAAGGCATTCCCTTTTGTGAGTGACCTTAACAGAGGTGGGGTGTTTCATTTGAATGGTGAAAAATGGGCGATCGACTGTTTTCACTTCGAATGGTGAAAAATGGGCGGTCAACTGGTTTTACAACTTTAAACTGTAAATCTTCCGAGCTTCATTACTTCTTTATACTATGTCCGTTTTAAGCAAACTTGGACTCTATCTCAAGAAGAATTCCGAGACGAACGCAATGGCATAACCCGTTTCATTTAATTCTTCTTCTAGAAATTAAGTATTTTTTAATTTGCCAGTTTTAATATTTTAAAATTACGGGGTGTTACATTCTCCCCTACTTAAAGGATTTCGTCCCCGAAATCTCCAAGTTAGGAAGAATGTATGTCCTACCATCCATCATCCTTCTACTCATCCTTCAATCACGGACGTCCATTGTCCTTAAAGGATTTCTAATGCTTTCATGAACATATGCAATCTGTGTGTATATGTCCTTTTCCTAATGCAGAGTCAGGTGGTCTACTAATTCAGTTGACCTCCTTAATACAAATTATGATAGTGTCATGCTTCCATTATGTATGCAAAAGAATCCTAATGATACATATCATTTCTATATGAGTTCACAAACATTCATCCAAATGCAACATCCATATGATAATACATTCAATATACATCCATTAATTTAAATATGCACACTTATCCATATGCAATATGAAAGTGATTGAGCCGATTATTTCCTAATGTGTGTGTGAAAACGCATCCACGAGCAACCATTAGCAAACACTTGCATCCACTTGCATCCACCAAACATAACATGTCTCAGACATATGTTTACAACCATAGGATTTTCTACCTAAAGATCGAGGATACAGTCAAGAGGATATACTAAACGATTGAACAAGTATAAACAAAGCGATAGAAAAAGGAGAAGTTAAGAACATACCCTCAAAAGGGAAAGGGTGCGACGCATGTATCTTGTCTTCCGTTTCCCAAGTCGCATCTCCTTGATCATCTCTCCATTGGACTTCAACCAACTTGACCTCTTGGTTGCATAATTTTTTGACCTTTGATCCAAGGATGCTCGTAGGAGCTCGCCTAATCGTGGCATCTTGCTCTACTTCCACTTCCCTAAGCATGCTCAACTCTTCTACTTCCACAGTATCATGTAAAACTTCCACAAATGTGACACGTGAAATACGTCATGAACACCACTAAGCTTATCAGGCAACTTTACTCTGTTGGCCATCTGTCCAATTCTTTCTATAATGGGGAATGGCCCTACGAACCTTGGTTCCAATTTCCCTACAGATCCAAAGTGAACTACGTTCCTCAATGGTGACACTTTAATAAAAACTGGGTCTCCATCATCGAACTCAAGATCGGTTCGTCACTTATCAGCATATGACTTTTGCCAGTCTTGTGTTGTCTTCATGCGTCTTGGAATCAAGTCTATCTTCCTCGAGGTCTCCCTAACCATCTTGGGCCCAAGCAAAATCTTATACGTAGATTCCCACCAACAAGTCGGTGATCGGCAAGGTCGTCCATATAGAGCTTCAAAAGGTGCCATGCCAATACTAGTCTGATAGCTGTTATTGTAGGCGAACTCTACTAATGGAAGGTGTTCCTCCCATGTCACTCCAAAGTCCAAGATGCATAACCTCAAAAGATATTCTAGAATTCGATTCACTCATTCTGATTGGTTGTCCATCTGAGGGTGATAAGCGGTGCTCAAACAAAATTGTGTTCCTACCACCTCTTGTAAGCTCTTCCAAAACTCACTGGTGAAAATGGGATCTCGATCGCTCACAATACTAGAAGGTATGCCATGTAAACGAACTATCTCTCGGAGATAAACAGATGCTAAGCATGCCATTGTTCTTTTACTCTTAACGGGAATGAAACGGGTGCTCTTAGTAAGTCTATCCACTACTACCCAAATCCCGGTATTACCCTTCTTTGACCTTGGTAACCCGTCAATGAAATCCATGGAAATGCTTTCCCATTTCCACTGTGGAACCTCTAAAGGGTGAAGCAAATCACCAGGCTTATTTTTCTCAGCCTTGACTTGCTGACACACTAAGCATCTAGAAACAAACTCAGCCACATCCTTCTTCATTCCGACCCAAAAGAAAACTCGCTTCATTTCCATATACATCTTCTCACCACTAAGATGTATGGTCATCTTAGAACGATGTGCTACTTCAAGGATTGTCCTTCTCAAACTCTCGTCTCGTGATACGCAAAGTCTCCTATCACGACGCAACCAACCTTTTTCATCTATAGTATACCTATTAAGACGGCTCTAAGATTCCCCTCTTATGAGCTTGTCTACTATCTCTATCAGCTGTGGGTCATCTCGCTGTGCCACTCCTATCTGTCCCAAAAGTATAGGTCGCACCTCTAACGATGCCAACAAACCGGGTACATAATCGATAGAGGGTCTAAAGTCAAAGGTAGTTAGGTACTCTAAACTCTGCCGCTCGTTAAACAAAGGACTCAAAGTCAACCTCTTTCTACTCAAGGTATCAGCTACAACGTTACCCTTGCCAGGGGTATATGCAATCTCAAAATCGTAGGATGCTAAGAACTCTATCCACCTCTGTTGCCTTAAGTTTAGATCTTTTTGAGAGAACAAGTATTTTAGTGACTTATGGTCTGTATACAACTCAAACCTCTCTCCAAGAAAATAGTGACGCCAAGACTTAAGCGCAAAAACTATGGCAGCTAACTCTAAGTCGTGGGTAGGGTAATTCTTCTTATGAACCTTTAACTGCCTTCCAGCATAGCATGTCACCCTTCCCTCTTGCATCAAAACTGCGCCAAGCCCTGTCCCGCAAGCATCGGTATACATTGTGAATGGTTTACTCCCAACCGACAAAATTAAAACTGGAGCTGTCGTCAAAGCCCTCTTTAAACATTGGAAAGCATCGTCACAGTCAACATCCCAACAAAAGGTAAAATTCTTTTTCATCAACCGTGTAAGTGGGGCTGATGTCTTTGCAAAGTCCTTAATGAACTTCATATAATAGCCTGCCAACCCAAGAATACTTCTTACATCCATTGCATTCCTAGGAATCTTCCAATATTTTATTGCTACCACCTTCATGAGATCCACTACTATCCCCTCCTTAGAGACCACATGTCCTAAGAACCTCACTTCCTTCCTCCAAAAATGTCATTTAGAGAACTTAGCTTTGAGTTGATGTGCTCGAAGGGTCTCTAAGACTTCTCTAAGATGTAGGGCATGTTCTTCCTTGCTTCTAGAGAATATCAAGATATCATCCACAAAGACTACGATGAACTTGTTTAGAAACTCCCTAAACACCCTACTCATCATGTCTACAAAATATGCGGGTGCATTCGTCAAACCAAAAGGCATGACGAGCCACTCAAAGAAACCGTTGGGAGTCCTAAAAGCAGTCTTATCTATACTATCCTCAGCTGCCCTCGACTGATGAAATCCTGTAGCTAAGTCCAACTGCAAGAAAACTGAAGCACCAACCAACTGATCAAACAAATCATCTATCCTCGGCAATGGGTGTTTATTTTTCTTCGTGAGTTTATTTAGCTCCCTATAGTCCACGCACAATCTAAGAGAACCGTCCGCCTTCATAGCAAAAACAACTGGAGCACCCCATTCTTAAATACTTCTTATGAACCCTTTCTCAAGCAGCTCCCTGACTTGTTTACTGAGTTCCTTCCTCTCTCTTGGAGCTATTGGCGCACTGGCAATACAACTGGCTTCGCATTATCTACTAAGTATATACAGAAGTCTATCTCTTGCCTCTTGGGTAAACCCCGAACCTCGTCAAAGACATCATCACACTCACGGACTACTCGAACAGATTGCAAATCATTGATGGATGTGTCAAGTGATTCTAGATAGCTAAGCATCACCAAACCCCTAGGGACATAAGAAATATCAAGGGTCCTTCCACAACGAGTCAACAATCTAACTACCCTCCTTTCACAGTCTAGGATGGCACCATACCTGGCTAGCCAATCCATCCCTAGAATCAAACCATAGCTCATGAAACCAAGAACGTAGGCGTTGCATTCAAACTTAATGCCGAAGATAGACACACTCAAATCCCGACAAATCATAGATAAACGAGCCAAAACACGAATAGGATTTGAGACTACAATGGATCCATAAGTAAACTAGTATAGGTGCAATGTTTTAACTAACGAAGCAGATATAAACGAATGTGAAGTGCCAGAATCAAACAAAGTTCGAACAGGATGATCAAAAAGGAAAATCAAACTTTCGACAGAAATGTTTCTACCTCCTTCTTGCCCCGGTGCCATGAGAGCATGAACATGCCCTCCAGAAGTAGATCCTGTCCTCTTCCCTTTCCATTGTCCTTGCCTCCTCAGGCAATCTTTAATCATATGTCCCGCCTCACCGCAATTGTAACAGCCAGGCTTCTTCTTCTTTCTACAGTCTTTCTTTAAGTGGCCAGGTATTCCACAATTGTGACACTTCCTTTTCTCTCGGCTCTTGTTATCCTTACCACCTTTCTTTTGTTGTTGTTGTGCCTTCTTTGGATCCACTTCATTATTCTGTGTCTTATCCATTTTAGCACCTTTCTCCTCTTCATTCATCAACGCCATATCAACAAGTTTCTTGAAAGTAGCTCCCATAGAAATGTGGGACATAGCCAACCCGTGAAGTGGTTCATTCAAGCCCTTAGCAAATCTCAAGGCTTTCTTATGCGGCGTGTCACCAACTCTAAACCAAATCTTGCTAACTAATTAAACTTGTTAACATACTCCTTAACAGACAAGTTTCCTTGTTTCAAAGCCAAGAACCTCTCCATGTATAAACTTTCTTCTGCTTGTGAAAGAAATTTCAACTCGAACCTCTAGCTGAAATCCATCCATGTCTCCACTGCACGTTCTCCATTCGTGACCTGCCACCAAAAAGAGGCTTCATCCTTCAATAGCCAAGCTGCTAGTTGAACCTTCCTTCCATTGTCTACGTCAAAAATACCAAACAAGTCCTCCACTTCCTTGAGCCAATTTCTAGCCTCGACAAACGTCTCAGCCCCATGAAACGGTTTTCCCCCCATCGCACGAAAGTCCATGCATATCTTAGAAAAAGCTTCTACACGTGGAGGAAGAGGTGGAATGACGGCTGCAGCTAGGGGAGGAGGAATGTTTGTTGGGCTTGCGGTAGTAGCCCTAGCCTCCAAATACCTTCTGAACCAGCTTGGTATCTGTACGCCCTCGAGTATATCGGGTTCCCCAGACATGTTGAAAGAAAAAGGAAGAGATTCAAAACAGAGAATCGAAAGAAAGACATATGGCTTTTGGGGATTATATTTTTCATAATAAACCTTTATCTTGAAAATACCTTCTTTAAAACATGTTTTTGAAAATACTTCTTTTATAAATCTTTTAAAATACTTCAAAAGCACGTTTAAAAAAAATCTTTTTATCTGTTCTGGTAACCTTCAGCTTTGATACCACGTGTGACACCCCACGTCCATTAATGTCACTCACTAAAGGAATGCATTAACTTTCGTGGAGCGTTATAAGAGTATAGAAAAGAACATCACAAGACAGATATATAAAATGGTACTTAAAAATTCAAAATTTATTCATTGCAGCGGAAAAGCAAAACATGTCCGGTTACAACATCAAAACCACGTACTAATGCCAAGTACACAAATATCCATCTTGAACAAAAGTATTATCAGGGTACATAAAAGAAAAACCAAAATCTCGTTCCAAAATTCCATATGAAATATGTAACACCCCGTATTTTCTATGAATATTAAAATTAACAAATCTAAGAAAACTTAATTTTTATAAGAAGAATTAGGTGAAACGGGTTACGCCATTGCGTTCATCTCGGAATTCTTCTTGAGATGGAGTCCGAGTTTGCATGAATAGGACTCCGTATGAAGTTAGAGGTTAGAAGATTTCTAGTGTAAACAGAAAATAATAATTAAATAATAAATTCAGTTAAAAATTCAAAAATCAGTCAGAATAGCTAGGCGGGGAATTTCCCGCCCAGGGGTGTCGACCCCCCCAGGGGGAGTCGACATAGGTTTCGACCCCCTTGTAGGGAGTCGACCCCTTTGAGATCGAGTTCCTGTGACGATTTTTTTAACCCTGAGCTGATGTGGCATTCCCTGATTGGCCGATGACTAATTTCTGAGGTATTAGGGGTTATGTGTCGTGCTATGGTTGGCTGGATGACACATCTCTTTGTTTTGATGGCTCTGATTTCTCCCAGACTAATCTAAAGGCTAGAATTAATCCTAGACATCTATATATACATAGCTAAACCTAAACCTTAACCTCTTAACCCTAAAACTATGGTGCTGTCATGTTGTTCGTCAATAAGCTAGCCTAGCCTCCATCTTCTCCAAACTAGAAAATCAAATCCTAACTAGTAATCGATTAAAAGACCTTCAAATCAAACGTCTACATCAAAGGATAGCTGAACAAATTCAGAAATCAGATCCCAGAATATAAGATCCGTCCTTTTTCTATAAGTTCAGTTATTATTTAGATTTAAACATCTAATAGAAATCATGACTGTAATAATCGGATCTAGAACGATGCCTAATTCTAATTCGTGCCTATCCTTTTGTCAAATCTAAATTGCTTATGCCTATGAGAATATTGTGATTGATGAAATGACACCTATCATGCCTATGAGACTGTTGGACTGACATAATAAAACCTATCATGCTATGAGACTGTTGTGACTGACATAATAAAACCTATCATGCCTATGAGACTGTTAGATTGACATAATGGAACCTATCATACCTATGAGACTGTTGTGATTTATATGATGAAACCTATCATGTTGTACATCCTATGCCTATGAAACTATTGTGATTTATATAATGGGACTTATCATGTTGTACATAAAAATTAGTGTTTCTCTTAAGTCCAATTCTATCTAATCTTTATACCTATGGTGTAAATTGCTTAGCTTATCTACACATATTGTTAATGTACAACATTGAAACATGATTCTTGAATTGGGTACATCTTTGCATGCCTATTTTTTCTTATGTCAGTTCTTATGCTCCTTCTCTATTTTTCCCTTTTTACTTGCTTTTGTGAATACTAAGTTCATTCGGAACTTAGACTTAATCTCGTTGTACGTGCGATTATAACGCGGGGAAAATTGGGTATAATTTTATTTACTAAATTTTGGGCATAGCATGTGAATGTGGCATAAAACTTGTACTGACTACACTTGGGGAATATTGGCATAAAAAGACATAAACTTGGACACATATGACAAATATGTAAATCGGCTAAATATGAACATGCCTAACCCGAGGTTAGATTGAGTTGCGGTGTAAGACTGCTCGTAACCGCCCGGCACATCCATCAACCACAACAATATAGATCTAATGTGAGAGGTTAACGCACTAAGCCCCAAAAACCCGAGGTTTGATTGAGTTGCGGTGTAAGACTACCCGGAACCGCCCGGCACATCCAGCGACCGCAACAATATAGATCTAATGTGAGAGGTTGGTGCTTTAATGAATGAATTAAAGCTAAGGAACATATGAGCTAAGAATGGTAGGGTTAAGTTAATTAAGGCAACACTTAACCAATACAAAATGTTAATTAAACAGATAGGTGGGGTTAGGGTAATTTGAGAACACTTAACCGTTATAACATGTTGATTAGAAAACCCTAGTAATGGGGACCCATTTCAGCAGTAACCCACATAAATGTATCATGGTTTCCTGAACTAGGTAGGGTGGAGCATGATTACTGGGCTGATTATAAGCGGCCAAGATAGCGACGGGTGGTGCAGCAGTGTAGGTTCGGGCGGAGTATGGACGTGCACGTACTCCGAGTGGATAAAGCAGGCACTGCGCATCAGTAGTATACACTGTGCATCTAGAATTTGTGTCGGGATGCTACCATAGGAATTGACACACCCTATGGTGGGACCAGCACAGGTTTCTACAATCAAGCGGGGTCGAATGACACAAGTAAGAAATGCATGCGAGTAGAAGCCGATCGGAAAAAGGGATCACTTTTTTATGAACACATGGTGGTAGTTGAAACATTAGTTAGTAGGTGGAGAGAAAAGGGGAACGAGTGCGATAGAATATTCAATTTATCTTGCCTTATCTTATGTTATCTTATTTCTATGGTATTGTCCTATATTCAATTTATTCATGTCATAATTCTTTTACCTATTTACATGCTGAATAATCACTGGACTTACCAGACTTATGTTTGACCTGATTTCTTTCACCTTCTTTTCTTTCGTTCCCCCCTAGGTCCGCAGGGAGGGAATACTTTAGCTTAGTGCAGATCTTTTCAAGCTTGAAGAGAGTAGATGTATTGCTTGGACTCTCTTTTCATGGGCTATTGATGTGGTTACACTTTTATTGGGGATTTATGCTACTTTACTACTATTTTATGTTTCTTTATGTACTTGGAGTTTTAAATCAAGATAGATGTTTTATTGTAATAATTTAGAAGTAGGGTTTTGAGACAATGCTTGTAATGTTTTGACTGAACCATGTTATTTATGAAATTTTTTCAGTTTTCCACTGTTATATATGTCTGTCTTATAAATTATCTATGCCTTTTACCTAAAATGCTTCACTAAAGTTAATGCATTCCCTTTGTGAGTGACATTAACGGAGGTGGGGTGTTTCACTTGGTATCAGAGCGATGGTTTACCAGATCAGATAAAAAATTTTGAAAACTTTTTTTTCAAAAAAAGGAAGTTTATATAAGCATTTTCAAGAAAAGTGTTGTTTTATTTTAACGGCATAATCCCCAAAGCCATATGCACTATCTTTCTATCCTTTGTTTTGAACCTTTTCTTTTCGTTTCAGCATGTCTGGGGATCTTAATCATCCTGAGGGCGTACCGATACCTGGATGGTTCAGAAGGTATCTAGAAGCTAGGGCTAATGACGCATGCCCAGCAGACGTTCCTCCTCCCCCAGTTGCAGCCATTCCTCCTCCTCTTCCTCCGCGTGTGAATGCTTTCTCGAAGATATGTAGAGACTTTCGATCTATGGGCAGAAAGAACTTTAACGAGACTGAGTCATTTGTGGAAGCAAGAAACTAGCTCAAGGAAACAGAAGATTTGTTTGTTATCTTCGAAGTGGACGATAGGCAAAAGATATAGTTGGTTGTATAGTTACTTAAGGACGAAGCCTCTTACTGGTGGGAAGTTACTAATGCTGAGAGACCAGTTGAAACTTGGGAGGATTTCAGGATGAGATTTGAAATGAAGTTCCTCTCGCAAGCTGAACGAAGCCTACAGATGGAGAAGTTCTTAGCACTCAAACAGGGAAGCCTATCGGTTAAGGAATACGTTAACCAATCCAACCAGCTGGCTAGATTCGGACTGGAGTTGGTAAACACTCCACATAAAAAGGCTCTCCGATTCGTTAACGGGTTAAATGAGCCACTGCACAGCCCAGATATGTCCCATATACCTATGGGTTCGACTTTTGAGAGGCTACTGGACATGGCACTGTTACAGGAGGAAGACAAGGATGGAAAGAAAGGGACAAAGGTGGAAGAACCTCTAGACAAGAAAGTGGAGGGATTGCAGAATAAGAAGACGGATTCCAAGAAAGGCGGGAAGAACAACAAACCCCGTGACAAGAGGAAGTGTAATTTTGTGGCATACCTGGACATCTAATTAAAGACTGCAGGAAGAAGAAAAGGAAGATGGGTGGTTGCTTTCAATGCGGCGAGACATGACATATGGCTAAGGATTGCCCAAAAAGGCAAGGGCAAGGGCAGAGGACTAGATCTACTTCTGGAGGGCAGATTCACGCTCTCATAGCATCTATGCAAGAAAGAGGTGGAAATATTTTTGTTGAGAGTTTGGTTTATCTTTCTTATCATCCAGTTTGTACACTTTTTGATTCCGGCGCATCACACTCTTTTATATCTACTGCTTTAGTTGAATCTCTGCACCTAGATACTAGAATAGTAGAGGATCCCACGGTTGTTTCAAATCCAATTGGAGGCTCGGATTATATGTCCATGATATGTTTGGATTTGGAAATTTCTATACTAAGCGTTGGATTTAGATGTAATGCTTATGTTTTGGGCTTCACGGGCTATGGGTTGATTCTAGGCATGGATGGGTTATCCAGTAATGGTGCCATCCTCGATTGTGAAAAGAGAGTGGTTAGACTTATGACTCGCCTCAGTAATACTCTCGAAATATCTTGTAATCCCATGAATTGTATTATGCTTAGCTATCTAGCATCTCTTGATGCGTCTGTTGAAAACTTGCAATCTGTTAGAGTAGTCCGTGAATACTCGGATGTCTTTGAAGAGAAGAAGGGTTTACCTCCGAAGCGAGAGATAGACTTCCATATATACATTGCTAATAATGCATAACCTGTTGCTTTACCCGTTAGACACATGGCTTCAGAGGAAAGAAAAGATCTCAACAAGCAAGTTAAAGAGTTTCTTGAAAAGGGGTTCATAAGGCAGAGTATTTCTAAATGGGGTGCTCCAGTAGTGTTTACAACCAAAGCAGATGGTTCACTTTTCCTGTGCATGGACTATAGGGAGCTAAACAAGCTGACCAAGAAGAACAGGCACCCACTTCCTAGAATAGATGACTTTTTCGACCAGCTCGTAGGTGCCTCAGTTTTCTCCCAACTAGATCTCGCCACCGGATTCCATCAGCTAAGAGTGGCTGAGGGAAGCATAGATAAGACCGCGTTCAGGACCCCGGATGGTTTCTTCGAATGGCTTGTCATGCCTTTCGATTTGACAAACGCACCTTCCTACTTCGTGGACTTAATGAGTAGGGTGTTCAGAGAGTTCCTTAATAAATTTGTAGTGGTCTTCATGTACGACATTTTGATTTCCTCAAAAAGTGAGGAAGAACATGTTTTGCATTTAAGGGAAGTCATGGATACTCTTCGTGCACATCAGCTGAAAGCAAATTTCTCCAAATGCCATTTTTGGAGAGATGAAGTAACGTTTCTTGGACATGTGGTGTCCAAAGAAGGGATAGCTGTGCATCTCGCAAAAGTAGTTACGGTGCAAGATTGGAAGATCCCACGGAATGCAACCAAAGTACGAAGTTTTCTTGGGCTAGCGGGCTTTTACATAAAGTTCATTAAGGACTTTCGGAAGATCTCAGCCCCACTTACTAGGTCGACAAAGAAGAACCTAACTTTTGCTTGGGATTTGGATTGCGATTTTGCTTTCCAACGATTGAAGAGGGCTCTAACAATGGCCCCAGTTTTGACATTGGCTGATGGGAGTAAGAAGTTTATAGTATACACAGATGCATGCGGGACAGGATTGGGCGTTGTCTTGATGCAAGAGGGCAAAGTAGTTTGTTATGGAGGAAGGCAATTGAAGGTACATGAGAAAAACTACCCAACTCATGATTTAGAACTAGCTGCCATTGTTTTTGCTCTTAAGTCACGGCATCATTACCTGCTAAGAGAAAGGTTTGAACTGTTTACTGACCATAAATCGTTAATGTACCTTTTCTCATAGAAAGATCTTAACTTAAGACAACAAAGGTGGATGGAATTTCTTGCCTCATACGATTTTGAGATTGCTTATACCCCTGGCAAGGGCAATGTGGTAGCGGATGCCTTAAGTAGGAAAAAGCTGACCTTAAATCCTCTCTTTGTAGAAAGACAAAGCTTGGAGTACATAGCAAACTTTGACTTTAGACCCTCCTTTGAATTTATACCTAGTTTGTTAGCATCGCTAGAGGTGCGTCCTACTCTTTTGGACTCAATAGGAACCACGCAACGTGAAGATCTTCAGCTAGTTGATGTGATGGATAAGCTAATTAGAGGTGAGACTTCAAGTCACCTCAATAGATACTCCATCAATGACAAGGGTTGGTTGAGACGGGATGGAAAACTATGTGTCCCACAAGCAAGGGATTTGGTGAAAACCGTTCTCGAAGAAGCGCACCATTCTAAGTTGATCATACACCCAGGTGGGGACAAGATGTATAAAGACATAAAAGGATTTTCTTCTGGAAGGCATGACGAAGGATGTAGCTGAGTTTGTCTCTAAATGCTTGATATGCCAACAAGTCAAGGCAGAGCAGAAGAAGCCTGGTGGTCTGCTTCATCCCCTAGAGGTCCCACGGTGGAAATGGGATAGCATTTCTATGGACTTTATTGATGGGTTGCCTAGGTCAAGAAGGGGTAATACCAATATTTGGGTAATAGTGGACAGGCTCACTAAAAGCGCTCAGTTTATACCTGTTAAGAGTAGAAGGACTGCCTCATCGTTAGCATCCATTTATCTCAAGGAGGTGGTTCGACTGCATGGAATAACCTCTAGCATAGTAAGTGATCAAGATCCTATCTTTACGAGCGAGTTTTGGAAGAGTTTGCAAGAGGCTATAGGCACACAGCTATGCTTGAGCACTGCCTGTCACCCTCAAACCGATGGTCAGACAGAAAGGGTGAACATAGTATTAGAAGATCTTTTGAGATTGTGCATTCTTGACTTTGGAGGAACATGGGAGGATCATCTTCCTTTGGTGGAGTTCGCCTACAACAATAGCTACCGAGCCACCATAGGCATGACACCCTTTGACACTTTATATGGAAGACCGTGCCGATCACCAACTTGTTGGTGGGAGTCTACAGACAAGCACGTACTTGGGTCTGACATGATCGGAGAAACTTCAGAGAAGGTGGACTTGATAAGAAGACGAATGAAGACCGCACAAGATAGACAGAAGTCCTACACTGATAAAAGAAGGACCGACCTTGAGTTTGAGGTTGGAGATATAGTTTTTTCTTAAAGTATCTCCTTTGAAGAATGTCGTTTGCTTTGGGTCCATAGGAAAATTGGCACCAAGATTTGTAGGGCCATTTCCTATCATTGAGAGGATTGGGAAGATGGCTTATAAAGTAGAGCTGCCCGAAAGATTGGCTAGAGTACATAATGTCCTTCATGTCTCTCATCTACGAAAGTGCTTACATGGGTCCGTGGAAGTTGTGGAGCCAAGCATACTAGAGGAAATAGAGGTGGAACGAGAAGCAACGGTGAGGAGAGTTCCAACTCGTATCTTGGGTATAGAAGTTAAAAACCTACGCAATCATGAGGTCAAGCTAGCTAAAGTACAATGGGGTGATGCTAAGGAAGACACGACGTGGGAGACTGAGGACAACATACATGCAACCTACCCTTATCTTTTTCAGGGTACATTCTTGATCTCTTTTTCCATAAGTATATGCATGCTTGCATCTATCTTTTAAGTATATCTCCTCGGTCCCATTCTTAACCCTTAGGTAGAAACCAATGGATGTAAACATGTATTTGAAACATGTTATGGTTGATGGTTGCAAGTGGTTGCTAGTGGCTGCTCATGGATGCATACACACACACACATGGTACTAGATCAACTCAGTCACTTTCATATTGCATATGCATATATGTATTTATATATGGATTGAAACTTGATGTGTTATCATGTGGACGTTGCATTTGTATGAATGATTGTGCACTCATGTAGAATTTACAAAATACGATTAGGAATAATTGCATACATGATGGACTCATAGCACCGACATGATTCGCATCAAGGAGGTCAACTGAATCAGTAGACCGCCTGATTTTGCATTAGATAAGGACATATATGCACACTATGCATATGATCATGAAAACATTAGAAAATCTTTTAAGGACAATGGATGCCTGTGATTGATGGTTGAGTAGATGGATGTTGGATGTTAGGATACATTCTTCTTAACTTAGATATTTAAGGGATCGATGAAATCCTTTAAGGAGGGGAGAATGTAACACCCCGTATTTTCTGTGAATATTAAAATTAATAAATCTAAGAACGATTAATTTTTATAAGAAGAATTGGGTGAAACGGATTATGCCATTGCGTTCCTCTCGGAATTCTGCTTGAGATAGAGTCAGAGTTTGCGTGAATCGGACTCCGTATGAAGAAGTTATGGAGGTTAGAAGATTTCTAGTGCAAACAGAAAATAATAATTAAATAATAAATTCAGTTAAAAATTCAAAAATCGGTCAGAATAGCTGGGCGGGAAAATTCCCTCCCAGGGGTGTCAACACCCCCTAGGGGGAGTCGACAAAGGTGTCGACCCCCCTATAGGGGTGTCGACCCCCCTATAGGGAGTGACCCCTTTGAGATCCAGTTCCTGTGACGATTTTTTTTTACCCTGAGCTGATGTGGCCTTCTCTGATTGGCCGATGACTAATTTCTGAGGTATTAAGCCTTATGTTTCGTGCTATGGTTGGCTGGATGACACATCTCTTTGGTTTGATGGCTCAGATTTCTCCTAGACTAATCTAAAGGTTAGAATTAATCCTAGACATCTATATATACGTAGCTATACCTAAACCCTAACCTCATAACCCTAAAACTATGGTACCGTCTGCTATTCGTTTACAAGCTAGCCTAGCCTCCATCTTCTGCAAACTAGAAAATCAAATCCAAACTAGTAATCGATTAAAAGAACTTCAAATCAAACGTCTACATCAAAGGATAGCTAAACAAATTCAGAAATCAGATCCCGGAATACAAGATCCATCCTTTTTCTGTAAGTTCAGTTATTATTTAGATTTGAACATCTAATAGAAATCATGACTGTAAAAATTGAATCTAGAACGATTCCTAATTCAGATTCGTGCCTATCATTTTGTCAAATCTAAATTGCTTATGCCTATGAGAATATTATGATTGATGAAATGACACCTATCATGTCTATGAGACTGTTGGACTGACATAATAGAACCTATCATGCCTACGAGACTGTTGTGACTGACATAGTAAAACCTATCATGCCTATGAGACTGTTGGATTGACATAATGGAACCTATCATGCCTATGAGACTGTTGTGATTTATATGATGGAACCTAACATGTTGTACATCCAATGCGTATGAGACTATTGTGATTTATATAATGGGACTTATCATGTTGTACATAAAAATTAGTGATTCTCTTTAGTCCAATTCTATCTAATCTTTATACCTATGGTGTAAATTGCTTAGCTTGTCTACACATATTGTTAATGTACAACATTGAAACATGATTCTTGAATTGGGTACATCTTTACATGCCTATTTTTCCTTATGTCGGTTCTTATGCTCCTTCTCTATTTTTCCCTTTTTACTTGCTTTTGTGAATACTAAGTTCATTCGGAATTTAGATTGAATCTCGTTGTACGTGCGATTATAACGCGGGGAAAATTGGGTATAATTTTATTTAGTAAATTTTGGGCATTGCATGTGAATATGGCATAAAACTTGTACTGACTACACTTGGGGGAATATTGGCATAAAAAGACATATACTTGGACACATATGACAAATATGTAAATTGGCTAAATATGAACATGCCTAACCCGAGGTTAGATTGAGTTGCAGTGTAAGACTGCTCAAAACCGCCCGACACATCCAGCAACCATAACAATATAGATCTAATGTGAGAGGTTAGCGCATTAAGCCCCAAAAACCCGAGGTTTGATTGAGCTGCGGTGTAAGACTGTCCGGAACCGCCCGGCACATCCAGCGATCGCAACAATGTAAATCTAATGTGAGAGGTTGGTGCTCTAATGAATGAATTAAAGCTAAGGAACATAAAGGCTAAGAATGGTAGGGTTAAGTTAATTAAGGCAACACTTAACCCGTACAACATGTTAATAACAGATGGGTGGGGTTAGGTTAATTTGAGAACACTTAACCGCTATAACATGTTGATTAGAAAACCCTAATAACGGGGACCCATTTCAACAGTAACCCACATAGATGTATCACGGTACCCTGAACTAGGCAGGGTGGGGCACGATTACTGGGCTGATTATAAGCGGTCAAAATAGCGGCAGGTGGTGCAACAGTGTAGGTTCGGGCAGAGTATGGGCATACACGTACTCCGGAATGGATAAAGCAGACACTGGGCATCAGTAGTATACACTGTGCATCTAGAATTTGTGTCGGGTTGCTACCATAGGAATTGATACACCCTATGGTATGACCAGCACAGGTATCTACAATCAAGCGGGGACGAATGACACAAGTAAGAAATGCATGCGAGTAGAAGCCGATCGGAAAAAGGGATCACTTGTTATGAACACATGATGGTAGTTGAAACATTAGTTAGTAGGTGCAGAGAAAAGGGAAACGAGTGCGGTAGAATATTCAATTTATTTTGCCTTATCTTATGTTATCTTATTTCTATGGTATTGTCCTATATTCAATTTATTCATGTCATGATTCTTTTACCTATTTACATGCTGAAATCTCCAAGTTAGCAATACATCTTCCTTTCCCTCCCCCCTCCCGGTCCGTAGGGAGGGAATACTTCAGCTTAGTGCGTATATTTCCAGCTTGAAGAGAGAAGATGTATTGCTTGGACTCTCTTTTCATGGGCTATGGCTATGGTTACAGTTTATTAGGGATTTATGCTGCTTTACTACTATTTTATGCTTCTTTATGCTTGGAGTTTTTAATCAAGACAGATGTTTTATTGTAATAATTTAGAAGTTGGGTTTTGAGACAATGCTTGTAATGTTTTGACTGAACCACGCTATTTATGAAATGTTTTCAGTTTTCCACTGTTATATATATTTGTCTTGTGGATTATCTATGCCTTTTACCTAAAATGCTTCACCAAAATTGATGCATTCCCTTTGTGAGTGACCTTAACGGAGGTGGGGTGTTTCAAAGGAGAAACAAAGCTGAGCATTACTTTCAGCACTTATAAGAACTTCCAGTAGATAGAGAGAGAGAAATCCAAGTCAAGCCTCGCTAGTCCCACCCTGAGAACCTGGGGGAAGGGGGGAGGAAAGAAAAGAGGCAAAACAAAAAAGGTCTGACATAAAGTCTGGCGAGTCCAGTGACTTTACCAATATAATTAGTAAAGTAATAGGATAAGAACATAAATTGGATATAAGGAATGACTGTAACATAAGCAAGTATGACAAGGCCAACAAGATGAACAAGGTATAACATCGATTGCACTTCTGACCACTATAAGATATTTCCTGCACCGCACCAATACTAGTGTCATACTAAAAGGTGATTCCTCCCTACTAATCATAATAATGGTAGCTTCGTGTACTCCTAGCTTCTCTCGTAGGTTCCCACTTGATTTTACCCCCACTAGTTGTGCCAACTACCTTCCCCATTCGATCGGCTCCCTAACTCGTAGATATCCGTGCTAGCGTGCATCACTCCCTAAAGTGGCAACCCGATACTATTAAAATGCATGGCTTATACCTACACGATGCAACAATGTCTTACCTACCAACCCAGACCCACACACACACACATGACTCCGTTGGACTTGCGTTGCCATCGCTCTTTACTCTTTTGACCTCTTACAATCAACCCCAGTAAGCGTGGCCCATCCTCGACCTAGTTCGAGCTCATATAGATACTAAAAATGGGTTACTGGTTGAAAAGATTCTCCATACTTGACACAAGCTTCCCTCCTAGGCTTGGTCCCACTAGGATTTCCCACTTGACCCCTTTTATTACCCCTATGTCTTATCACATGTCTCATTATGGTTAAGTGCTCTTAATTATGT
The DNA here is from genome assembly GCA_030737875.1 of Allium sativum. Taxonomy (NCBI): domain Eukaryota; kingdom Viridiplantae; phylum Streptophyta; class Magnoliopsida; order Asparagales; family Amaryllidaceae; genus Allium; species Allium sativum. Next base: position 122,358,654 of record CM060926.1, on the reverse strand, counting down.
GTCACATGCTACCCATGTCACCCACTTAACCCCTTTACTATTCCCATGTCTTACCACATGTCTTATCTTGGTTAAGTGTTCATTAATCCATCATATTCGTAATTGTGTAAGACCTCCCATTTTAGATTACCGTTTGCGGTTGCTGGATATACCGAGCGGTTCCGGGCAGACTTCTACCGCAATCCGAATATAACCTCGGGTCTTAGCACTATTATGCTCCTAATTTCTGCCTTCGACCTCTCACATTAGATTGTCGTTTTGCAGTTGCTGAATATGCCGGGCGGTTCTGGGCAGACTTCTACCGCAACCTAATCTAACTCGTGTCTTAGGCGTTCGTTATCTTTTCCTTTTTATTCATGCCAAATTTCAAGTCTTTAATTAATGTATTCCAATTGCCCATAATTTTCAGTTATGCTTATAATGCTAATTCAAGTTATGCCTATAATTCCATATTTACAAGTTGTACCAAATTATGACCAAATCAATTTCATAGTTATCAACAATTTATGCCAAATCTCATTCCATTACATATTTCCCAAACTTTTCCCAATTATCCCAACGTTATTCGTACGTAAATCTCAACATAATATGCTTAAGCTCGAAGTTAGCCTAATCTCAAAAGGAAAAAGAAAATGAAGAAGGGAAGAGAATCAAACATCAAAATTGGCATAAACATATAAATAGGCATGTGAAATGAATAACGATAAAATAGATCAGACATGCATATGATAATAGCAATTGGGTATGAATCTGAAAGATAATGATTTACAAACTTGATAAGATTCATCTTACGTACAGGCATGTTCATTAAATCCAATTTACAATCCTATCACAATTACTTTTTAATTTAATTATATGTGAAAGTAACGTAAACTCACAACGATAGGATTCTTAGAAAAGAGAATTAGGCCTTGTTGTAGCAAATATGATCTTGAATAACCTCTTCTTTGATTGTTGAAGAAGAAAAGCTAAATTAATTTGAGTTGGAGCAGCAGTATGGAGGCGCCATGGATTAGGGTTGAAGAGATTTAGGTTTAGGTGTTTATTTATAGATTTATTAGGTGAATTAGGATCTTTAGATTTGATTAGGAACCATACGAACCACTCAAATTAGAAAAATACGTCATACGGAAACTGCCCAGAGTCAACCAGTTGACTGGCCAATTTCAAACGGTCGACTGTTTTCATTTCTGTCTAAAAATGGTCGAATGGTGAAAAATGGGCGATCGACTATTTTCATTTCGAACAGTGAAAAATGGGCGGTCAACTTGTTTTACAGCTTTAAACTTTAAATCTTCTGAGCTTCATAACTTCTTCATACGATGTTTGTTTTACGCAATTCGAACTCTATTCTCAAGCAGAATTCCGAGACGAACGCAATGGAATAACCCGTTCCATTTAATTCTTCTTGTAGAAATTATGTATTTTTAAATTTGTCAGTTTTAATATTTTAAAATTATGGGGTGTGACATTCTCCCCTACTTAAAGCATTTCGTCCCCGAAATCTCCAAGTTAGGAAGAATGTATGTCCTACCATCCATCATCCTTTTACTCATCCATCAATCACGGACGTCCATTGTCCTTAAAGGATTTATAATGCTTTCATGAACATATGCAAAGTGTGTGTATATATCCTTATCCTAATGCAGAATCAGGTGGTCTACTGATTCAGTTGACCTCCTTAATGCAAATCATGATAGTGTCATGTGTCCATTATGTATGCAAAAGAATCCTAATGATACATATCTTTTCTATATGAGTGCATAACCATTCATCCAAATGCAGCATCCATATGATAATACATTCAATATACATCCATTAATTTAAATATGCACACTCATCTATATGCAATATGAAAGTGATTGAGCCGATCTAGTGCCTAATGTGTGTGTAAACGCATTCACGAGCAACCGTTAGCAAACACTTGCATTCACCAAACATAACATGTCTCAAACACATGTTTACAACAATAGGATTTTTTACCTAAAGATCGAGGATACAGTCGAGAGGATATACTAAACGATAGTACAAGTATAAACCAAGCGGTAGAAAAAGGAGACGTTAAGAACATACCCTCAAAAGGGAAAGGTTACGACGCACGTATTTTGTCTTTCGTTTCCCAAGTTGTGTCTCCTTGATCATCTCCCCATTGGACTTTAACCAACTTGACCTCTCTATTGCGTAATTTCTTGACCCTTGATCCAAGGATGCATGTAGGAGCTCGCCTAATCATGGCATCTCGCTTTACTTCCACTTCCCTAAGCATGCTCGGCTCCATCACTTCCGCAGTACCATGTAAAACTTCCGCGAATGCGACACGTGAAATACGTCATGAACACCACTAAGCTTATCAGGTAACTTTACTCTATAGGCCATCTGTCCAATTCTTTCTATAATAGGGAATGGCCTTACGAACCTTGGTGCCAATTTTCCTATAGATCCAAAGCGAACTGCGTTCCTCAATGGTGACACTTTAATAAAAACTGTGTCTCCAACATTGAACTCAAGATCGGTTCGTCTCTTATCAGCGTATGACTTTTGCCGGTCTTGTGCCGTCTTTATGCGTCTTCGAATCAAGTCTATCTTCTCCAAGGTTTCCCTAACCATCTTGGGCCCAAGCAAAATCTTATCTGTAGATTCCCACCAACAAGTCGGTGATCGACAAGGTCGTCCATATAGAGCTTCAAAAGGTGCCATGCCAATACTAGTCTGATAGTTGTTGTTGTAGGCGAACTCTACTAATGGAAGGTGTTCCTCCCATGTCCCTCCAAAGTCCAAGATGCATAAACTCAAAAGATCTTCTAGAATCTGATTCACTCTTTCTGATTGGTCGTCCGTATGAGGGTGATAAGCGATGCTCAAACACAATTATGTTCCTACCGCCTCTTGTAAACACTTCCAAAACTCATTAGTGAAAATGGGATCTCGATCTCTCACAATACTAGAAGGTATGCCATGTAGATGAACTATCCCTCGGAGATAAACAGATGCTAAGCATGTCGTTGTTCTTTAACTCTTAACGGGAATGAAATGGGTGCTCTTCGTAAGTCTATCCACTACTACCCAAATCCAGGTATTACCCTTCTTTGACCTCGACAACCCATCAATGAAATCCATGGAAACGCTTTCCCATTTCCACTGTGGAACCTCTAAAGGGTGAAGCAAATCACCAGGCTTCTTTTGCTCAACCTTGACTTGCTGGCACTTAAGCATCTAGAAACAAGCTCAGCCACATCCTTCTTCATTCCGGCCTAAAAGAAAACTCTCTTCATGTCCCTATACATCTTGTTATCACCGGGATGTATGGTCATCTTAGAACGATGTGCTTCTTCAAGGATTGTCCTTCTCAAACTCTTGTCTCGTGATACGCAAAGTCTCCCATCCCGACGCAACCAACCTTTTTCATCTATAGTATACCTACTAAGATGGCTCGAAGACTCCCCTCTTATGAACTTGTCTACTATCTCTATCAGCTATGGGTCATCTCGCTATGTTGCTCCTATTTGCCCCAAAAGTGTAGGTCGCACCTCTAACGATGCCAATAAACCGAGTACATAATTGATAGAGGGTCTAAAGTCAAAGGTAGATATGTACTCTAAACTCTATCGCTCGTCAAACAAAGGACTCAAAGTCAACCTCTTTCTACTCAAGGCATCAGCTACGATTACCCTTGCCAGGGGTATATGCAATCTCAAAATCGTAGGATGCTAAGAACTTTATCCACCTCTGTTGCCTTAAGTTTAGATCTTTTTGAGAGAACAAGTATTTTAGTGACTTATGGTCAGTATGCAACTCAAACCTCTCTCCAAGCAAATAGTGACACCAAGACTTAAGCACAAAAACTATGGCAGCTAACTCTAAGACGTGGGTAGGGTAATTCTTCTCATGGACCTTTAACTTCCTTCCACCATAGCATATCACCCTTTCATTTTGCATCAAAACTGCGCCAAGCCCTGTCCCGCAGCATCAGTATACATTGTGAACGGTTTACTCCCATCCAGTAAAACTAAAACTGGAGCTGTCGTCAAAGTCCTCTTTAAACGTTGGAAAGCATTGTCACAGTCAACATCCCAAGAAAAGGTCAAATTATTTTTCGTCAACCGTGTAAGTGGGGCTGATATCTTCGCAAAGTCCTTAATGAACTTTCTATAATAGCCTGCAAACCCAAGAAAACTTCTTACTTCCGTTGCATTCCTAGGAATCTTCCAATCTTGGATTGCTACCACCTTCGTGAGATCCACTACTATCCACTCCTTGGAAACCACGTGTCCTAAGAACCACACTTCCTTCCTCCAAAAATGACATTTGGAGAACTTAGATTTGAGTTGATGTGCTCGAAGGTTCTCTAAGACTTCTATAAGATGTATGGCATGTTCTTCCTCGCTTCTAGAGAATATCAAGATATCATCCACAAAGACTACCATGAACTTGTTTTAGAAACTCCCTAAACACCCTACTCATCAAGTGTGCAAAATATGCGGGTGCATTCGTCAAAACCAAAAGGCATGACGAGCTTCATAACTTCTTTATATATTGTCGGTTTTATGCAAACTCAGACTCTATCTCAAGTAGAATTCCAACACGAGAGCAATGGCATAACCCGTTTCACTTAATTCTTCTTCTAAAAATTAAGTATTCTTGAATTTGTCAGTTTTAATATTTTAAAATTACGGGGTGTTACAGTACTCAAGTGGGATCAAGGCTATGTAGTCCTAAGATCAAGTTTTGCATCATCGTGGAAACAACACATAAATAAAAGGTATCTTTTGGATTTGAACCTTTACTTAGAGTAAACCATTCAAAGCTCTATCGAGATTCTATAGTGAACGAATCTTGAACCAAGTATCCCTTAATGATAAAACCGGAACAATCACTCATGTTGAATTCCTTAGTTAGAGTGTTTTGTATTGCTCAGCACGTTAATGGCCATGTGCTTTAATCCTGGTTCATGATTCTACTTTAGAAAGCGGTCTTACTTTCCTAGGAACCGACCTGATTCCCGTACTCATATAGGTAAGTCTCTTAAGGTGCTTCTGCGATACACCTTTTAGGGTTTCTAGACTAATCACTACAACAAAATAACCATATTACAATGGTGGAACACCGTTGTAATATACATTTTACAACGATGAGTAAACCGTCGTGTATTAAGAAGTTGTAATAGACTAAATTTTTTACAACGTTTTTGCACTGTTGCAACACCATTGTAATATGTATATTTTACAACTTTTTTCCACCGTTGTAATTAACTTTATTACAACAGTTATGCACCCTTGTAATAAAATCTACTACAACTATTATGCATCGTTGTGATTGACATTTTGATTTTTACAAAAATAAATATCTTTTGCAACTAAAAAGAACAATACACTAAATATATAAGTACTCCATAAGCAAATCAGATATTATAGTTATTTGCAAACTAATTTATTAAAATACTCAAATATTTAGTATTACAAATAATAAGTTTAAGACAACATTTCGTACATTATTATATACTTGACCGTTGTAAAGGCCCGTAAATCCGTACCAATTTGAGCTGACTAATATTCTACACATTCAACCCAAAGTGCATGAAAATACAGATATTTAATATAAAGAAATAAGAGGATGAGAAAGATAAGGTAGAACTAATAGAATAGAAGAATAAGAAGAACACAACTGAACAGAATTAGAGTAAAAATGAAACTCACTGCGGAACGAATAAAATATATTACAACATAACTTTGAAATACAAATCTGAATTTTTGTAATTACATATCATACCAGAGAAATTCATATACATCACAGCGGAAATAATCTCTAAATAACTAACAGTGAAGCGTCCTGCTTTGAGCTCCTCCAAGTGAATCTGCAAAGCCTGAAACACTTGACTGCCCGTACAAATTTGGGCACCCAAGAGTTTAGGGAAAACAAACAAAAAAAACTTTGGGTCAGTCATGGGACTGGTGTGAGTAAATTCCAACCATATCGTTTAACTTTGAAAATCCTTTTGAAAACAAAAAGATAATAGTAAGACCAGCCCACACATAAACATGGACGGTTTTTACCTTACTATAACCAAACCATTTTTTGATATCAAAATCCAGTGATATTATAATAATGTCTAATCAAATAAATAATCAAATAGCAGAACGCTTGCATCTCACGCTCCACATACATAGTATAAAATCAAAAACCGCAGGGCGCTTATTGGAGATTGGATTCCAACTATGACAAGGTATGGGACCACCTCCCGATCAGTGTACTCTAGAGAGGATACACTAGAGTTCAACAAGAACGTCTTGCAACCCGGCCCACACATGACCGACCACTCATTTCTCTTGAGTGTATCGAATATATTGCCACCTACGGTTGGGCCCATATAGCTGTTATCCGGAAATACAGAAACGAAAGAAGAACAAATACAAATTTTCTCTGGATGGTGACCATACACCCTAATGGGAATGACCCACATAGTCATGCTGCCTGCCCGATTTTTGTCATTTCCCTGTTGTGAGGCTTGATGTTATAATCGCTCCAGAACATCTGATCACCATTCACTTTGAATGCCACATCGTCAAACCCATCAATTCACTAATCGATTTCCAAAAATATCATGGGTATAAAAAGCTAAGAGGAACGAATTCCCCCGCCACCAGACGTAATATGTTTAAGAGATCAATCGTATGTGATTTGTTTGGTAAACTCTGTCAGACACTCGTCCATATAAGTTGTCCTGGGACTGGACAAACAGAAAGCGCTACTCTGGAACAGAATGACCCTTGCATTTCTCTTCGTCTTCAGTTATCTTCAGCATAATCTAACTCGCAGCGCCTATGCTTATACGGAGTGGTTTCCGGATAATATATCCAACTGGTCTCTCCATATTGACAACGATGGTCAGAACACTTCGATAATTGATTATTTAACTATCGAAGTAAAAACAACATCCATTCAAATGTACAACTAAACATCGCACCATCACTGGTCCTTATTACTTAACATTTATTTTCTAGTTTCCCATAGCTTCCCAGATATTTCCCAAAACCTGTTTAGCCCTTCATATTTCTTCGAAAACATTTCCAGTTATTATAAACTCTTGCCTTCCCATGTTCCAGAAATATACGTTATTAGCGTTCGAAACATTTCCATTCTTTTTACATTCCTTATTTTCTATACTTGGATAATATACCCTATCTAAAGCGGAGAAATAATTCCAATTTCATTATAAACATTTTAATCCGCCAACGTTCACTTTTAAAAACATTATTCGCTTTAAAAATGTGAATATCATCCCTATTATAGAAATTTGAATATCTTTATCAAATAATTCTTTATTCAGGTAATAAATACCCTTACCTTCATTACCGAAATCTCTTCATAATTTTATATTCCCATTCCTCTTTATAAACCCTGTTTCTAAGTTAACTTCTTGTCAATATCAAGTTTATAACTAAATATTGGTTACATATCCTTATTCTAATATATTGGTTTAAATTAAAAATTGACTATCCTATCAGATTATAATTCCTAAAAAATATTTTATTTTAATCCATTCGACATCGTCGAATTATAGTTCCAATTCCTAATAACGTTATTTGGTTCTAACCATATTCCAAACATCGAAATGATGTTATCATTTTCTGAAACGATTCTCCAATTTCGCTTTCTAAACTTATTCTTTTATTTCTTTGGATAAACACCGTGACTTATTACTTTAGAATAAGTGGATTTCAAACCAAATTGTTTACATTCCTTAGGGAGTAGTGCTATATATAAAACAATCACGCTTAAGCTTGGTCAACAATGCTAATTTATCATTATAGTTCAAAAACTTGTCATATGCTGTAACATTCCCCTTTATAACTAATCTCGACATAACAGTCACGCTTAAGCCTAGTCAACAACGTTATTTTATCATTATAGTTCAAATACTTGCAATACGCTGCTATATTCCAGTTTATAACTAATCTCGACATCTCTTTCCGTTACAAATTGATACCATTCCTCGATAATAGTGAAGCCGTTCAAGTTGGGGTATTTTATTTACCTCTCAGACCTTGATCGACAACGTTCTTATCTTAGAGTAGATATAAGTATGTAACTCTAAACTCCTTTTTACTTATAATATCCATTAAACTGTATTTCTTACTTAATTTGAAATATGGTTTTTATAACACCATATCCTTACTTTGAAACTCGGTTGTTTATAACTATTTATATTAAATATTAATTCTTTGCTTCATCTTACTTGTACAATTCCATTTATAACTTCTTTTATCAAAAATCATTAGCGCTCTTCGTCTTCTGACATTTTACTTTCCATTTGAATCATTTTATCTAATTCAGGTAAACATCTCACACAAACTCAATATTATCTTAAATGAATTCCATTTAAGAACAATCACTTTAATCAAAATAATTATTTTGTAATTAACTTTACCATAACTGATGTAAAACAGTTTACTTCATTATCAATTTAAACTAGATTGGTTGCTTACTTTATTAAAGAATGACTGATTCTTCTTGTTCAAAAATCATTTAAACCTTATTAATTAAAAAGTTAATTAATAAGAAATCTTATTAATTTTGAATAATTTATTTCTAAGCTATTATCATTAGATTAATTGAAGACCAATTAATCTATTAATCGGTTTCCAATAAACAGTTGATTTAATCAACTTTAAACCATCAGATAATTCGTTAATCGATTTTAATTACTTCTTACCATTAGATTAATATAATAAATCTAATTATTTTTCTAAATTGTTTGTTTAAAAATAATTATCCAAATATATTAACTCACAGGGTAATTATAGCTTTATAGACTTTATTTAATATTAAAACAATCGTTTATATTTACCTTATAAAACGAACTATAAAATGTTTATAATAGAACATCTATTATAAGTTTAAACAACATTTTAATTATAAAAATATAATTTTTATAATTAAATTTCATTGATTTTCTTGAAGGCCCATTTAACTTCTTAACAAAAAGGTGGGTTTATGGTCGATTGTTGTCATTTCCTTAATCGACAACGTTTATTAATTAAATCAAAACAAATGTAGAATTTCCATTTAACATCAGTATCCACACAGTGTTTAATTGTCATTTGGTTCAAATAGTGCATATATAAAAATATAAAACAAATAGTACATATAAATATTGAGGAATCTGGTTTGATTCCTCCAACCGGTTTCCGGCATCCACAAATGTTAGTCCACACAATTAACACTGAATCCATACTAGGGAGTTTTATAATCGATGGAATCAGTATCCAACCAATGATGTGTATATATAGGATGATATTCAATCAATTTAATTGTTATCTACCTAAACGACCATCACACATCATTTAATCAACATTAAAATATAATTATAATATTTCGAAATAGATTAGAGTTAGTGAATTTACTCACCTTGCGCGTTAACCATTAAATAACGATTTGCGTCGTTTGATCCTGTCAAGCATTTTTCATCTATAATTGTAATGTGCTCCAAAGGGTTCCAAACCAGCTTCGTAGCATAGCCCGCTTTCGTATAGCTCCAATGAATCAGACCATTCTAAATTAGGTCATGCACTGTACAACCTTTCCTTCCTCCAGACTTTGAACCGCAGTTCCCTATTGTCATTCAAGTCGCCCTCTTATATGTGTGTATATATATATATATATATGTATATATATATATATACATATACATATATGGTCTTCACTCCTAAAGTTCGGACCACTCAAACTGTCTCCACGCCCTTTAGTTCACTACTCCATCGACCCAGCAAACCAAGCTGACATTCAAGCCTATATCCAAGCAGCTGCTAACACCGTGACTTACGTTCACAAACCAAGCACCCCTAATACATTAATGCCATTCATGTCCGAAAACATCCCAATACTTCACTATTCTCCAACTCTTCACGTTTTTCCCCTGGTACGCATTTCCTTCATCCCCCCCTTAATTCAATTAGAACAAACAATGCAACACTTCAAATTATACTACTACTGCTTCTATACTTTCAACGAGTTCCTTCAACAAACCGGTCACGGTATCCCTCTTTCACCGTTTACCCCATCATTCCACTCCAAATACATGTTATACTTCACTATTTGAAACATGCAAACTCCTGTAGTATACAAAATAAAGTTACCTGGTAATTTCCGCATTCGAAACCTACATCTCCCTTCAACCTTAATACAACCACCCCATACCCGATTTAATAGTGTACTGCCCTTCAAGCCATTTTTCTTTGACTTCACTACCGAGATCCATGCAACCTTTCTTCCTTGCTGCCAAACTCCTGCCAAACCCCAACGTCCCTGTCATCTTACTTCACATCCGCCCCGTTTAACAGAGCGCGACTCCTTCTCGCAACAATCTCCATTCATGCACGTTCAGGATTTTTCATTTGATATATATATAATAGTTCGTCTATTTGTATAATCTACTCGACCAAAAGAAATGATGCTTCCTGCTGCGTATATATAGAAGCGTATACTTGACCGCCAAGTAGTAGGGGGCGGTAGCATGTACATCCTACAATATAGTCTGCGTTATAGAGGGATGGGGTATGAAGCTTTGTGGTGAAGAAATGTAGTAGTATAGAATAGCTGGTCTGTTTAGTCTTCTCCATACGGTAGGTGGCGTAGGGGCGTGATGTATGATGGGTGATAGGCACGTTGTTAGAAAGCTTAGGGACTAAGTAAATTATATTTTATTTTATTTTTTTAACAGTTAGCTTAATATCTAAGTATTTTTATTTGAACGTATAGCTGTAGAAGGTCGTGCACTGAATTGTCTTAGGATGCATGTTTTGTCGTCCTTACTACTATAAGAGATAGGAACTATCGGTTTGTAGATGCACAGGCGGATGGTTTTTAGTACTTTGATTTCGACGTTAGCTTGTTCGACAGACATATAATGATTTAATATATATATATATATATATTTGAATACTTAATACTTAAGTATTAGTACCTCATACGTGAAGATATTTTTTAATTAGAGGTATGGAGTAGGCACATTTATTTCTTCTTAGGTATGCTCGTTTTAAAATTAAGGCATGTGAAGGTGTTTATTTCGTACAGAGTAGGCTAACAATTTCCAACATAGAACCGGTTTTAATTAATGTTCATGAGGTGTTTTTATTTTATTTTGAACGTTCCCCTTTAAATTGGGTAGATTTAATGCAGAGGGTATGCCCAATAGTATTTGAAAATGATGGTTATAGCTTATAGGTATTTGTTTGCATGTGACTTCATTGAATAAACAAGACTTCCTGTTGGGTTTTGTGCGAGTAGAAGACATGAATAGGTATGGCTATGTAGAAACAATGTAGGGTAGTTACATTGGATCTATCTGTATAGACATATGCTTAGGAAAAATATCGAGATAACAGGGTAGTGTTGTCTGCGATACATGTAACTTCTTATAAATTTCTTCATGCACGAGCCACCATGGACGAAAATAAAGGTACAGTCGTACCGAGCGATGTGTCATTATTTTAGAAATATAATAATATCGGTAGGTTAACTCATATTGTGAAACTCCAAAACATTGATATAGGGTGTAAAATACTCCAAATAAAAAGTTGCTTATTTTACGAAATAAAAATTACAGTAAAATTCTAAAAATTAAATTATAACTACATCTCAAAAGAATCTTGCCTAAATTCGAAGCCAATATTCAAATATGTTTAAATAACCGTTATTGCCAAAACCGATTATGCCGCTGCTTTTCTGAATATTTAATTTGGATATAACTCACATTATATAATCCAAATCTTGGTTTTTCACTTCCATTAGAAAAATATAATCTAACAAATTTGAATGTTTCTTGTTTCGAAGAAATCCGACAAATAACGGATCCTGTACACTCAGTTGAAGTTCAGAACGTTAAATTACGAACTACCGCGATATTATGGGCTCGATTATATATAATATATATATTTATACGTTAAACTTCGTTTTAATTAATATATAAATCCACTTATATTACGAATTCAATATTTAAACTGATTCAAATATTCAAATACAAACCGATAAAAATGCGGGACGTTACATTCCTTCTCCCTCAAAAGAATTTCTTCCTCGAAATTACTAAAGTAGGGAAAATGCAACAATCCATATTATAACCAGGTTAAAAAATATTTTGTTTTACTTCTTGATTCCAGTTTCAACTGAATCAGTTTATTTTAATTAGAATATTAATTCCTTCTTATTAACGAATATTTTCAAATTTCTGAAAATTTCTTAACAGCTTAAATTTTCGGAGAATTTCGTCAGTATCTCCTCTGCACGGCTCATTCGGTACTACTACAATTCACCTCTCTGGGCCATGTCCAATCCAGAAGAAAACAAATAGCCAAGCGGCTTTTCAAAGTAGCTCAAAAATCTCATATTTGAATATGATATAAACTTGTATCTTTTTGTTGGCATTTGACTCATCTCTGCCATTTGCTATCACTTTAACATATATCAAAGCATCCTTGGTTGATCTCCCATCAATCCTCAAACCAATCTTTCACTTTTACTAAGCCAAATTTCTATTTTAACTCCAATTCCATTTACTGATTTGTTTCTCAAATCAGTTATCTTCATCTCCAAATTCAAATTTGATTCTTATTCTCCAAGAATCAATTCATTTTAATAACTCGAATCTCCAATATTTATCTTTTACAGTTTCCATTCTAGATCATTCCAAATTTAGTCTAATTTTGTTTATCTTAGTTTAAGTTCCACTTTTACCATTTTGACTCCATAAGTTAAATCTTTATTTCAGAATTCAGATTCCTGGGGTTTTTATTTCAGATCAGTTTGAAATAATATATATTTGCATATAATAATGGTAATTCAAAACATTTGAATTCTTGATAACTTACTTTCCCAAAATAATTTCAAATAAATTTTTTGGTAGTAATCCATCACTTAGAACCTCAAAAATGAACACCGATGATGTCCGGATCACCATCAGAATTTATTTCCCAGCCATCGAAGTGAGTTTACTATTGTATTACTTTCAAAACTTATTTTTAAACACTTTATTTTGAAATTACATCAAAATATTCTTTTAAAATGCTTGGAAAAACATTTTTAAATTCCTAGGAATTAAAATTCCATATATTAAATACAAATTCATTCACAACCCTTTTTTTCCAAATTACCAGAGTTTTAAATTCCAAATCTGATTCAAATTCAGATTTAGTTCGTTTAATTTTGTATATTATACTTATATAATATTTCGATTGGTTATCTATATAACAAACTCAATTATAAATCTTATTTGATCATAATAACAATCAGCACTATAATAATTCTCAAGATATATACTCCTTTTTACATCAAAATATAATTTGGTTAAAATTATTTCATTTACCCTCCTTTTGAAACATACTATGTCGAATACACTGTTCAAGAGTTTAGAAACACCTATCGATGCAGTTTGCATTACTGTTTCGACCAGAATTCATAAACCACTCGACTAACCAATCAACACAATATAAAACAGTTTTTATACATATTTGCAAATACACGCTCGTATATATACACTAAAACTCAATCTAGAGTATTACTGACTCCATCTTTATTGAGTTACGCCACAGAGCTAAGGTAGTACTTAACCTTCAGCTCTGATGCCAACTGTAAAGGCCCGTAAATCTGTACCAATTTGAGCTAACTAATATTCTACACATTCAACCCAAAGTGCACGAAAATACAGATCTTTAATAGAAAGAAATAAGAGGATGAGAACGATAAGATAGAACTAATAGAATAGAATAATAAGAAGAACACAACTGAACAGAATCAAAGTAAAAACGAAACTCACAGTGGAACGAATAAAATATTTTACAACATAACTTTGATATACAAATCTGAATTTTTGTACTTACATATCATACCAGAGTAATTCATATACATCACAGCGGAAATAATCCCTAAATAATTAACAGTGAAGCCTCCTGCTTTGAGCTCCTCCAAGTGAATCTGCAAAGCCTGAAACACTTGACTGCCCGTACAAATTTGGGCACCCAAGAGTTTAGGGAAAAAAAACAAAAAAAAACTCTGGGTCAGTCATGGGACTGGTGTGAGTAAATTCCAACCATATCGTTTAACATTGAAAATCCTTTTGAAAACAAAAACATAATAGTAAGACCAGCCCACACATAAACATGGACAGTTTTTACATTACTATAACCAAACCATTTTTTGATATCAAAATCCAGTGATATTATAATAATGTCTAATCAAATAGCAGAACACTTGCATCTCACGCTCCACATACATAGTACAAAATCAAAAACCGTAGGGCGCTTATTGGAGATTGGATTCCAATTATTACAAGGTATGGGACCACCTCCCGATCAGTGTACTCTAGAGGGGATACACTTGGGTTCAACAAGAACATCTTGCAACTAGGCCCACACATGGCCGACCACTCATTTCTCTTGAGTGTATCAAATTTATTGCCACCTACGGTTGGGCCCATATAGCCATTATCCGAAGATACGAAAATGAAAGAAGAACAAATACAAATTTTCTCTAGATGGTGACAATATACCCTAATGGTAATGACCCACATAGTCATGTTGCCTGCCCGATTTTTGTCATTTCCCGGTTGTGAGGCTTGAGGTTATAATCGCTCCAGAACATTCACTTTGAATGTCACATCGTCAAACCCGTCAACTCACTAATCGATTTCCAAAAATATCACGGGTATAAAAAGCTAAGAGGAACGAATTACCCCGCCACCAGGCATAATACTATTTAATGATCAATCGTATGTGATTTGTTAGGTATACTCTGTCAGACACTCGTCCATACAAGTTGTTCTGGAACTGGACAAACATAAAGCGCTATTCTGGAACAGGACGACCCTTGCATTTCACTCTGTCTTCAGTTATCTTCAACATAATCTAATTCGCAGCGCCTATGCCTATACGGAGTGGTTTCCGGATAATATATCCAACCGGTCTCTCCGTATTGACAATGATGGTCAAAACACTTCGATAGTCGGTTATTTAACTATCAAAGTAAAAACAACATCCATTCAAATGTACAACTAAATATCACACCATCACTGGTCCTTATTACTTAACATTTATTTTCGAGTTTCCCATATCTTCCCAGATATTTCCCAAAACCTGTTTAGCCCTTCATATTTCTTGGAAAACATTTCCAGTTATTATAAACTCTTACCTCCCATGTTCCAGAAATATATGTTATTAACGTTCGAAACATTTCCATTCTTTTTACATTTCTTATTTTCTATACTTGGATAATATACCCTATTTATAGTGGAGAAATATTTCCAATTTCATTATAAACATTTTAATCTGCCAACGTTCACTTTTAAAACATTATTTTCTTTAAAAATGTGAATATCATCCCTATTATAGAAATCTGAATATCTTTATCAAATAATTCTTTATTCAGGTAATAAATATCCTTACCTTGTTTACCGAAATCTCTTCATAATTTTATATTCCCATTCCTCTTTATAAACCCTGTTTCTCAGTTAACTTCTTGTCAATATCAAGTTTATAACTAAATATTGATTACATATCCTTATTCTCATATATTGGTTTAAACTAAAAATTAACTATCCTATCAGATTATAATTCCTACAAAATATTTTACTTTAATCCATTCGACATCGTCGAATTATAGTTCCAATTTCTAATAACGTTATTTGGTTCTAACCATATTCCAAACATCGAAATGATGTTATCGTTTTTTGAAACGATTCTCCAATTTCTCTTTCTAAACTTATTCTTATATTTCTTTGTATAAACACTGTGACTTATTACTTTAGAATAAGTGGATTTCAAACCAAACTGTTTACATTCCCTAGGGAGTAGTGCTATATATAAAACAATCACGCTTAAGCTTGGTCAACAACGCTAATTTATTGTTATAGTTCAAAAACTTGTTATACACTGTAATATTCCCCTTTATAACTAATCTCGACATAACGGTCACGCTTAAGCCTAGTCAACAACGTTATTTTATCATTATAGTTCAAATACTTGGAATACGCTCGTATGTTCCAGTTTATAACTAATCTCGACATCTCTTTCCGTTACAAATTGATACCATTCCTCGATAATAGTGAAGCCGTTCAAGTTGGGGTATTTTATTTACCTCTCAGACCTTGATCGACAACGTTCTTATCTTAGAATAGATATAAGTCTGTAACTCTAAACTCCTTTTTACTTATAATATCCATTAAACCGTATTTCTTACTTAATTTGAAATATGGTTTTCATAACACCATATCCTTACTTTGAAACTCGTTTGTTTATAACTATTTATATTAAATATTAATTCTTTTCTTCATCTTACTTGTACAATTTCATTTATAACTTCTTTTATCAAAAATCATTAGCGCTCTTTGTCTTCTAACATTTTACGTTCCATTTGAATCATTTTATCTAATTCAGGTAAACATCTCACACAAACTCAATATTATCTTAAATGAATTACATTTAAGAACAATCACTTTAATTAAAATAATTATTTTGTAATTTGCTTTACCATAACTGAAGTAAAACGGTTTACTTCATTATCAATTTAAACTAGATTGGTTGCTTACTTTATTAAACAAGGACTGATTCTTCTTGTTCAAAAATCATTTAAACCTTATTAATTAAAAAGTTAATTAATAAGAAATCTAATTAATTTTGATTAATTGGTTTCTAAGCTATTATCATTAGATTAATTGAAGACCAATTAATCTATTAATCAGTTTCCAATAAATAGTTGATTTAATCAACTTCAAACCATCAGATAATTTGTTAACTGAGTTTAATTACTACTTACCATTAGATTAATATAATAAATCTAATTATCTTTCTAAATTGTTTGTTTAAAAATAATTATCCAAAAATATTAACTCGCAAGATAATTATAGCTTTATAGACTTTATTTAAAAGTCAAACAGTCATTTATATTTACCTTATAAAACGAACTATAAAATGTTTATAATAGAACATCTATTATAAGTTTAAACATCATTTTAATTATAAAAATATAATTTTTATAATTAAACTTCACTAATTTTCCTGACGGCCCATTTAACTTCTTAACAAAAAGGTGGGTTTATGGTCGACTGTTGTCATTTCCTTAACCGATACCATTTATTGATTAAATCAAAACAATTGTTGAATTTCCATTCAACATCAATATCCACACAGCGTTTAATTGTCATTTGGTTCAAACAGTGCATATATAAAAATATAAAACAAACAGTACATATAAATATTGAGGAATCCGGTTGGATTCCTCCAACCGGTTTCCCGCATCCACAAATGCTAGTCCACAAAATTAACACTGATTTCATACTAGGGATATTATAATTTATGGAATTAGTATCCAATTAATGATGTGTATATATACGACGATATTCAATCAATTTAATTATTATCTACCTAAACGACCATCACACATCATTTAGTCCACATTAAAATATAAGTATAATATTTTAAAAATAGATTAGAGTTAGTGAATTTACTCACCTTGCGTGACAACCGTTAAATAACGATTTGCGCCGTTTGGTCCAGTCGAGCATTTTTCATCTATAATTGTAATGTGCTCCAAAGGGTTCCGAACCAACTTTGTAGCATAGCCCGCTTTCGTACAGCACCAATGAATCAGACCATTCTAAATTATGTCATGCATCGTACAGCTTTTCCTTCCTCTAGACTTTGAACCGCAGTTCCCTTTTGTCATTCAAGTCGCCCTCTTATATATATATATATAAACATATATATGGTCTTCACTTTTATAGTTCGGACCACCCAAACTGTCTCCACGTCCTTTATTTCACTACTTCATAGACCCACCAAACCAAGCTGACATTCAAGCCTATATCCAAACAACTGATAACGCAGTGACTTACGTTCACAAACCAAGCACCCTTAATACATCAACTCCATTCATGACCGAAAACTTCCCAATACTTCACTATTCTCCAACTCTTCATGTTTTGCCCTTGGTACGCATTTCCTTCATCCCCCCTTAATTCAATCAGAACAAACCATGCCACACTTCAAATTATACTGCTACTGCTTCTATACTTTCAATGACTTCTTCACCAAACTGGTCACGGTATCCCTCTTTCATCGTTTACCCCATCATTCCACTCCAGATACATGTTATACTTCACTATTTAAAACATGCAAACTCCTGTAGTATACGAAATAAAGTTACCTGGTCATTTACGTATTCGAAACCTACATCTCCCTTCAACCTGAATACAACCACCCCATACCCGATTTAATAGTGTACTGCCCTTCAATCCATTTTTCTTTGACTTCACTACCGAGATCCGTGCACCCTTTCTTCCTTGCTACCAATCTCCTGCCAAACCCCAACGTCCCTGTCATCATTACTTCCCATCCTCCCTGTTTAACAGAGCGCGACTCCTTCTCGCAACAATCTCCATTCACGCACGTTCAGGATTTTTCATTTTATATATATATATATTAGTTTGACTATTTGTATAATCTATTCGACCAAAAGAAACGATGCTTCCTGCTGCGTATATATAGAAGCGTATACTTGACTGCCAAGTAGTAGGGGGCAGTAGCATGTACATCCTACAATATAGCCTGCGTTATAGAGGGATGGGATACAAAGCTTTGTGGTGAAGAAATGTAGTAGTATAGAATAACTGGTCTGTTTAGTCTTCTCCGTACGGTAGGTGGCATATGGGCGTGATGTATGATGGGTAATACGCACGTTGTTAGAAAGCTTAGGGACTAAGTAAATTATATTTTATTTTTTTAACAGTTAGCTTAATATCTAAGTATTTTGATTTGAATGTATAGCTATAGAAGGTCGTGCACTGAATTGCCTTAGGATGCATGTTTTGTCGTCCTTACTACTATAGGAGATAGGAACTACATGTTTGTAGATGCACAAGCTGATGGTTTTTAGTACTTTGATTTCGACATTAGCTTGTTTGACAGACATACAGTGATTTAATATGTATATATATATATATATATATATATATATATATATATATTTATATATTTTTGAATACTTAAGTATTAGTACCTCATAGGTGAAGATATTTTCAAATTAGCGGTATGGAGTAGGCACATTTATTTCTTCTTAGGTATTCTCGTTTTCAAAGTAAGGCATGTGAAGGTGTTTATTTCGTACAGAGTAGGCTAAAATTTCCAACATAGACCCGGTTTTAATTATTGTTCATGAGGTGTTTTTATTTTATTCTGAACGTTCCCCTTTAAATTGGGTAGATTTAATGTAGAGGGTATGCCCAATAGTATTTGAAAATGATGGTTATAGCTCATAGGTATTTGTTTGCATGTGACTTCATTGAATAAACAAGACTGCCTGTTGGGTTTTGTGCGGGTAGAAGACGTGAATAGGTATGGCTATGTAGAAATAATGTAGGGTAGTCACGTTGGATCTATCTGTATAGACATATGTATAGGAATAATATCGAGATAACAGGGTAGTGTTGTCTGCGATACATGTAACTTCTTATAAATTTCTTCATGCACGAGCCACCACGGACGAAAATAAAGGTACAGACGTACCGAGCGATGTGTCACGATTTCCGAAATATAATAATATCGGTAATTTAACTCATATTGTGAAACTCCAAAATATTGATATAGGGTGCAAAATACTCCAAATAAAAGTTGCTTATTTTATGAAATAAAAATTACAGAAAAATTCTAAAAATTAAATTATAACTACGTCTCAAATAAATCTTGCCTAAATTCAAAACCAATATTCAAATATATTTAAATAACCGTTATGGCCAAAAACGATTATGCCGCTGCTTTTCTGAATATTAAATCTGGATATAACTCACAGTATATAATCCGAAGTCTTGGTTTTTCACTTTTTTTAGAAAAATATGATCTAACAGATTTGAACGTTTCTTGTTTCGAAGAAATTCGACTAATAACGGATCCTGTACACTCAGTTGAAGTTCAGAAAATTAAATATGAACTGCCGCGATATTACGGGCTCGATTGTATAATATATATATATATATATATATTTATACGTTAAACTTCGTTTTAATTAATATATAAATCCACTTATATTACGAATTCAATGTTTAAAGTGATTTAAATATTCAAATACAAACTGATAAAAATGCGGGACGTTACAACTGTTACAAAGCAACTTAGTACAAGCACAAGTTATCCACAAAAAATTGCATATCCTACGGGAGTACACTAGTCGAAGACAACGAAATCTTTATACCATTTGTCTTTTTGGTGCAAGTTCACTGAAGTGATCAAACCTATTGCATAATAATATGTCTACTGTTAGAAAAAAGAACAAAAAGTGTTTTTTTAAGCCAACAATACCAAATCTTAACAATAATGCTTAACATACCTGATAGCATGAACTGAATGCGGTCCAAAGCCTCTTTTTAAACAATTGGATGGTGCACAACTTCTAAAAAAAGAGCATCTGCAGTTGGACATTCATAAAACAAATTAGCAGACGATAATATTGACATGGTAGTTAAATCCATTAATAAACAAAGTAGTCATTTAATCCAAACTTTCTAACCTGTTAATGAAACATTGCCAAACTTATGGAAAGAGAAAAGGTAACCAACCATAGCTTGCAAATTCAAATGGTTCATGCAGAGTAATGTTATATGTGAGAATGCTACAAACTTTGTTCTACATAGGAAAAAATTAAAATTAAGTGTGTGAAAGCATAAATTATTCTACAATGAAAATAGACTACATTTTCAAGTTCAAGTTCAAGTGCAGTTCTCATCTTCCAACAATAAACATATATGCAGCATGCGCAACTCACTCAACATGTTTCCTGGCCACTTCAAATAGGTATCATAACCAAATATCAATTATATGGCATGATACTTCCCATAGCCCAAATATCAACACTAACAGGATTATTCCTAGAACACAAATAGGGTGCATGTTCATTCATCTCAATCCTGATCACTGCAATATTAATCAAATACATGCAGTCCTCGTTTACATGCCATCTTTTTCTTACAAATGTATTTATATCCTCAACTCACTTCTACATAATGAACCAGACAAAATATAGTATATAATGTTAGAAGGTACATATAAATTTATATACATTATTAGTCTATAACACATCCAATTGATATGCAATAACAGGTATTAGTGTCATACTTTATTAAACACAACAATCACTTATCAGTTTTAAGCACTTCAAACAGCCATTTATCAATAGCATCTTACCCCACCTGTAATAACCCGGAAAATCTGAGCCAATTTAAAAAATTTATTTTGGCAATTTTAATGAATTTTGATTATTTAAAATGAATTATTTTAAATAATAACGACGAGAAATTTATTTTAAATAGAATTAGAACGTATATATTTATTTGAATCGATGTTAGAATATAAATATTTATTTTTAATTATAAAAGGAATTGAAAATGGCGCGGTAGTTCGAAAATTCGATTTCAAAGTTCAAATGGATGTACATGATTCAAAATAAACCAGATTTTAGCGAAACCAAAAATATTTGAATCTAATTGAGAATATCTTTCCAACGAATCCGAAAAATTGAAATTTCATAGCGGGAATCAAAAGTTATGTCCAGTTGAAAATTCAGAATAGTCACTATGGAATTCTGGCCCTTAAAAATGGAAATTTTGCAAACGACCTCGGTTTTCAACGAAACCACTTTTGTTGGATCTGAGATGTCAAGTTATTGCTAGATTCCAAAATTCGTAATTTTATGAATCAATATGTGAGCGTGGCAAAGGAAAACGCGTTTGACCAGTTTTAGTTGATTTTAATCGACTGGAAAATGGCCATTTTCCAAACGGTATCGGAATTTGATAAAATTAGTTTTGGTTGGACCGCATCGTCAATACGAAGCTAGAAAATATTTTTCGAGAATTTTTAGAGTCTGTATGTGGCCCCGGTAAATTGAAATGCGCGTTCAAATTCAATATATAGATTTATATTTTGATTTCAATGAAAATTGATCAAAACGATGGAATTGGCCTATAAAACATATCCCATTGTGTTCGGATTGGGGGTAATTAGCTATGGACGACAGGCGGTGGATTCGATTTCGAGGTCGAAATTAAAAGTTGCTTTTTGAAATTAAATAAATAAATAAAAATATAACCCGTTGACCCCCCCTCTTTCTCTTCAGTTCAGATCGAGGAATCAAAAATAAATAAATAAAAGGGGAAAAAGGGCGGAGCTCTACCGCCGTGGCCACCTGGGCCACCGCGCCTCCGGCGCCGCCCACGCTAGAGCTCCTCCCTCCTCTCCTCCTCCTTCCCCTCGCCCCCTTCTCCATTAAAACCGCCGCATCCAAACCCACGCCCTAGTAGCCCTGAGACCGCCACACCCCGTCTAAACGCCGACACCACCTCCTGCGCCACCGCGCGCATCACTTTCTCTTCCCCCCGACGTCACCAACGAACCACCCCCTGCTCTTGACATCCATACCGATAAATGTGAGTTCTTTCATTGTTTTATTTTTATTTTAAATCTTCGTTTTTAGTGTATATATATAAATCAGTTTTTATTTATATAAATCAGTTTATTTAAACCAGTTTTTATATAAGAAAAAGATTGGATTTTTATTGGTTTGAATGATAGAGAAAGATCAGATCTTTTGATTAGAAAAGTTATGATTTGTGTTCATTAGAAAAGGCGAGATTTTTTATTAGAAAGATAAGATTTTTATCATATATGAGAGGTTGGATTTTTAATTTGAAAAGTTTGATTTTGAAACAAGAAAAGAATTGAATCTTTAAAGTGTAAAAATCGAATTTTTATATAAGAGAAGTTTGAATCTTTATATAGTTGAAATGGTGAAGTAAAAATGAGTTTTTTATATATGAAGACATAGAGAATAAAAATATAATTTTTATATGATGTAGAGAATAAAAATATGGTTTTTATATCGTAGGAAGAATAAAAATATGATTTTTATTTATGTAGAGTAATAAAAATAGATTTTTTATCTATATAGTAGCGGTATAAAAATAGAATTTTTATCTATATAGTAGCGGTATAAAAATAGAATTTTATCTATATAGTAGTAGTATAAAAATGTGATTTTTATCCATATAGAGCGATTATAAAAATGTGATTTTTATATACATAGCAACAATATAAAAATGTGATTTTTATATATGTAGTGGCTACGGACGACGAAAGTGACAAAAGGCGAGCACGACGAAGATTTCCTACATATGAAGAGTCGTGGCATTTGGTTTAGCTAGTCGGTGAGAACTTCTCACTTTAAATCATGTTTTCTAGTTAAAGTATATACTAGGATGCAGACGGTGCTTAGCAGCATCCGACACCCGTCGTCCACAGACCATGGACGACTTGTATGCTTGTTTGTTGTGTTGTGAAGTTTGTTTGTGAGGTTGATGTGAAATGGATAATAAAACATTCATGTGTGAAATAAATAAATTATCGTTAAAAATATAATTTTTAACGTGAATGTTAATAAAAATATATTCATTTACAAACCGGACAGTTTGTTTATGTACACATATTTGAAGGACGTTGATTGGGACGATAAATTTTACACGTCGCCCAACTGCACAAATAATATTCAGTGTTTGTGGATTGAAACCCCACAAGGGTGTTGGGATGATATTTGATGTACACTAATCCCAATTATTTAGTGGTATGTCGATCATTTGATTGACAGACTGTATGAGCGTTAATTAGTTATATTTAATGTATATACAGTTGTGTGGTGCACTTTGGTTGATGGTTGATTATTTATCGTTGCTATTATATACATGTGTTGTACGGAATCCATATAATTATCATTATATGGTAATTGATTGGGCCTCATTCCAATTGGGAAAATAAAGAATATTATAAAATAAAGATTCATGTGTTGAATAGAAAAAATATTCATGTGTTGACGATACTCATGTGTTGAGAATATTCATGTGTTGAAAGAAATATATATTCATGTGTTGAAGAAAATATTCATTTGTTGAATAGAATAACGAAGTTATTGAAATATATAAAGCCGTGTTGATTAGATTTGCGCCATTTTGACACGAACGATATTTATATCGATTATATTCGCTTTTTTATAATGAATATAGAAAAGGAAGTGATTTCAAAATATAATGTTTTGAAAATATTATCATTTGTATATCGATGATGTGGAATATTCAATTTTGATTCGAAATTGAATATGAAGTTGAAATCGTTGTGAAAACGAATTTAAAACGATTTATAAAATACATTTTGAATTGAAATCGACGAAATATATATAATATATATATTATATATATTAATGGCCTGAATAGAAAGCGCCGCGCCGCGGCAGTTCGCGAATTTCGACCATTGACTTCGAGTTGACGTTACGGGAGATCCGACCATTGGATTCTCCTGAAACTAGGACCATTGGGTTCGTATCGAAAAGAGCTTTCGAATGAATATTAGAAATTTGAAATCTAACGGTTGGATTTGGAATTATGTCCAAATCAAATTTGGAAAAGGTCGTTGTAAGTGCAGCTCTCGATGGCCGTTATTGAAAACTGACTGTACGTGCCTTGATAAATTTTTTTTTTTTTTTTTTTTTGCAAGGCTAACGGGGTTGAGTGGACCCCTACCACTTTATTGAAGTACCGGGGAAAAAAGAAAATACATCAAACACAAGAGCACATAGAAACACGGTACTACACACACAAAAGAAAAAAAGGACGGAAAACAAAGAAAACACAGTTACATCAAGGCCCTCAAAACTCTAGGATCAAAAGTGAAGCTTAAGTATTTGATGCCTTCCTTTATCTCCATTCTGATCATTCTTTCCAGATGAGCAATACTTACGGCTTTGCTTGAGTTAAATACGTTCACGTTTCTTTCTCTCCAAACAGCACTGACATACTTCTTCAAAATATAATTAAGCATTCTACCTTTGAATTTCTTCCTACTCGTTTGATTCTTCAGGTTATTCCATTCTACCTCAGAGCTAGACGTCGCATTCAATCTTCCAATATTAGTCATTAGCCTTGTCCAGATGTGAAGCAGAGCTGCGCACCCAAAGAAGAGATGTAACAATGTCTCATTTTCCTGTCTGCAAAAAACACACGCACTATCAGTTTGCATTCCTCTCATTTGCAATTTGTCTTTCGTTAGCACAGCACCATACACCACTTTCCACAATAAGAAGTTATCTCTAGAACAGTTGTCGGCAGACCAAATCTTCTTGCTCCATAGACAGTTCGGCATATCCTCAGTTCTTGCCAAGTAGTTGTACATATTCTTAATTTTGAATTCATGTCCTTTGTTTCCCCAAGAGGTCATAACTTTCAGATTGTTATGCACTTTAATACATCTGGCATCTCTCCATTTGAAAGAACTGGGATGAAAAATTCCACATTTGAAAGGATAAAAAGATATTTTTATCGAAATGAACTAGTTTTGAACTAGAATTGAAATGGTTTTGAAAATAATCAGAATTTCCAATACGTGAATTGGAATGGATTTGAATCGAAATTATCTTCAGAATATTTCGATGTTGGATTTCGTGATTATACAGATATGCTTGTGGAAATTTGAAAGATATATTTTATATCGTTATTTCCAATACGATATTTGTTGGTTTCAGAATTTGATATTGAATATAAGCCGATATATTTTCTATTCAGAACCTTGTATTTACTATCAAATGGGATTTTGGTTTGGATGGTGTCTTAAATAACACTGTTTTTGAACCCAGTTTACAAAAGAATAAATCTTTTAATTAAGATTTAGTGAAATTGTCCAGTTAATTAGTATTTAATTGGAATTGAATTTAAATTGGTTTTAGGGTTTATTGTGAGTGGTGTTTTGAATAACACATGTTCTTTAACCCGATTAACAACGGAATGTGATTTTAGGTTTATCGTGAACCGTGTTTTAGATGACGTTGGTTCTTTA
This sequence comes from Allium sativum, assembly GCA_030737875.1. Lineage (NCBI taxonomy): Eukaryota > Viridiplantae > Streptophyta > Magnoliopsida > Asparagales > Amaryllidaceae > Allium > Allium sativum. Next base: position 122,332,747 of record CM060926.1, on the reverse strand, counting down.
ACCCAGTTAAAGACATGATATTGATTTTTGGGAAGATTAAAACCAAGTGGAGTTTTAATGAACCTTTAATTAGATTGGGAGTGATTGAGAATGGAGAATCACCAGTTTTGCTCCAGGCGATAGTTGAATCTTTAATTAGATTTGAACGTGAAATGGTAATTGAATTTACCGATAATACCATGGTGTTAGATATGGAGTATGTAACACCCCGTATTTCTGTTAATACTAATATTCACAAATTAAAAGAATTAATATTGAGAATTTGCACGAAATAGCCTTAAAAAGGCATATAACAAATTTGAGATATGTGAATTGCCTTAAAAGGCGAAAAATGGAATTAAGACATTAGTTGGAAAATTAATGTGTAGAAATGGTCATAAGTTAATTATGGATTAATTTGAATTCATGAATAGGTGCGTGTGTGTATATATATATATATATATTTATATATATATGGGAAGTTAATGTAAACATGAATAGAAGTTTATTAATTTGCTGAGTGTTTGCTGAGTCACTTCTGACTCATTGCTGAGTCAATAAGATAAACCCCATCTGGTCTGAATGGCTGCGGTTATTTCTAGGTTAAATCTAATGGCCTAAATGAATCCTAACATCTATAAATAAGTGGGTAGACTCTAACCCTAAATCACTTGAAAAATTGGAGAGCTACCGACATGCCGTTGCCATGGAGTTCAGCATAGCCGTCACAAACTAAAGAAGAAGAAGGCCTAATCTACAAACTAAATCTACTCAAATCAAATCAAAAGCTCTCTCTCTTTCTATTTCTCTTCTTTAAAATTGTGAGTATGATGAATCTCACAATATTATTATAAAATAATTTGATTAAGTTATGAATGGATCACAAGAAAGTGATATGGATTGTTATGTATTTGTAAATTATGTTGTGGGTCTCTTGTTATGCTATTATGTTATCATATATATGTTGTTATGTTGTAGTGATTATGTTGTAAATAATCCTATGCTATGTCATATGTGATTAATCATGCTATGGTTTGTTGTAAATCATATCATGCTATGTTGCAAATTATGATATGCTATGTTGTAAATCTTATATATGTTGTAGATCTCGTATTATCACATATGTTGAAATACTTGTGTTATATGATAATGATGTCATGTTAAGTTGTGTTGAATCATACAAGTTGTAAAATCATGATGTTAGTATTTATGCGAATTGGATCATGTTTAAAGTTTGTGTTTTATTTTATAATAGATCTTGATTATGGGAATTTGCCTATTGGGTTAGGTGTAACCATATACATGAATCTACAAATTAATTGGATCTTGAATATGGGAATTTGCCTATTAAGTTAGGTGTACCCATATACATGAATCTATGATTAAATGAATTTTGATTTTTGGGAATTTGCCTATTGAGTTAGGTGTACCCATATAAAACCATATTGTTAATGATGTTGATTCACACATGTCCTATACAAGTTTATGAAATTTGATCAAAATCATATTATGTGAATTATGAATAAGTTGACACCCTTAGATCCATGACATGTATAACCTTATGCAAGTTGTAATGTATGCAAGATTTACCCCTTGTTATGATTTATTTAGTCACATATATATGTTGTTGTTGTAAATATTTTCTTTTATGCTATGAGTTAGACTAATAGGGTCTAGCATAAATTTTGCGAATAAACGTTCAAACGTGGGGTAGGGGTAATATTAGGAAATTAATAAATTGGGGTGCAATTGATATGATTTTGCATGCCTTAAATGGATGTCCATAATTGAGTCAATTATGGACATTGTTAAATTTGGAATAAATTAATAATTCAAGTAGGGAATTATTAAAATTGGGGAAAGTGGATTATTAATAATAATCAATGTTTAGGACACGAGGTTGGACCCATTTGTGACGTAAACCTGCCCGGACCCGCCCGGCAAATCCAGTAGTCACAAATGTCGGCCCAATGTGAGAGGTCCTAGGCCCAAACTAAAGCATAACAGTTGTAAAGACACGAGGTTAGACTCTTTTATGGTGTAAGACTGCCCGGACCCGCCCGGCAAATCCAGCTGCCATAAATGCCAGTCTAATGTGAGATGTCTTTATGAGGTTATGGCCTTAATGAATTAAGAAATACTTAGCCAGATAATCATGTAAGGTGGGACATGGGGGTTAAGTAGGTGCCTTGGGTGGCATGAGGAATCTAGTGGTTGCCTTTAGAGGCATTTGAAATACGATTAGACTTAACCAAATACACATGTAAATGAACATGACTAAGTGGGTTAAGTGGATGGACTAATGGGACAAGCTTAGGTGGAATGCTTGTGGGAAATAATGAGGGCCCATTTCAACCAGTATCCCAAAACGTATCTTTGTGGGCTCGACCCAAGTCGAGGACGGGACACGCATACTGGGTTTGACTATAAGAGGCCAAAACAGGGAGCGGTGGCAACGCAAGTCCAACGGGTTTCATATGCGTGTGTGGAACCGGGCTGGTAGGTAAGACGTTGTTGCATCGTGTAGGTATAAGCCGTGCATCTCCGTTATATCGGGTTGCCACTTTATGGGAATGATACACTCCACTGTGGGGCCAGCACGGGTATCTACGAGTAGGGAGCCGATCGAAAAATGGAAAGTGGGGTACACCTAGTGGAGATAGTGGCAGGCGGCACCTATGTAGTCAGCTAGGAGTACGTAAAGCCATTAAGAAAGTTTCTAAGTGAAGCTAAGTGGAATCAATCTTTAGGGTGACTGGTGTGGTGCAGTATAGTGTTTATCCTTTAGTATTTAGGAGCGCCTATAACGTTTCCTTTAGCGATTGTCTATGTCCTTAATCTGCTCTTTCATAGACATTTCCTTGTTTTCCAGCTTATGCCTTAGTCCAGTTATTTTGATAATAGTATTGTAGAATTATCATACTCGCCAGACTTTATGTCTGACCCCCCCCCCCTCTTTTTCATCCTTTTCTCCCTTCAGGTCCTCAGGTTGGGCCAAGTTCTAGTGGAGTCTGATTGGATTGCTTATCTCTTGGAAAGCTTGGACTGCTGAAGTAAAGTCCAGCTTGTTATCTTTCTTTTTAATGGCTATTTATGTAATGGGATTATGTACTTGTTTTATCAAGATATATATTGTACTTGACTTTGATTATGGTGTTATGATGTAATCAAACATGTTTTGACTTCTGCTGCAATTGAAATAAAGTTTTTAAATTTCCAAGTACTATTTTATATCTGTCTTGTTGAAATTTTACTGTTCTATATTCACCTAAAACCTCCATAGAAGTTAATGCATTCCCTTTTTGAGTGACATTAACGGACGTGGGGTGTTACACGTGGTATCAGAGCATCAGGTTACTAGAACAGATAAAATTTTTAGAAAAATATTTTTCTAAAATATTTTTGGAAGAAGTGCTTTCAAAAACATGTTATTTAGAGAAAGTTTTTATGAAAAACATAATCCCAAATAGCCATATCCTTATTTTTATCTTTCGAATTCTCCATTTTGAATCTTTCCTTTTTCGTTTCAGCATGGCTGAAGATCTTAATCTCCCAGAAGGTGTGACGATTCCAGGGTGGTTTAGGAGATATTTGGAGGCTAGGGCCACCACTGCAGGCCCAGCAGATGTTCCTCCACCCCCAGTTGCACCCATTCCTCCTCCTCCTCCTCGTGTTGACACTTTTGCAAAGACGTGCAAGGAATTTAAGGCTATGGGAGGAAAAAAATTTCAAGGGACTGAGACGTTTGTGGAGGCTAGAGACTGGCTTAAGGAGACTGAGGAATTGTTGGATATCTTTGAAGTGGAAGATGGGAGGAAAGTCCGTTTAGCTGCTTGGTTAATGAAGGGAGAGGCCTCGTTTTGGTGGGGGGTCACTAACGGGGAACGTCCAGTTGATTCATGGGCGGATTTCAGACAAAGGTTTGAGGCAAAGTTTCTTTCAAGGGCAGAGGAGAATTTAAATATGGAAAAATTCCTGACATTAAAGCAAGGGAGCTTATCAGTGAAGGAGTATGTCAATAAATTTAATCAGTTAGCAAGGTTTGACTTGGAGTTGGTGAACACGCCAGAGAAGAAAGCTTTGAGGTTCGTTATAGGCTTGAATGAACCGTTGCAAGGGTTGGCTATGACCCACATCCCTATGGGAGCCACCTTTGAAAGGCTAGTAGAAATGGCACTTATGCATGAGGATAAGGCAGCTGAAAAAAAGGGGATCAGAAGAAACCCCAACAGCAAAATAAGAAGGGTGGTAAAAACAATAATGGCAAAGGGAAGAAGAGATGCTTCAATTGTGGGACGCCTGGCCATCTCAGCAAAGATTGTAGAAAGAAAAAGAAGACTGGTTGTTTTCATTGTGGAGATGCGGGACATTTGGTGAAGGACTGCCCAAAGAAGGGGCAGAGGGCAGGGTCTACCTCGGGAGGACAGGTGCAGGCTCTTATGGCACCAGGGCAGGCAAGGGGGCAAGTTCAGGCTATTGCGGCCCCACCGCTGCAAGAAAGAGGTAGAACAATTTCTGTTGAAAGCTTAGTTTTTCTGTTTGATCATCATGTCCGTACCTTATTCGATTCTGGCGCATCTCATTCGTTTATCTCTGCATCATTAGTTGAATTACTGCACTTGAACACCAGTTTAGTAGAGGATCCCTTGGTTGTTTCAAATCCAATTGGGGGTTCGGCTCATTTGACCATGATATGTTTGGATTTGAAAATCTCTATACTTAGCGTTGAATTTAGATGTGATGCTTATGTATTGGGCTTCACGGGCTATGGGCTAATTTTAGGAATGGATTGGTTATCTAGAAATGGGGCCATTCTTGATTGTGAAAGGAGAGTGGTTAGGCTTGTGACTCGCCTTGGTAATGCTCTCGACATCTTTTGTAGTCCCATAAATTCCGTTATGCTAAGTTATCTTGAATCGCTTGACGCTTCTGTAGAGAATCTGCGAACGGTAGAGGTGGTCCGGGAATATCCGGATGTGTTTGAGGAGGTGAAGGGCTTACCTCCAAAGCGGGAGATAGACTTTCGAATTTATCTTGTGGATAATGCTAAACCCATATCTTTGCCAGTGCGCCACATGGCTCCACGTGAAAGGAGGAAACTCAATAAGCAAGTGAAGGAGTTGCTTGAGAAGGGGTTCATAAGACGTAGTATATCAGAGTGGGGTGCTCCTGTAGTATTTGCTACAAAGGCGGATGGGTCCCTTAGACTTTGTGTGGACTATAGAGAACTAAACAAGCTTACTAAAAAGAACCGACACCCACTGCCGAGGATTGACGATCTCTTTGATCAGTTAGTTGGCGCCTCAGTGTTTTCGCAGTTGGACTTAGCCACTGGCTTTCATCAACTGAGAGTGGCTGAGGATAGTATAGATAAGACTGCTTTTAGGACTCCTGACGGATTCTATGAATGGCTAGTGATGCCCTTTGGTTTGACAAACGCCCCCGCATATTTTGTTGATTTGATGAGTAGGGTGTTTAGGGAGTACCTTAACAAATTCGTGGTAGTCTTTATGGATGACATCTTAGTCTTTTCTAAGAATGAAGAAGAGCATGCCCTACATCTTAGGGAAGTGTTGGAAACCCCTCGAGTGCATAACCTTAAGGCAAAATTTTCTAAGTGTCACTTCTGGAGGAAAGAAGTACGGTTCTTAGGGCATGTGGTTTCCAAGGAAGGGATAACAGTGGATCCCGCAAAGGTGGTGGCCATCCAAGATTGGAAGGTCCCTAAAAATGTAACCGAAGTAAGAAGTTTCTTGGGGTTGGCTGGCTATTATAGGAAGTTTATCAAAGACTTCGCAAAAATATCAGCTCCATTAACACGGTTAACGAAGAAGAACCTGGTTTTTACGTGGGACGAAGATTGTGATGATGTGTTCCAACGTTTAAAGAGAGCCTTAACTTCAGCCCCAGTCTTAGTGCTGCCAGACGGGAATAAACCGTTTACCGTCTATACTGATGCTTGTGGGACGGGACTTGGCACGGTCCTCATGCAAGAGGGAAGAGTAATAGCCTATGGTGAAAGGCAGTTGAGGGTTCATGAAAAGAATTACCCTACGCATGACCTTGAGTTAGCCGCAATTGTTTTCGCGCTTAAGTCTTGGCGTCACTATCTTCTTGGTGAGAAATTCGAACTGTTCACTGACCACAAATCATTAAAATACTTATTCTCTCAGAAGGATTTGAATTTAAGGCAGCAACGGTGGATGGAATTCCTAGCCTCCTATGATTTTGGAATAGCATATACCCCGGGCAAGGGTAACGTGGTAGCAGACGCCTTAAGTAGGAAAAGGTTGTCCTTGAGTCCGTTGTTTGTTGAACGACGAAGCTTAGAATTCATCTCCATGTTTGACTTTAGACCCTCCGTTGACCTAGTACCTGGTTTGTTAGCATCCTAGGAGGTTAGACCTACACTTCTAGGACGAGTTGGTGAGGCACAGCAAGACGACCCCCAGTTGGTTGAGATAGTAGAAAAGCTCAAAGGAGGGGAGTCGTCTAGCCATCTTCGTAGGTATACCCTAGACGATAAGGGTTGGTTACGAAGGGATAATAGACTTTGTGTACCACAAGACGAAGACTTAAGGAAGGCCATTCTTGATGATGCTCATCGCTCAAAGATGACCATTCATCCCGGCGGAGACAAGATGTATAAAGATATGAAGCGGGTTTTCTTTTGGGCCGGTATGAAAAAGGATGTGGCCGAGTACGTCGCTAGATGCTTGGTGTGCCAACGAGTAAAAGCGGAACAAAAGAAACCCGGTGGGTTGCTTCACCCATTAGAAGTTCCACTATGGAAATGGGAAAGCGTCTCAATGGATTTTGTGGATGGATTACCAAGATCAAGGAATGGTAATACGGGGATTTGGGTTATAATAGATAGACTTACTAAGAGCGCCCATTTTATTCCCGTGAAAAGTAAGAGGACTGCTCCGTGGTTGGCTTCTGTATACATTAAAGAGATAGTTCGTTTGCACGGTATTCCTTCTAGTATAGTAAGCGACCGTGATCCCATCTTCACTAGCGAATTTTGGAAGAGTTTACAAGAGGCGGTAGGGACTCAGCTATGTTTGAGCACCGCATATCATCCTCAGACGGACGGCCAGACCGAGAGGGTGAATCGTATTCTAGAGGATCTTTTAAGGCTTTGTATCCTAGACTTTGGGGGTACATGGGAAGAGCACCTTCCGTTGGTAGAATTCGCATATAATAATAGCTTTCAGTCTAGTATTAGCATGGCACCTTTCGAAGCTCTTTATGGAAGGCCTTGCCGTTCGCCTACATGTTGGTGGGAATCTACCGATAAAATCCTACTTGGGCCCGATATGGTTAGGGAAACCTCGAAGAAGATTGATTTGATTCGAAGGAGGATGAAAGCAGCACAAGATAGGCAGAAATCGTATGCTGATAAGAGGAGGAAAGATCTTGAGTTTGACATTGGGGACATGGTTTTTATCAAAGTGTCTCCGTTACGGAATGTTGTTCGCTTTGGGTCCGTTGGGAAATTAGCGCCAAGGTTTGTAGGGCCGTTTCCTATAAAAGACAGGATTGGGAAGATGGCGTATAGGGTGGAGTTGCCTGAGAAACTTAGTGGAGTACACGACGTATTCCATGTATCACATTTGAGGAAGTGTTTGCACAAGACCGCGGAGGTGGTAGAGCCGAGCTTGCTTAATGAGGTGGAAATAGAGCGTGATGCAACAATTAGACGAGCTCCTACATGTATTCTTGGGTCGGAGATCAAAAAGTTGAGAAATCGAGAGGTCAGACTAGTTAAAGTGCAATGGGGAGATGATGAGAGCAATGCTACTTGGGAGACAGAAGGGAAGATGCGTTCGCTATACCCTTTTCTTTTTTAGGGTATGTCTTTTAATTTCTCCTTTATCGCTTAGCTTATCTTATCTTATCTTTAGTATGTCCTCTCATTAGTATCTTTGACCTTTAGTTAGGATAATCCTATGGTTGAAACATGTGTTTGAGACATGTTATGTATGATGGATGCAAAATGGATGCAAGTGGTTGCTAGTGGTTGCTCGTGGATGCATATATACACACACTTTAGGCACTAGATCGGCTCATTCACTACATATTGCATATTGCATATTGCACAAATGAATGTATTTAGTATAATGGATGTATAATGGTTGTACCATCATATAGATGCTGCATTCGGTTGAATGGATGTGCACGCATATAGAAGTAGTTTGTAAGCAATTAGGATCTTTTGCATACATAATGGATGCATGGCACTATCATGAATTGCATCAAGGAGGTCAACTGAATCAGTGGACCGCCTGATTTTGCATTAGATACGGACATAGACACACACTGTGCATTTAAACATGAAAGCATTAGAAGTCTATAAGGACAATGGATGCCAGTGTTTGTTGATTGAGTAGATGGTTGATGATAGGATATAAACTTGAAGATTTCGGGGTCGAAATCCCTTAAGGAGGGGAGAATGTAACACCCCGTATTTCTGTTAATACTAATATTCACAAATTAAAAGAATTAATATTGAGAATTTGCACGAAATAGCCTTAAAAAGGCATATAACAAATTTGAGATATGTGAATTGCCTTAAAAGGCGAAAAATGGAATTACGACATTAATTGGAAAATTAATGTGTAGAAATGGTCATAAGTTAATTATGGATTAATCTGAATTCATGAATAGGTGTGTGTGTGTATATATATATATTTATATATATATGGGCAGTTAATGTAAACATGAATAGAAGTTTATTAATTTGCTGAGTGTTTGCTGAGTCACTTCTGACTCATTGCTGAGTCAATAAGATAAAACCCAACTGGTCTGAATGGCTGCGGTTATTTCTAGGATAAATCTAATGGCCTAAATGAATCCTAACATCTATAAATAAGTGGGTAGACTCTAACCCTAAATCACTTGAAAAATTGGAGAGCTACCGACATGCCGTTGCCATGGAGTTCAGCATAGCCGTCACAAACTAAAGAAGAAGAAGGCCTAATCTACAAACTAAATCTACTCAAATCAAATCAAAAGCTCTCTCTCTTTCTATTTCTCTTCTTTAAAATTGTGAGTATGATGAATCTCACAATATTATTATAAAATAATTTGATTAAGTTATGAATGGATCACAAGAAAGTGATATGGATTGTTATGTATTTGTAAATTATGTTGTGGGTCTCTTGTTATGCTATTATGTTATCATATATATGTTGTTATGTTGTAGTGATTATGTTGTAAATAATCCTATGCTATGTCATATGTGATTAATCATGCTATGCTATGTTGTAAATCATATCATGCTATGTTGCAAATTATGATATGCTATGTTGTAAATCTTATATATGTTTTAGATCTCGTATTATCACATATGTTGAAATACTTATGTTATATGATAATGATGTCATGTTAAGTTGTGTTGAATCATACAAGTTGTAAAATCATGATGTTAGTATTTATGTGAATTGGATCATGTTTAAAGTTTGTGTTTTTTTTTATAATAGATCTTGATTATGGGAATTTGCCTATTGGGTTAGGTGTAACCATATACATGAATCTACAAATTAATTGGATCTTGAATATGGGAATTTTCCTATTAAGTTAGGTGTACTCATATACATGAATCTATGATTAAATGAATTTTGATTTTTGGGAATTTGCCTATTGAGTTAGGTGTACCCATATAAAACCATATTGTTAATGATGTTGATTCACACATGTCCTATACAAGTTTATGAAATTTGATCAAAATCATATTATGTGAATTATGAATAAGTTGACACCCTTAGATCCATGACATGTATAACCTTATGCAAGTTGTAATGTATGCAAGTTTTACCCCTTGTTATGATTTATTTAGTCACATATATATGTTGTTGTTGTGAATATTTTCTTTTATGCTATGAGTTAGACTAATAGGGTCTAGCTTACATTTTGCGAATAAACGTTCAAACGTGGGGTAGGGGTAATATTAGGAAATTAATAATTTGGGGTGCAATTGATATGATTTTGCATGCCTTAAATGGATGTCCATAATTGAGTCAATTATGGACATTGTTAAATTTGGAATTAATTAATAATTCAAGTAGGGAATTATTAAAATTGGGGAAAGTGGATTATTAATAATAATCAATGCTTAGGACACGAGGTTGGACCCGTTTGTGACGTAAACCTGCCCGGACCCGCCCGGCAAATCCAGTAGTCACAAATGTCGGCCCAATGTAAGAGGTCTTAGGCCCAAACTAAAGCATAACAGTTGTAAAGACACGAGTTTAGACTCTTTTATGGTGTAAGACTGCCCGGACCCGCCCGGCAAATCCAGCTGCCATAAATGCCAGTCTAATGTGAGAGGTCTTTATGAGGTTATGGCCTTAATGAATTAAGAAATACTTAGCCAGATAATAATGTAAGGTGGGACATGGGGGTTAAGTAGGTGCCTTGGGTGGCATGAGGAATCTAGTGGTTGCCTTTAGAGGCATTTGAAATACGATTAGACTTAACCAAATACACATGTAAATGAACATGACTAAGTGGGTTAAGTGGATGTACTAATGGGACAAGCTTAGGTGGAATGCCTGTGGGAAATAATGCGGGCCCATTTCAACCAGTATCCCAAAACGTATCTTTGTGGGCTCGACCCAAGTCGAGGACGGGACACGCATACTGGGTTTGACTATAAGAGGCCAAAACAGGGAGCGGTGGCAACGCTAGTCCAACGGGTTTCATATGCGTGTGTGGACCCGGGCTGGTAGGTAAGACGTTGTTGCATCGTGTAGGTATAAGCCGTGCATCTCCGTTATATCGGGTTGTCACTTTAGGGGAATGATACACCCCACTGTGGGGCCAGCACGGGTATCTACGAGTAGGGAGCCGATCGAAAAATGGAAAGTGGGGTACACCTAGTGGAGATAGGGGCAGGCGGCACCTATGTAGTCAGCTAGGAGTACGTAAAGCCATTAAGAAAGTTTCTAAGTGAAGCTAAGTGGAATCAATCTTTAGGGTGACTGGTGTGGTGCAGTATAGTGTTTATCCTTTAGTATTTAGGAGCGCCTATAACGTTTCCTTTAGCGATTGTCTATGTCCTTAATCTGCTCTTTTATAGACATTTCCTTGTTTTCCAGCTTATGCCTTAGTCCAGTTATTTTGATAATAGTATTGTAGAATTATCATACTCGCCAGACTTTATGTCTGACCCCCCCCCTCTTTTTCATCCTTTTCTCCCTTCAGGTCCTCAGGTTGGGCCAAGTTCCAGTGGAGTCTGATTGGATTGCTTATCTCTTGGAAAGCTTGGACTGCTGAAGTAAAGTCCAGCTTGTTATCTTTCTTTTTAATGGCTATTTATGTAATGGGATTATGTACTTGTTTTATCAAGATAGATATTGTAGTTGACTTTGATTATGGTGTTATGATGTAATCAAACATGTTTTGACTTCTACTGCAATTGAAATAAAGTTTTTAAATTTCCAAGTACTATTTTATATCTGTCTTGTTGAAATTTTACTGTTCTATATTCACCTAAAACCTCCATAGAAGTTAATGCATTCCCTTTGTGAGTGACATTAATGGACGTGGGGTGTTACAGAGTATTACCCGTTTTGCTCCATGGGATGAATAGGTTGGGATTGGGAAATAAAATAAATGATTACTTCGGTGTGGTTCGCTAATCCCGACTAGTTTGGAAAACCTTAACACGGTTTGAAATGTTATCCAAATGAAGATTGAAGAATAAATTTAGAAGAATTTATCTTTGATAAAATTAATGGGAACATTTCACTAAGAATGTGAAAAATTGGAATAAAAGAATATTCTGAATTGGAATGAGGCGTATGTTGTGTTTGTGTAACACTTGTTTAATTATATACGCGGGTTATTCGGAAATGCCGGGTTTATTCCCATTCTGAATAACCGATTCGACAATAAGTCGAAGATGAAGACGGTGGTTGAAGACCAGAAGTCTTCACATCCTTTGAATGATTATTGATGATCTTGATTGGGCTGTACACCCAAGAGGAGGGAATCAGTTGGTGATCGTCCAGACGTACTTGGAGATGGATGGATATGCGAGGAAAGTGCCTCCGGTTTCGTTCAGACCCAGAACGAACTTGTAAATGGACTGTGTGTCTGACATTGGATTTTATTCTGTGTTGATTGATCTCTATTAAATATACATCTGTTTGGCGGCAGAGAATTTATTCTCTTGCTTAACGCCCTTCTCTGAGACGTACGAGCTCAGAGGTTGTGTATCAATGGACATCAGTCACATGGAGTGAATTTCCTGTGTGGCATGCCTAAGTGGCAAATGATTAAGGCTTCTGTTGAAAAGCAAAGTCTTGTGGTTGATGATCAAAGCACTGCCTATGTGGCATAACTTTGTGTATAGCATTAGTTCGCGAGCCTCACACCTCGGTATGAGTCAAAAACGGGATAGTGACCGCAGGGAGAGCATGACGTTTCTTTCTAGCTATGGGTGATGTCAATGACCTACCAGCCCTGACATTTATATTCTTTTTACCTATGTGCTTGTTGGATGCGAGGCGCCTCGAATATATGGTTGATAACTGGCACTATGTGAGCCGACGTACAGACCATTATATAGTTCCTATAGGACCGGGAAACGTGTGTTCAGGAATTGCCAATCCTCAAAAGTAAGAGAGGACCGGCCCTGAAGATCCAAGGATCGTTGTGTGTGGTCCTGAGACATTTGCTAGAGTGTCTCGAACGGAGAGGAGCTTGCCCCTTGCCTCGACTCATGATGGAATCGAATTTCCAATACGTGACATTGCGTTTTTATTTGTAGAGCCTAGTATGTCGACATGATATATGGTACCCATGCCGTCTATAATTGATATTTATGATTGAAATTGCTTTGACACTATACATTTAACGACCCGGGTTTCGCCCGACCCGATCGATCGCAAAATCGACCAAGACCGTTCAAAACCCGAACACATTAACTCTGGGAATACAATATCATCAGAACAACAATAGCAGACTTTTATAAAACATCATAATAATGTTACATCAGAGTACATAACATATCAGAGTACATTGAATAAAATTACAACGGAAGATAAATTTCAATAAATTAAATACAATAAACAGCGGAAGACTTCTATGCTCTAGACACAGCTTTAGGCTTCGATCCAGAATCCTGCTCAAGAGATAAATATCTGCAAAAAGCTACTCGACTGCCCATGTGGAAAAGAGGGCACCCGAGTTTGCAAAGGTGGAAACAAACAACGGGTCAGTCATGGGACTAGTGTGAGAATTCTTAACTAATATAACTAATATCAATAAGGCAAATCCAAGGACCATGCCGCTAACGCGGAACGGGTTTTATTCCACTGGACTGTCGTGCATAAATTAAAGTAAATCATTAAACAACGCAATGCTTTTTAGAAAAATGGAATCATCATAAGACTCAAGTCCCATCACATAATGCAACGCAAACCAGAGGATAGAATTTTACCTTATAATGATTAAACATGCTTGGTACGATAAAAACAAATTTGATATTATTATTAGTGTATATATGTTTCAAAAACATTTCAAAGTAAATGTATCAATCCTAGGAAGCATAGCTACCATATACTATGCCTCCATACTAGTAACACAATCAAGTCCGTACGGTCGTATTGGGAATTGGGTTTCCATCATGAGTCAAGGCTAGGAACGATCTCCTTACCGTTCGAGACACTCTAGCTAATGTCTTAGGATTCCCCGTAGTGAACCCTTGGAAAGGTACAAGGCCGGTCCGCACATATGATATTGCGGATTAGTTATTCCTGAACACACGTTTCCCAGTCCTATAGGACCTATCATCCGAGGCGCCTCATTTCATCATCCACATAAGTAAAATGTCGGGCCGTGTAAAAACCAAATACCACTTCTAGCTAGAAAGAAACGTGATGCTCTCCCTGTGTTCCCTTGCCCCGTTTTAGACTCAACCGGGTTATGAGGCTCGTGAAGCTACGTTATACACAAAGCTATGCCTAAACAGGCCGTGCTTTGATCATCAACCACAAGGCCTGCTTTTCAACTAAAGCCTTGATCATCTGCATCTTAGCATGCCACATTGTCAATCCATACCGTACCATTGATTCCTACCAATATATAACATCTAAGCTCGTACGTCTTAGAGAAGGGTGTTAAACACCAAACAGATATATATTTAGTAGAGATCAATGAATACCGTATAAGGGAATACAACGTCAGACATACAATCCATTTTCAAGTCCGTTCTGGGTCTGAACGAAACCGGAGGCACCTTATACCTCGCATATCCGAACAATCAACAAGTAGTCTGGATGGTCACCATTGTAGCCCCTTCAGGGTAGCTACTCCAATCATGGGCGTCAATGGTAACTCATCCATCCGACGTGAAGATCGTCATCCTTCAATCACCGTCTTCAACTCTTCGACTTAGATCGACGAATAATCATTTGAAATGAGATTGAACTCGGACCTTTCAAATGATTCTCGCGTATATATCATTTCAAATCATTTCTTATTGTTAATATTAATTTATAACGGTTAATCTCTATTTTTATTTATAAAAAATAATAATTGAATTTTGTTTAACAACACTTCATGTCAGTAGGCGACCTTGGCGCTGTTTTCACCCAAATTTGTTTTACACATTTCTCTAAATCTACCCATTGGATTTTAACATAATTTATATCGTTGGAAAGATCTTCCCAAGGCGAACCTAATGGTTCCAGTTTTGGGAAAATCCGACGGTTGGATATTTTGGTATAATAATTTAAAGACACAATTCTAAAATGCGAACTACCACGCTCGATTCGTTTGATTTTAATTATATATATATATATACTTATATATAATTCCATCATCCATTTCGTTTCACTATATTTTGTTAACATCGAATATCCCTATTTGTGTATATAATATCGAGGTATAACATGACACACAATAATGTTTTATTTTTATTATAATTCACATTCACCTACTATACACAACAATGTACATTTTTCTTTCATATTTCAAATTACACAAAATGTATATTTTGTTTCCTTATTTTTTTTTAATGAAAATCCATTCATTAAAATGTAAATTTCTAGTCCTTATTCTTTTTAATGGAAACCCTTTCATTAAAATGTACATTTCATCGTTATAATCTTTACTGAAAATCTTTTTAAAAAAATATGTAAATTTCATACTGTTGTTCTTTTACATGAAAAATGTAATTTCACTTTAATTCAATTACATGAAAAATGTAACTTTTACTTTTATTCAATTACTATCTTCCCATTGGAGTCAACTTATATTAAATTGAAGTCCTTAAACGTTTAATTCTTTTCAATGAAAATGACACTATAATTATGCCTCATTTTAATATATGAACATGACGCTAAAAACATGTTTCATCTTCAATATATGAACATGATCTTAAAAATATATTTATTTTTAAGATAATAAAATAACACTGAAATATGTTTTAAATTTCATATATTAACATAACATTAAAAATACAATTATATTTCTTATAATTAACATGACTTTAAAATATGAAGCTATTTCATATGCATTTACATGCTTCCAACACATGTTTTTATTTCATATGCATTAACGCTGCTCCTAAATATGATTTTATTTTCATATGCAATTAAATGACATTAAAACAAATGATTATATTTATTTCTTATGCACTCATGTTACACTAAAAACATGATTTCATTTTCATGATTCCAACTATAATCTAAAAATTGATTATTCTATATGTTATCCTTTTATAATAATATTATTTTTCAAAATATTAATTTTGAAATTTCTCTTTTAATATTCATTATAAAATGGATAAAATAAATCGATAAACTCATTCGGGTTTTTTTTTAAAATGCGTTGCAATTTTTAAAACGGATTAAATAGCCCAACTCATTTTCTTATCCATTAGTATTTTATAATGGGCTAGACCTCTCACATTAAGCCTACGACTTGTCGATGCTGGATGTGCCGGTCGATTCCGGGCAGATTTATTCCACAAGTTGGGCTTAACCTCGTGTCATGGCCCGTTTTCGTATTTGTGCACTTGGACCTCTCAGATTAGGTTCAACATTAGTGGCTGCTGGATTGCCAGTCGGGTCCGGGCAGACTTCCACCACAAATGTAACCTAACCTCGTGTCCAAGCACAATTATAATCTATAATTATAATTAATTATTCCAAAACATATTATTTGAAATTATCCTTTCCATTAAGGAATCTTAATTTTAAGATATTCTTTATTTCTAATATCTTGATTTCATGTATCTTAATATAAATTGTAATTTCCCATATTATTATGATTTTATAACAACAACCTTTTCAAGATGTTCAATTTTGAAACCATATTTTATTTTACTTTAACATATTGACACCAAAGATGTAATCTTTTTAATTGAATCCTTTTATTGTAACTTTTAGACAATAAAGACATAATCTTTCTAAATCAACGTCTATTAATTCCATTAATTTAATATAAAATAAAAACATTCCTTTAATTCAAGATTGATAACGTTTTGGAAACAAATCTTCTTAATTTAACATATTGACAATTAAAAAGGTAATCTTTTTAAATTCTAACTTTTCTTTTTATTGTAACCTCATTTTACTATGTTTCTACTATTACATTAAAAATGTATTTTTAATGTAAAACGTATTTTTAATAAAAATATGATTCTTTCAAAGTTTTCTAATATTACATTAAAGATATATTTTTAATGTAAAACATTTTTCTTAATGAAATATGATTTTTTTCTAAGTCCCTAATATTAACATTAAAGATGTGTTTTTAATGCAAATCATATTTCATAATGAAATATGATTATTTTCTCAGTTTTCTAATATTACATTAAAGATATGTTTTTAATGTAAAACATTTTTCTTAATAAAAATGTGTTTTTAAATGTAAATCATATTTCTTAATAAAATATGATTCTTTTACTACTCTTTTGATGATTTATATTAGAAGTGTGTTTTTAATGTAAATCCTATTTCATAGTAAAATATGATTCTTTTACTACTCTTTTTATTTCCTGTTATATTTGCGTTGTGAACACGAAAAAAAATGAACTTATTTGTATATGTAATATTTGCATTGTGAAATGCAAATAAAAAGGTGAACTTTTATTTCTAAATGATTATATTTTCGTGATGGGACGCAAATAAAATGTACAACTTTTATTTGGTGTTGAATTGATACACTGAATCAATTCAATATAAATGACAAATTTTATTTTTGATGTTGAATTGATAAACTAAATCAATTCACATGAAATAACAAATTTTATTATGTTAATGAATTGATAAACTAGATCAATTCAAATAAAATAAAAGTGATAACATAAAAATGACAAATCATATTTTTATTATGAATTGATAAACTAGATCAATTCAAATCAAACAAAAGTGATACCATAAAAATGTGATCTTTATAATGCTAATGTAAAAATGAGATTTTTATTATATTAACATTTATACATAAAAATATGTTCTTTCCAAATGATGACATTTTTAAATAAAATTGTTATTTTTCTATTTTAAAAATTTATATAACAAAAATGATATTTTCCTTGATGTAAACATTTCATATATTTCATACCATCCATCAACACAATATGGTCAATTCACCACAATATAGTCAATTCAAATAATCTCAAACATCACAAAATGTTCAATTTGGTGTCACATAACTAATGAACAAAAAAAGGGATTTTTGTTTTAACTAATTTACCTTGACAAAAATAACAAATTTGTTTGGACAAATTTATTTTGACAAAAATCTATGTTTTTGTTTTTAACAATTTTTATTACAACACGATATCATCCAATTAACAGATCTATACAACACATCAATCATAGAATCAAATCACGTCACATAACAATAGAATTTTACCGCAGAGTGATGATAACACAAACATAAATAATTTTAGTTATTTAAGAAGAAATAAAATAGAATTTCTCACACCGTTTTGAATTTCTACGCCGTTCAGATTAAAAAATTGGCCAAATTTCAACTTGTTCAGAATCAGGTCTAGTCAGTTTCATCGCGAAGGTCTCGGTCTCGCGATCGTGGCGCACCTGAAATCGTTCAGTTTCAAGTTCATATGAGTGAGATATGGTTAAATTTATATTGACACAATTGAATTTAAATTTATTAATTAACTAAAGTTTGAAAAAGTCAACCTCTCCTCCATCTTCCTCTTCCACGTTCAAAGCCGCTCCTTTTATTATTTTTGAACCCATAGCCTTCAAAACTAGATCTCCACTTGTCTCTAAATTGGTGAAGCTTGGAGACGATCGGAAGGTGGCATATCGGAGAGGGAGGAGAGAGTTACGTGCGCCGGGAGGGAGGGGAGGTGCGGTGTTGCCTACAGGGAGCGGCGGGGCTGTTTTGGCCGTGGGCTGGGGAGCATTTTCTGGCCAAATTACTTCATTAAATCTCATCATCTCCGTAAAGAATCGAAGAGGAGGAAGAGAGCTTTGATATGGTATGAAGAGTGAGGTTTAATTCTTTGTGGATTGGGAGAATTTGAGGAAGCAAGAATCGACCATTCTAGGCCATGGAAATTGCAAGTGGCGGCTGGAGCAAAGATGATGAATAGTGTTTCTTAGGTTTTCTAATTATTTATATTATTATTTAATTAGTAATTGCCCATTAAGGCCCGATTTGGCCCGAACTCAGAATCAGGCGTGCTCACTGTCTATCAATAGGTTTTGACGCCTTCTGAACGCAATGGAGATTGTGGCGAGGCCCTATTTTGAAGTTTACAACATGTTTACTTTATTTTTAATATAAATCATTTAATTTTTAATTCAACCATACGCAAAAATTCACCGGGGTCACAAATTAATTTCAAAAATTCCCAAAAAAATATATTTAGCTATGTTTTGACGCTGCGGACCTAGAAAAATTAATTTTGTTCAATTCTGAGCCTATTTGAAAATGGCCTTTTTCAAGGCGTATATATTAAATACATTTTTAAACAAATAATTTTCGAAACTCGAAATATATAAGTGTTTATACTTTTTAAATGCAGAAACATCATTTTGAACTCAATGGAAGTGGTTTTGAGTCCAAATTCCTTAGTATGCAGAAAGTAGCATTTTTGACCTTTATATATAATATATAAATTTCATAGCGACCTTTCTAAATTTTAAACTGGGCATAACTTTTGATTCCTGCTATGAAATTTCAATTTTTTAGATTTGTTAGAAAGATATTTTTAAATAGATTCTAATATTTTTGGCTTTACTAAAATCCGTTAAATTTTGCATCCAGTATGGTCAGTCAAAGTTCAAGTTTGACTTTTCAAACTACCGCACTATTTCTAACTCCTTTTATAATTAAAATTAAATTATTCATCCTAACTTCGATTTAAATAAAATTTTAATCATTATTATTTTACATATCAAAACCCATTAAAATAACTTAAAATAAAAAATTTAAATTGGCCCCAAAATTCAGGGTTGTTACAATTCACTTAAAATAGTATCAAATGATTTGTTTTAAATGTACCAAGCATGTTTGGCTATTATAAGGGAAAACCCTATCCTCCGGCTTGCGTTGCATTGTGTGATGAGACCTGGGTCTTATAATAGCTTCATTTTTCCAAAAAGCATTGTGCTGTTTTGATATATGCACTAGTGTTCTTGGGAGGAAACCCGTTCCGTGTTATACGACGTGGTCCCTTGAATTGCTCTCTTTTAAAGTAAAGATTAAATAGCGGTTTTAGTTCTCACACCAGTCACATGATTGACCTGGAGTTTATTATTTCAACCTAAACTCTAGGTTCCCTTATTTTCGACACGAGCAGCTAGTAGTTTTGGTTTTGCAGATTTATATTCACAGGATCTTGGTTTACAGCCCGAACGATACTCGGAAAGCTCTGTATCCGTGTATTACTTTCAATTGTGCTTTGTATTATTTTTCCGCTGCTATGTATTTAAATGTAATTTAAATCTCTGATATTTGTCAAATGTGTAATATTTATTCATACTCTGTAATATTCTTGTATTCTGATGGAATCGTTGTAATAAACAATGAAATGTTCTTCTGTTTGTGTTTTGATTCGTCTTGTCCTCAAAGCAATTCGTGCTTTCCTTCACGGGGAAGTCACGGGTTACTACACCAACCTATTATTGGCACAAGCTTCCGGACCATTTCTAATAGAAAACGTATCAACGTATTAATTGTTCATTGTTTTGCAAATGGGTTTTTGCTCTAACAAATACTACAGTTCATTGCATCAACTTAATTCACATGACGTAGATTTGTAAATAAGTTAACCATGCTGAGCATGTATAAAAATACACAGACCAATATATCATTTTTAATTAAATTCAGTATATACAACTATTGATATAAATTATTTCAATATACATATATAATAACATGTTTCAGTTTATATCAAAAACAATTAATACAGGATGTTATAGTTGAACATGGCTACATACCTCTTTACGTATTTCTGTTTACAATTAAGCATACAAACTTAACTAGATGCAAACCAATTTCCAGTAACTTGATTATACACATTCTTACAACATATTAAAGTGTAGTTCACAAACACACAGATCACTAAAAATCAGGTGAAAGTTCCAAAAATATACTACACAGTTTATTCAACTCAAATGCAGGTAAACTATAACTAGAACAGTTTTATGACCCTTAACATCCTAACCATCCCAATTTTTTTTTTACTTAAATCAGGTTAAATCCTATTACTTATTGGTATTCATACCCCAATCCTGATGTGAATACCCAAATAAGGTGTAACACCCCGTATTTTGGGTTAATACTAAAATTCACTAATTACAGAATAAATAATCTCAGATGTGGGAATTAGGGGAAACGGGCTGCGTTATTGCGTTCGTCTCGGAAAAATACGCGAAATAGAGTCCGAGTTTTCGAAAATCGGAGTCCGTATGGCCCAGTTATGGCCCGATGAAGTTTGCAGAAAATTCAAAACTTAAAACAGAATTAAGAATTTAAAATTCAGATTTTAAATTGGACAGGTGGGGTCAGGCGGGAAAAATCCCGCCCTACCCATGTCGACAGGGCTGTCGACAGGCCTGTCGACAGGGGTGTCGACTTGCCTGTCGACTTGCCTGTCGACAGGGGTGCGACGCCCAGTAAAACTGGGTGCACCAGTTTGGGTCCTTGTGCTGGCCTAGTGGGCTGGTTCTAGAGATTTCCTAAATCTAAGGGTCCTAATCTAATTTAGGGTTAATCTAAGGGCCTAAAACACTACCTAATCCTATAAATAAGACCCTAACCCTACCCTAATTCATTCATAATTAAATCTTGTAACTAAACTATGGCAAAATGAAACTTGGTCATGGCCTCCACAAATCAAATGAAGAGAGTTGCAAGCTAATCAACCCCTAATCATCTTCTTCTTCATATTTGGCAACTAGTTTTACTTCATTGATTTGCTAATCTTGGTTTTGGTGAGTTTCTATGGCTTTAATAATCAATTGTTAAATTGATTATGGTAGGATGTGATAAGACATGGCTATGTTTGTGGATAAATGTGTGTGTGCAAGTTTGTGTGATATGTGATTTGCAAGTTTTATGTTAAATGCAAGTTTAATGCCATGTTTTATGATGTAAAATATTATGTTGAACATTTATGCATATGTAACATGTTATGCAAACTATATGTGAGAACATATGCAAGTATATGTAACATGAAATGCAAGTTATGCATGTGATTTTATGCATGCTAAGTATTTGGTGTTATGCATGCTAAGTATTTGATTTTGTGCATGCTAAGTGTTTGGGTTTATGCAAGTTAAGTGGTATGTTTATGCATAATAAGAAATTGGTTCTATGCATGCTAAGTAGGTGGTTTTATGCATGCTAAGTGTTTGGTATTATGCATAAATCATGACATGCAAGTTTACCCTCTTAAATGTGATGCATACATATGTGAGATAACATCTTTATATGCTATGCATGTTTACCCTCTTTTAAGATGCAAGTCATATATGCAAGTTCAACATGTTAAGAAAGTTATGTGTATGCTTATATGCAAGATCAACATGTTATGCAAGTATGTGCATGATGTTATGTAAGTTATGTGTATGCTTATATGCAAGATCAACATGTTATGCAAGTATGTGTATGATGTTATGTAAGTTATGTGCATGTTGTTGTGCAAGTTTATATGCAAGTTAGGTGTATGAGATTATGCAAGTTATATGCATGATGTTATGTAAGTTATGTGTATGTTGATATGCAAGTTATGTTTATGATATCATGCAAGTTATGTGTATGATGTTATGCAAGTTAACATGTAACATGTTGTGCAAGTTCACACCTTTAAGACACATGCAAGTTCATCTTTGTATAACCTATGAACACTTATGCAAGTTGCCTTTAGATATGACATATGTATGTTCATGCAAGTTGGGTTATTTAGCAATGCTAGTTGGGTTAATATTATGATGTAAGTAGACACCTTTTAACCCATGTTAATGCTATTGTGTGCTAAGTGAAACCCATGTTAAGTGTGAGAGAATCTTCTCTTGGAAATATGTCGTGTTAGCATAAGTGCGTGGGGAAACGATGGGGTTAATAGACATGTAAATGAATGGTGTGAAATGGTTATGATTAAGCATACCATAAAATGATTAAGCATAAGTGGGAATTTACCTATTGAGTTAGGTCTACCCCATGGGAATTTACCTATTGAGTTAGGTCTACCCATGTTATGCAAACTTGATATTAATTAGGGATAATTAATATGGGGGTGATTAATTAGGTATAATTAATCAACTAAGACACGAGGTTGGACCCTTTTGTAGCGGAAGTCTGCCCGGAACCGACCGGCCATCCAGCAGCTACAAATGATTGGCCCAATGTGAGAGGTCTTATTCATAAATTAAATACATGATTAAAGTAAGGACACGAGGTTAGACCCTTTTGATGACAGAAGTCTGCCCGGAACCAACCGGCATATCCAGCAGTCATAAAAGACGGTCTAATGTGAGAGGTCTTTATGAGGTCATGATCTTAATTAATGAATTAAGAAGCACTTAACCATATTAGCATGTAGTGGGACATGAGGGGTTAAGTGGGTGCCTTGGGGTGGCATGATGAGACTAGTGGGTTGCCTTGGGTGGCAATAGAAAAATACGATTAGAATACTTAACCAAGGTGGAACATGTAATTAAACATGATAAAAGGGTTAAGTAAGTGCCATGGGTGGCATGTGAGAATACGATTAGAATACTTAACCAAGGTGGAACATGTAATTAAACATGATTAAGGGGTTAAGTAAGTGCCATGGGTGGCATGTGGAAATCTAGTGGGTGCCCTAAGTGGCAATTGAAATATGATTAAAGGACTTAACCAAGATTTATAACATGTAAGGGGACATGGTTAAAGGGTTAAGTGGGATGCACTAGATAAAAGTAGCAAGCTTAAGTAGTAGCTTGTGGGGGCCCATTTCAACCAATATCCCAAACGTATCTTTGTGGGCTCGACTCTAGTCGAGTGACGGGACACGCATATTGGGCTTGACTATAAGCGGCCAAAACGGGTTAGCGGTGGCAACGCAGGATCAACGGGTTTCATATGCGTGTGTGGACCCGGGCTGGTTGGTAAGTCGTTGTTGCATCGTGTAGATATAAAGCCGTGCACAGTGATATTATATGGTAGCCACTTTGGGGAATGATACACCCCCTTTTGTGGGACCAGCACGGGTATCTACGGTAGGGAGCCGATCGCTTGGGGGTAGTGGGTACACCTAGTAAAAATAGGGGCAGACGGCACCTGTGTAGGGGTACAAGAAACTACCGGGTAAAAATTACTAAGTACACTTAGTGGGATCAACCTTTAAGTAGGAATTACTCTTGGTGGGTAGAACTGGTGTAGTGCAGTGTAGGAATTACCCTTGGGTGAATAAGTCTGGGGTGGTGTAAGAATTATCCTTGGGTGGATAAATGCGTCTTTTCAGTTATCGTAGTACATCCGGTGTTTAGTTGGCTACTTAGTGTAGTCATTATCCCCAGAGGTACCGTACCTTATTTATGTCATACCCTAATTACTTTAATGGTTGTATTGTTAGGGTTATAGGACTCACTCAGACTTATGTCTGACCCCGTTGTTTTTATCTTTTTCCCAACCCTCAGGTTATCAAAGTGGGCCTAGCACTAGTGGGCTTGGATCGGACCGCTATATCTATCTTTTGGGCTTGGATCGTAGAAGTAAAGCTCGGTTTATCTTTTCTATTATGGCTATTGTCTATGTAGTGGGATTATGTACTTCTATTTTATCAGGATGGATATTACGTACTTGACTCTTGTTATGGTTTTGTGATGTAACAAAACATGTTTTACTTTCCGCTGCAATAAAAGGATGTTTTAAATTTTCAAGTATTACTTATATCTGTCTTGTTGTAATTTTTCTGTTCTATACTCACTAAAAATGCTCCACCAAAACTAAGGCATTCCCTTAGTGAGTGACCTTAGCGGGTGTGGGGTGTTACACGTGGTATCAGAGCTTAAGGTTACCGGAACAGATAAAATTTTTAGAAAAACTATTTTCTAAGAATATTTTTGGAAAGGAGTATTTTCAAAAACATGTCTTTTAAGAGAAAAGTTTTTGAAAGAAAAGCATAATCCCCAATAGCCATATCTATATCTTTCGAATTCTCCATTTTGAATCTCTTCCTTTCTCTCGTTTTGAGTTTCCCCTCCACGTATAGATGATCTTTCTAAGATAGATAAGGATGGAAAACCACTTCAAGGGACTTAGACGTTAGTCGGATTAGAAGTTGGTTCAAGAAGGAGGAGGACTGGTAGGTATCTATTGGATAGACGATGGGAGGAAGGCTCAAATAGTTGTTGGGTTAATGAAGGATGAAACCTCATTGGTGGGAGGTTACGAGTGGAGAATAGGGAAGAAGAAGGCAAGTGGTTATCCTTTTGAGAGGAATAGGACACCTTATTAGGATTGTCCAAAGAAGCAAGGGCAAGGTATGGAATCTTCTGGAGGGTAGTTGTATTCCCTCACGACTAGGGTACCAGATGGGGATAAGACCGTCTAGATTGGAGGTTGGATTTCTTTATCATCCAATTCGAACTTTATTTGATTCTGACGCATCGAGTTCGTTTATCTCATCATTGTTAGTTGAGTCACTGCACTTAGACACCAGTTTGGTAGATGATCCCTTAGTTGTTTCAAACCCAATTGGGCTCCATGATGTGTTTGGGTTTGAAAGTTCCTATACTTAGCGTTGAGTTTAAGATGTGATGCTTTTGGGCTTCACGGGCTATGGGTTAGTTTTGGGCATGGACTGGTTATCCAGTAGGAGTGCCGTTCTTCATTTTGAAGGGAGAGTTGTTAGGCTTATGGGCCGCCTGGGTAACACTCTCGAGATCTCTTGTAATCCCATAGAATCTGTTATGCTAAGGTATCTAGAATCGCTTGACACGTTGGTCTAGAGTCTGCGATCTGTTAGAGCGGTCCGGGAATACCCGGATGTGTTTGAGGAGGTGAAGGGCTTACCTCCGAAGCGGGAGATTGACTTCCGAATATATCTGGTGGATAATGCTAAACCAGTATCTTGGCCAGTGTGCCACATGGCTCCTAGTGAGAGGAGGGAACTCCATAAGTAAGTAGGCGATTTGCTTGAGAAGGGGTTCATAAGACGAAGTATATCGGAGTGGGGCGCTCCAGTAGTTTTTGTTATGAAGGCGGATGGGTCCCTCAGACTTTGTGTAGGCTATAGAGAACTAAAGAAACTCACAAAGAAGAATAGATACCCATTGCCGAGGATTAATGATCTCTTTGATCAGTTGGTTGGCGCCTCAGTGTTTTAGTAGTGGACTCAGCCACGGAAGTTCATCAGTTGAGAGTGGCTGAGGATAGCATAGAAAAGACTACCTTTAGGACTCCGGATGTTTTTTTATGAGTGGCTGGTGATGCCATTTGGTTTGACATACGCCCCGCATATTTTGTTAATTTGATGAGAAGGGTGTTCAAGGAGTACCTAAATAAGTTGTGATGGTCTTTATGGATGACATTTTGGTCTTTTCTAGGAGCGAAATAAGTTTTCGTATGTGCTCAATAGGCTGAGCAGAGCCAGTATAGGACAAACGACGGTTTTGGAGCGAGACTGGCGAGAACATCCAGAATTGGTCAAGGGCTTAATTATTTAGCCATTTTTATTAGTATCATCTCATGTAGGTCGTCTGAATTCGAAGGAGGCATCCCTTGGGTGTTTGTCTGATATTGGTTTAAGCCTTTGGGGCTTGCATTTGGGGAATGCCGAATTCGACTAGGGTGGTCTGCGTGGAAGACAGTTGTGATGATTTTGGATGATATCCAGGTGGAGAAGAGCATGCCCTACATCTTAGGGAAGTGTTGGAGACTCTTCGAGCGCATAGTCTTAGGACAGCAAAAGTGGATGAGATCTTTAGCATCCTATGAGTAAGGGTAACATGGTAGCGGACGCCTTAAGTAAAAAAGGGTCGTCCTCGAGTTTGTGGTTCGTTGAACGACGAAGCTTAGAGTTTATTTCTAAGTTTGACTTTAGACCTTCCGTTGACTTTGTACCTGGTTTGCTAGCCTCCTTGGAGGTTAGACCTACTCTTTTGGGGCGGATTGGAAGAGCACAGAGGGACGATCCACAGTTGGTTGAGTTGGTAGAGAAGCTCATAAAGGGGGAAGTCGTCCAGCCATTTGAGTAGGAACACCCTAGACGATAGGGGTGTTTGCGTAGAGATGGTAGACTTTGTGTACCGCAAGACGAGGGTTTGAGGAAGGCTGTTCTTGATGACGCACACCGTTCTAGGATGACCATTCATCCCGGTAGGGATAAGATGTACCAAGACATGAAGAGGGTTTTCTTCTGGGCCGGTATGAAGAAAGATGTGGCCGAGTATGTCGCTCGATGTTTGGTGTGCCAGCAAGTGAAGGCGGAGCAAGGGAAACCAGGTGGGTTGCTTCACCCATTGGAGGTTCCGCAAGGGAAGTGGGATAGCGTCTCGATGGATTTTATTGACGGGTTACCCAGGTCGAGGAAGGGTAATACAGGAATTTGGGTGGTGGTAGATAGACTTACTAAGAGCGCCCATTTCATACCTGTGAAGAGTAAGTGGACTGCTCCATGGCTAGCTTCAGTATATCTTCGAGTGATAGTACGATTACATGGGGTACCCTCTAGCATAGTAAGTGATCGAGATCCTATCTTCACTAGCGAGTGCTGGAAGAGTTTGCAAGAGGCGGTAGGGACTCAGTTGTGTTTGAATACCGCATATCATCCTCAGACGGACGGCCAGACCGAGAGGGTGAATCATGTCCTAGAAGACCTTTTGAGGCTTTGTATCTTAGATTTTGGAGGTACATGGGAAGAGCATCTTCCATTGGTGGAGTTCGCATATAATAACAGCTTTCAGTCCAGTATTGGTATGGCACCTTTCGAAGCTCTTTATGGAAGGCCTTGTCGATCACCTACACATTGGTAGGAATCTACGGATGAGATCTTGCTTGGGCCGATAAAGTTAGAAAGTACGAAGGGGAAAAGATTGATTTGATTCAAAGAAGGATGAAAGCGACGCAAGATAAACAGAAATCTTATGCGGACAAGAGGAGAACAGAGATTGAGTTTGATATTAGGACATGCTTTTTATTAAGATATCTCCGTTACGGAATGTGGTTCACTTTGGATATGTTGGGAAGTGAGTACCAAGGTTTGTTGGACCGTTTCCTATTAAGGAAAGGATTGGACAGATGTCATATAGAGTAGAGTTGCCCGACAGGCTTAGTGGTGTACATGATATATTCCATGTGTTACATTTGAGGAAGTTCCTACATGAGACCGCAGAGGCGGTAGAGCAGAGCCTGCTAAAAGAAGTGGAAGTAGAGCGTGATGCTACGATTCGACGAGCTCCTACTTGCATCCTTGGGTCAGAGATTTGGAAGTTGAGAAACAGAGAGGTTCAACTAATCAAAGTACAAACGGGAGATGAAGAGAGTGACGCTACCTGGGAGACGGAAGCGAAGATGCGTTCGAGGTACCCTTTTCTTTCGGAGGGTATGTCCTTTTGCTTCTCCTTCATCGCATATCTTGTGCTTATCTTATCTTTAGTATGTCCTCTCGTTAGTACCTTTGACCTTTAGATAGGGTAAACCTATGGTTGAAACATGTGTTTGAGACATGTTATGGTTGATGGATGCAAGTGGATGCAAGTGTTTGCTAGTGGTTGCTCGTGGATGCATATACACACACTCTAGGCACTAGATCGGCTCAGTCACTTCATATTGCATATTGCATAAATTTGTGTGTAGGAAAATATATTTATGGATGTATAATGGTTGTGTTATCACATGGATGATGCATTTTGGTGAATGATTGTGCACTCATGTAGATATTGTATGTGTCGATAGGGTTCTCTCGCATACATAATGGATGCATGGCACTATCATGGTTTGCATATGTTCATACGTTAGATAGGGAACATATACACACACTTTTTGCATATGCTCATACATCATTAGAAATTGTTTTAAGGACAATGGATGCCCGTGGATGATGGTTTGAGTAGATGGTTGTTTGGATGGTAGGATATGCATTCTCCTTAGCTTAGAGATTTCGGGGACGAAATCCTTTAAGGAGGGGAGAATGTAACACCCCGTATTTTGGGTTAATACTAAAATTCACTAATTACAGAATAAATAATCTCAGATGTGGGAATTAGGGGAAACGGGCTGCGTTATTGCGTTCGTCTCGGAAAAATACGCGAAATAGAGTCCGAGTTTTCGAAAATCGGAGTCCGTATGGCCCAGTTATGGCCCGATGAAGTTTGCAGAAAATTCAAAACTTAAAACAGAATTAAGAATTTAAAATTCAGATTTTAAATTGGACAGGTGGGGTCAGGCGGGAAAAATCCCGCCCTACCCATGTCAACAGGGCTGTCGACAGGCCTGTCGACAGGGGTGTCGACTTGCCTGTCGACAGGGGTGCGACGCCCAGTAAAACTGGGTGCACCAGTTTGGGTCCTTGTGCTGGCCTAGTGGGCTGGTTCTAGAGATTTCCTAAATCTAAGGGTCCTAATCTAATTTAGGGTTAATCTAAGGGCCTAAAACACTACCTAATCCTATAAATAAGACCCTAACCCTACCCTAATTCATTCATAATTAAATCTTGTAACTAAACTATGGCAAAATGAAACTTGGTCATGGCCTCCACAAATCAAATGAAGAGAGTTGCAAGCTAATCAACCCCTAATCATCTTCTTCTTCATATTTGGCAACTAGTTTTACTTCATTGATTTGCTAATCTTGGTTTTGGTGAGTTTCTATGGCTTTAATAATCAATTGTTAAATTGATTATGGTAGGATGTGATAAGACATGGCTATGTTTGTGGATAAATGTGTGTGTGCAAGTTTGTGTGATATGTGATTTGCAAGTTTTATGTTAAATGCAAGTTTAATGCCATGTTTTATGATGTAAAATATTATGTTGAACATTTATGCATATGTAACATGTTATGCAAACTATATGTGAGAACATATGCAAGTATATGTAACATGAAATGCAAGTTATGCATGTGATTTTATGCATGCTAAGTATTTGGTGTTATGCATGCTAAGTATTTGATTTTGTGCATGCTAAGTGTTTGGGTTTATGCAAGTTAAGTGGTATGTTTATGCATAATAAGAAATTGGTTCTATGCATGCTAAGTAGGTGGTTTTATGCATGCTAAGTGTTTGGTATTATGCATAAATCATGACATGCAAGTTTACCCTCTTAAATGTGATGCATACATATGTGAGATAACATCTTTATATGCTATGCATGTTTACCCTCTTTTAAGATGCAAGTCATATATGCAAGTTCAACATGTTAAGCAAGTTATGTGTATGCTTATATGCAAGATCAACATGTTATGCAAGTATGTGCATGATGTTATGTAAGTTATGTGTATGCTTATATGCAAGATCAACATGTTATGCAAGTATGTGTATGATGTTATGTAAGTTATGTGCATGTTGTTGTGCAAGTTTATATGCAAGTTAGGTGTATGAGATTATGCAAGTTATATGCATGATGTTATGTAAGTTATGTGTATGTTGATATGCAAGTTATGTTTATGATATCATGCAAGTTATGTGTATGATGTTATGCAAGTTAACATGTAACATGTTGTGCAAGTTCACACCTTTAAGACACATGCAAGTTCATCTTTGTATAACCTATGAACACTTATGCAAGTTGCCTTTAGATATGACATATGTATGTTCATGCAAGTTGGGTTATTTAGCAATGCTAGTTGGGTTAATATTATGATGTAAGTAGACACCTTTTAACCCATGTTAATGCTATTGTGTGCTAAGTGAAACCCATGTTAAGTGTGAGAGAATCTTCTCTTGGAAATATGTCGTGTTAGCATAAGTGCGTGGGGAAACGATGGGGTTAATAGACATGTAAATGAATGGTGTGAAATGGTTATGATTAAGCATACCATAAAATGATTAAGCATAAGTGGGAATTTACCTATTGAGTTAGGTCTACCCCATGGGAATTTACCTATTGAGTTAGGTCTACCCATGTTATGCAAACTTGATATTAATTAGGGATAATTAGTATGGGGGTGATTAATTAGGTATAATTAATCAACTAAGACACGAGGTTGGACCCTTGTGTAGCGGAAGTCTGCCCGGAACCGACCGGCCATCCAGCAGCTACAAATGATTGGCCCAATGTGAGAGGTCTTAGTCATAAATTAAATACATGATTAAAGTAAGGACACGAGGTTAGACCCTTTTGATGACAGAAGTCTGCCCGGAACCAACCGGCATATCCAGCAGTCATAAAAGACGGTCTAATGTGAGAGGTCTTTATGAGGTCATGATCTTAATTAATGAATTAAGAAGCACTTAACCATATTAGCATGTAGTGGGACATGAGGGGTTAAGTGGGTGCCTTGGGGTGGCATGATGAGACTAGTGGGTTGCCTTGGGTGGCAATAGAAAAATACGATTAGAATACTTAACCAAGGTGGAACATGTAATTAAACATGATAAAAGGGTTAAGTAAGTGCCATGGGTGGCATGTGAGAATACGATTAGAATACTTAACCAAGGTGGAACATGTAATTAAACATGATTAAGGGGTTAAGTAAGTGCCATGGGTGGCATGTGGAAATCTAGTGGGTGCCCTAAGTGGCAATTGAAATATGATTAAAGGACTTAACCAAGATTTATAACATGTAAGGGGACATGGTTAAAGGGTTAAGTGGGATGCACTAGATAAAAGTAGCAAGCTTAAGTAGTAGCTTGTGGGGGCCCATTTCAACCAATATCCCAAACGTATCTTTGTGGGCTCGACTCTAGTCGAGTGACGGGACACGCATATTGGGCTTGACTATAAGCGGCCAAAACGGGTTAGCGGTGGCAACGCAGGATCAACGGGTTTCATATGCGTGTGTGGACCCGGGCTGGTTGGTAAGTCGTTGTTGCATCGTGTAGATATAAAGCCGTGCACAGTGATATTATATGGTAGCCACTTTGGGGAATGATACACCCCCTTTTGTGGGACCAGCACGGGTATCTACGGTAGGGAGCCGATCGCTTGGGGGTAGTGGGTACACCTAGTAAAAATAGGGGCAGACGGCACCTGTGTAGGGGTACAAGAAACTACCGGGTAAAAATTACTAAGTACACTTAGTGGGATCAACCTTTAAGTAGGAATTACTCTTGGTGGGTAGAACTGGTGTAGTGCAGTGTAGGAATTACCCTTGGGTGAATAAGTCTGGGGTGGTGTAAGAATTATCCTTGGGTGGATAAATGCGTCTTTTCAGTTATCGTAGTACATCCGGTGTTTAGTTGGCTACTTAGTGTAGTCATTATCCCCAGAGGTACCGTACCTTATTTATGTCATACCCTAATTACTTTAATGGTTGTATTGTTAGGGTTATAGGACTCACTCAGACTTATGTCTGACCCCGTTGTTTTTATCTTTTTCCCAACCCTCAGGTTATCAAAGTGGGCCTAGCACTAGTGGGCTTGGATCGGACCGCTATATCTATCTTTTGGGCTTGGATCGTAGAAGTAAAGCTCGGTTTATCTTTTCTATTATGGCTATTGTCTATGTAGTGGGATTATGTACTTCTATTTTATCAGGATGGATATTACGTACTTGACTCTTGTTATGGTTTTGTGATGTAACAAAACATGTTTTACTTTCCGCTGCAATAAAAGGATGTTTTAAATTTTCAAGTATTACTTATATCTGTCTTGTTGTAATTTTTCTGTTCTATACTCACTAAAAATGCTCCACCAAAACTAAGGCATTCCCTTAGTGAGTGACCTTAGCGGGTGTGGGGTGTTACATAAGGCATCAATATTTTTATTTATTTTGGCACACAAACATTTAGTAATTACTATTTCGCCCCGTGTCAACCATCACAGACATAACACCCAATCATTCAACCAAGAAATACATATTAATCACCACATACAAGCATCCACACACCAAATCATCAATTCATGCATATCTATATTAAACAGTCGACATGAATATCACCATACTAAGCATTCAGAGAAATATACTTGCAAATCGGCCTCCTATTAAAGGTCATAGTGCCTAAAAGAGGGAAATACACTCACCTTAAACCTGATTAGCTTCCAGATCTCGATTTCTCTCCGTAGTACCTCTATTTGGGTTTCGATCTCCCCTAGATCTACTGTCGCTTCCCCTGGAAACCATTTCTCTCACAAATTCGTTCTATTTGATGTGAGACGTTGGTCGATTTGTTGATTTCCCCAATTCAATTTCTAGGGCTTCAGCCATCTTTAAGTTTTTTTTAGAACGAGAGAATGAAATGGAAACCGACAGCCTATTTTCTTCATACGACTAAGGTTTCCCCATTGCCAATGTCCATTTTTCCCTTATAAAAATTAAGCCCCAAATCATAACACTTAAACAAATTTTTCATGTCACATACACAATATACAAACAAATGTGTATGTTTATTCACCATTTTAATCATGCATAATTTCACATATTCATCATGTACATATCACAAATGATTTATTTATTTTTATTCATCCCAAATATTATGGATTTAATTAAAATCAATATAATCTAGGATCATCAAATTTGGGTTCTCACATTATTAATCCCTACTTCTTAATTATTAACAGCAATCATTGATTATTCATGATTAGCATTAATTATTATATTTTAATTATTAACTGTTTAATGGTAATTGTGTAATATTAACTATATTTTTTAATTATTCTTCATAATTGCTAAGTATTAAATATTACAGATTGATTATTAATTATTACTTCCGAATTGATTATTAATAGTAATTATTAGTTATTAATTATAAATAATCAAAATAAATGTATTAAATATTAATTATTAGTTTTTAATTAAAAATATAGTCATATATTACAACAATAAAAAAGCAGAAGTTGTGATAGGCTTTTATTACAACTGTCAAAATAACACAGTTGTTAAAAATAAGTTTATTACAACTTTTCTGGGAAAAGTTGTAAAAAACATATATTACAACGGTGCTTTTACCACTGTTTAAAATTAAAGTTGTAATATGGTGTTTTTGTTATAGTGTATTAAGGATATGTATCCATCCTTTGTTCATGCAGAATCCAACAATAAATATTACGGGATAATTGTTTTAGTGTTCCATAATCATACTCAAAACTTGTTGGTACCCATTGAACTTTGTCTATCCTTTTCAAGACACAAGTTGGGTTTCTATTAAGGATGATCAATCTTCATTTACAGACCTTAGTCCCATTTCTTTTGACTTTATAGAAACCATAGCCTTTGGAAGACCTCTAGTAAGTGGGTCAGCCAAGTTTTTCTATGTAGTCAACAATTATAACTCCACTTTTGAGTAAATGTCTTACCAATTGATGTATTAGACTCACATGTCTAAACTTTCCGTTATATGTCTTATTAGAGACATTATATATCGTTGCTTGATTATCAAACTACTGGAGATGGCTTCTTCCACAATAGGATTTCCATTAACAAATTCCTAAGCCATTCAGCTTCCTTACATGCATCTGCTAATGCAATTAATTCTGACAACATAGTTGAATCAGATATACAAGTCTGCTTTTTGGAAGCCCAAGATACAGCACCGCCTCCTAATGTAAATATCTATCCAGTCGTAGACTTGGATTTGGATTCTACATTGTTCCAGGTTGTATCACTATATCCTTCTATTGCAACAGGATATCCTTTATAAAATAAACCATAATTAATGGTTCCTCTCAACTAAGCTAAAACTCTGGAAATAGCTTTCCAGTGTTCGAAACCCGCGTTACCCGTAAATCGACACAATACACTTATAGCATTTGCGATGTCGGATCTAGTGTAATGTATAACATACATAACACTCCTAGTATCACTAGAATACTGAAGTTGAGGAATGGTATGTCCAGCGTTTTTTCTAATTTGATACTTGGATCTAAACCAGTTGGTGCTGGTTTGTCATCAAAATGACCATACTTCTTTAGGAACTTCTCAATATTGTGTGATTGAGTTATCCCCCGCTTTTCTAATGATTTTAATTCCTAAAATTACATAAGCCACTCCTAGATCTTTCATATCAAATTTAGAAGATAGAAACTTTTAAGTTTCATTCATGCAGGATATATTGGAAACAAATATTAGCATGTCATCAACGTATAACATATTATAACATAACCGTTGCTATCCGATTTGCTATAAATACATTTATCTGCATCATTAACAATGAATCCAAATGACAGTGCAACTTTATCAAACTTCTCATGCCATTGCAGGAGAGCTTGCTTCAGGCCATAAAGATATTTAACTAATTTGCAAACTTTCTTTTCTTGATCTGGGGTTATAAAACCTTCAGGTTGTTCCATGTATATTTCTTCTTCTAAATCTCCATTTAGAAAAGCTGTCTTTACATCCATTTGATGTATGACCAAATTATGAATTGATGTCAATGCCATTAAATAGCCTATGGAAGATATGCGAGCAACTGGAGCATATGTATCAAAACAATCCACTCCTTGTCTTTGCTTATATCCCTTAGAAATTAATCTGGCTTTAAACTTATCAATGGATCCATTTGTATTCAACTTTTTTTTGAATATCCATTTACATCCTATAAGTTTAGCACCAGGAGGTAAATCAGATAAAACCCAAGTTTGGTTAAACATTATAGAGTTCATTTCATCATTGATAGCTTCTTTCCAGAAATTAGAATTTCTACA
The DNA here is from genome assembly GCA_030737875.1 of Allium sativum. Taxonomy (NCBI): domain Eukaryota; kingdom Viridiplantae; phylum Streptophyta; class Magnoliopsida; order Asparagales; family Amaryllidaceae; genus Allium; species Allium sativum. Next base: position 122,297,545 of record CM060926.1, on the reverse strand, counting down.
ACTCATAGCTTCAGAATAAGTTTTGGGATTATAATTGACGTTCATTACATATCTTATCACACTAAGCACTTCGTCCTTATTGCCTTCTACGAGATATGTTATGAATTCTGGACTGTAGTCCTTCTCTATTCTCACTTTTTACTTCTCCTGTGTTCAGTACTATTATCTGGTACCGACACTTCCTTGCCGTTTTAAACAGGAGCATATTCATCATCATTGATATCATTAGTCGTAGTTGGTACTGGACTAGATGATCTCAATAGGTTCTCAATAGTTTGATTTTCAAAAAATTGTATATCTACAGATTCTATAACTTCTAAGGTATCAAGTATATGGAACCAGTAAATGATACTATTTACAGAATATCCTATAAAAACACACTAAAATGCCCTATTTTCTAACTTTAGTCGTTTAGGGTCAAGTTTTCTAACATATGCTAAGCAACCCCAAACTTTAAGTCTAGTAAGGTTAGGTTTTCTATTAAGCCATAATTCATAAGGGGAAATATTATTCTTTTTAAGTGGTACTCTATTTAAAATGTAACATGCAGATAACATAGCATCACCCCGTAGGTTATAAGGTAAATTAGAACTTATGATCATGGCGTTAACCATTTCTACTAAAGTTCTATTTTTCCTCTCAGCAACACCATTTTTTTGTGGTGTATATGGAGCAGTACATTGGTGAACTATACCGTTTTTTTACAAAACAAAGTAAATTCATTTGAAAAGTATTCACCACCACGATCTGAATGTAACACTTTAACTCTAACTCCTAATTGTGTTTCGACTTCTGCTTTATAAAAATTGAATTTATCAAAGGCTTCATCTTTCGATTTCATTAGATATACATATGCATATCTAGTATAATCATTAATAAATGTTATATAGTGTTTGTTACCAACATAGGTGATATGATTTTTAAAGTCACCAACATCACTATATATCAAATCAAGCAAACTAGTTTTCCTTTCTACATATTTAAAGGATTTCCGGTGTATTTTTTCTTGAATACATATTTAACATTTAGAGATAGAGTCAAAATCATAATTAGAAATTAATCATAATTTATGCATATTTCTAAGAGATCTATAATTAACCATACCTAATCTACCATGCCATAAATTAAAAGAATCAACAATATAACCAGAATATTTCTTCATTAGATTCAACTTAATCATGCCGTTACAAGAATATCCATGTCCAATAAATTTGGTGTTCTTGGACAACACTAACTTATCAGACTCATACACCATCTTGAATCCTCCTTTGTTAAGAAAGTATCCAGAAACCAAATTCTAACACATATCAGGTACATAAATTACATTGACTAGTGTGAGAACTTTCCCAGAGGTGAATGTAAGTTTGGTTGTGCCTTTTCCCATAACTTTGCTTGCAACTTTGTTTGTGCTAGTAACTTCGCTCGATTCTACATTATTTTCTTCGTAAGTCTTAAATAGATTACAGTCTTTGCAAACATGAATGGTTGCTCCAGTATCGAGCCACCAACCATTATCAACTAATGCCGCTAACGGAGTTCGCCTCTTGTATGACAGCCACAAGCTTTTCTTCGACCACATGTGGTATTTGTTGTTTCTTCCGAAGACGACAGTCTCGGGCATAGTGGCTGGGTTTGTTACAATAGTAACATGCACCCTTCTTTTTGTTCTTGGAATTATTATTCTTCTTAAAATGTGTCTCTTAATTTCTTAGGTTCAATTTATCAGTAATTTCAAGATTATTTGCCTTAAGTTAAGGCTCAGTTTGCGGATTATCATCTAGTTCACGTTTGTGAGAATCCTCTTCAATACGAAAATAATGCTGTAAACCGTCTAAATTATAATCCGTTTTCGCGTGTTTCAATTTTTTCTTATAATCATTCCAAGAATTCGAGAGTCTCGAAATAATAACTCCAACATAAAAAGATTCAGGGAGATCAATACCGGCATCTTGAAGTTGATTCACCTACAGTAGTATTTCACTTACTTATCCAACTATGAGCTTTTTAGCGACCATTTTGAAATCCATAAAATTACAAATAAGAAATTTTTTATTACTTGCCTCAGATATGTGATACTTTCTATCCAAAACAATCCAGAGGTCCTTTGCAGTTTTCAAGGTTCTATGAGCATTGTAGACTGAAGTAGACAAAGCATTCAGAAAGTGCCCTCTGCATAAAAAATCCTCCTGTTTAATCTTTGCATGTTTTGCCTTAAGAGCGGCATCATCGCTAGCGGTTTCCTTCAGTATAATTTGCAATCTGCCTTCCAAGATATAGAACATTTTTATGGTGATCAGAAAGAACTTCATCGTCTCTTGCCAATGAATAAAGTTTTCACCATCAAAACACTCCAATATCGTCAAATGCTGATTCATAACTTGCAACGCGCTCAAACCTTCCATGATTGAAGCTATTGTCTAAGAATTTGTTGGGGGTTTTGTGGTTTGAGGCTATTTGATAATGAATATTGCCGTACTTCAGAATTTAAGGATTTCCATATCCAATTCTTTCAGACAATAGTTGAATCCACCAAGTACAAATAGATTATCGAACTATTGACTTTCAGGATTCAATAAAGCCTTGGAACAGCGAAATCAGATTCAAAGTTTCTACGGCTTTGATTTGATCAAGAACACTCTGAATATTGTTTTCTGATGATGCAATATAGAAAATAGAAATGAAGAGGAAGAAGAATACAATAATTCTGCAACGCTTTAATAATTGAAACACTTCAGAAGTGTTCGGACAGAACTGTTTTTGCAACAGTTTAATGTCATCGCAGAATCCAGAAGGAAGAAGAAGAAATTTCGGAATTATTTGTAATAGTTCTGGGCATTGGAATTTAAAGGCGCCCAGAGGTGTCTGTCCGTGAACCGTTGCGACTGTTTGTAGCGGTCGTATCCATTTCTATTCGAAAATGTCGCATCCCTTCAGTTTGAAACCTGGCTCCATTTTGCAACGTTCTGAAGCGTTGCGAATCTTCAAATGCGCACGCCATAATTCAAAAAATACAACGGTCCAAGCCCATCGGTCATTCCGCGGCCCAATGGATTACGAGACCCCAAGAGCCCAAAGGCCAATCTTTTGACACTTTAAATATTAATATCCATGTCATGTTCATGCATTGCCTTGCCTCTCCCTTCTCTTCTCCTTTTTGATGTGATACATAAGGCTTTTACATATATATAGAGAGAGAAGTCCTTGCTTATTTCATATGTGGGACAAAGACAACACTTCATTCCTTCTTCCTTTATTATTTCTTTCTCTTCAAAATAAAACTTCATACCCCAAAAGCTTGAATTTGAAATTTTCACGACATTCCCCCCCAATTTTCAAAATAAAGAAAATAAATAAAGTGGACGGCAGAATAACTAGTGTGACTTCCTACATACCCAAGTGGGATTAAGCCTATGTAGTTCTAAGATCAAGTTTTGCATCATCGTGGAAACAACACATAAATAAAAGGTATCTTTTGGATTTGAACTTTTACTTAGTGTAAACTGTTCAAAGTCTATCAAGATTTTATGGTGAATGAATCTTGAACCAAGTATCCCTTAATGATAAAACAGGAACAATCACACATGTTGAATTCCTTAGTTATAGTGTTTTGTATTGCTCAGCATGTTAATGGCCATGTGCTTTAATCATGGTTCATGAGTCTACTTTAGAAAGAGGTCTTACTTTCCTAGGAAACGGCCTGATTTCCATAATCATATAGGTAAGTCTCTTAAGGTGTTTCTGCGATACACCTTTTAGGGTTTCTAGAATTATTAAGTATATGTATCCATCCTTTGTTCATGCAGAATCCAACACTAAATTTTATAGGAAAATTGTTTTACTGTTCCATAATCATACTCTTAACTTATTGGTACCTATTGAACTTTGTATATCCTTTTCAAGACACAAGTTCGGTTTCTGTTAAGGATGATCAATCTTCATTCACAGACCTTAGTCCCATTTCTTTTGACTTCATAGAAACCATAGCCTTTGGAAGACCTTTTATTTAGTAAGTGGGTCAGCCAAGTTTTTCTTCATTTCTTTGTAGTCAACAGTTATAACTCCACTTTTGGGTAACTGTCTTACCATCTGATGTCTTAGACTCACATGTCTAGATTTTCCATCATATGTCTTATTAGAGACATTATATATCGTTGCTTGAGTATCACACTGTTGGAGATGGCTTCCTCCACAATGGGATTTCCATTAACAAATTCCTAAGCCATTCAGCTTCCTTACATGCATCTGCTAATGCAATTAATTCTGACAACATAGTTGAATCAGATATACAGGTCTGCTTCTTGAAAGCCCAAGATACAGCAGTGCCTCCTAATGTAAATATACATCCAGTGGTAGACTTGGATTTAGATTCTACATTGTTCCAGGTTGCATCACTATATACTTCTATTACAATAGGATATCCTTTATAAGATAAAACATGGTTAATGGTTCCTTTCAAATAAGATAAAACTCTAAAAATAACTTTCCACTGTTCGAAACCTGGTTTACTCGTAAATCGACATAATACACTTATAGCATGTGCGATGTCGGGTCTAGTGCAATGCATAGTGTGATGGCCCACCCCGGACTAGCCAACATTTCTCCGAAATGCGATGTGCCAATGTCCAACTAGCACGAGGCGGTCACCAAAGTAAAAGGGTGTGAAGCTAAAACTACCAAAGGAACCTGTAGTATATCTCATAGCACATGGAATAAAATATAATAACAACATAAATTTGGCATAAAACAGGCGAGACAGTGCATAAGCTGAAAACTAAATCATCATAGCAGCTGAATCCATAATACAACTTATGATCCAACATCATTATTACAACTTCAAATTACTGCCTCTAAAGCAAAAGAAAGAAAAGGTACACTACTAATGCCCAAGCAGTGACCAGCTACAACACAGGGAGTATATATGCATATCATACGTGGAAGCAACCTGCTCGTCTCCAGACAGCTACTCGTGCATTACCACTTAACCTGTCTCTTGTATGCTCATTTAGGAGCACCCAGAGTAATAAGAAGAGACATAAAACTCTAGGTCAGACAAAACTCTGGTATGAGCGATAAGCAACAAAACTGAACAATAACAGGTATAATCCAATCATACCTGAACCTGCAACCAAAGAGTTAGCACAGCAAGATGTATAGTACTCTAAGGTAACACTAATACAAAGTGTAAAAGTAATATGGGGTGTGCATGACATGGTGATAGCAAACATCAAACATAGCAAACATCCTCACATCTCTCACTCAGTGCGTAAAGCATACGATATCCACTACTTTGGTCACCTATTCTTTAGGCCATGACGGAGTCCAACTCCGTATAACTATCACTATGAGCCCCTAATCCATCTCTCAGTGGTGAACAATAGTTATAGGTATCGATAACCCATTTGCACATGTCCCGCAGCAAAGTCCAATCATAAAGTCAACTCATTGGTTCCCATCTTGATCCCTAGTCACAACTTCTCATTTGGACTCCCTTTGCATCTCCGGTTTTTGGTCATTATTACCATTCGTTCCGTGGCTCCAAGCTTCCATACATGTTCACACTTTAGTTCAGATATGTGTGGGTCATGATTTCCTAGTCTGGGTCGTGATCTGCTCATGGACATCTTCTTCTGGGTCGGTTCATGGCGTTGCATAACCTCCGGCTCATGGTCAGCTTCCTCGGCTCGCTTTGGCATCAGCCCATGGTCCACCTTGCATGTTCCTCACGGTTGCCTTCCTAGGGTTCGCCCTCTTCCTCACGCTTTCCCTCCTAGGGTTCGCCCTATTCCTCACGGTCACCCTCCTAGGGTTCGTCCTCTTCCCCACGCTCTTCTTCCTAGGGTTCGCCCTCTTCCTCACGGTTGCCTTCCTAGGGTTCTCCCTCTTCCTCATGCTCGCCCTCCTAGGGTTCGCCCTATTACTCACGGTTACCTTTGAAAGTGTGTGTGTGTACTTGCCAAGTATAATACACACAAGGATCGTGGAAAATGATGAACAATAATCAAGTATGAAGTAATAGATAATCACAGAACTGTATAAGATAGTAAATGCAGTAAAAATAGAAAAATCACACCAGGGATTTTTATACGGGTTCGGAGCACCGTCCTACGTCTAGTCCCAGACCTCTCTCTGGATTTTAACTAATCAAAAACCTCGCTTCACCCGGAGGAACAGATTCACAACACCCGGACAGCGAACGGGATTTCACGCCTCTATCAACATGAGGACTTCACAACTTGCCTCTTAACAACACGAGGACTTCACAACTTGCCTCTAACAACACGGAGGACTTCAACCAAGATAAATAATCTTGTAGTTTGACAATGTGTGTTCTTAATAACATGAATTTGTCAATTCCTGTACAACCTTCCTATAATCTTATCCTCGAGTATATACTTTGAATGCCTAGATTTAAGGAAGTAGAATGCTTGTTGAATCAAATGATATTAAATTGATTCAAGGATTCAACAAGTATTTGAAATTTGGAGAGCTTTTGTTTTGCAAAGAATATTAAAATGCAATTCAGAAATTAGAGAGAATATAGAATGATTTTGTTAATTGAAAAAAAAGTTTGAAGATGTTTATATAATAGTAGAAAGGTAGTAATTCTTCGTAAAGAGTTTCTATACAGAGTTATGTCCATTTCCTTTGATTATTGAATAGAAATCTTTTCACAAATAGAAGCAACCTTTCAGAAAAAGCTTTCTGTTTCAAAAACAGTCGACATGTCAAAAATCACATGTCGACTGGTTGAATTTATTTAAAATTGAAAATTCCAGAAAAATAGTCGTTATGTGCAAAAACACATAAACCGGTCGACTGGTGTTTTTCAACCGGTCGACTGGTTGATCTGAGAAATGTTTTTATTTCCAAACAGAAAGATAACCGTTCGACTGGTGGTTTTTTGGGCGGTCGACCGTTTTATGGCTGTGGACCTAAGGACCTCGGTCCATAGTCTATATCACTCTGCACTCTTTTCCGGTCGAAGCCTAGACCGTTTGGGCTTTTTCTGTGACTTTTCAATTCCTCAAATATACATATTTCAGCAACGAAGATATGATATTGTTTTGTGCATTCATGTTATACTTTGAGGATAGATTTTAACATATTTCTAACACGACTCAAAGTAAAAAACCTTATCTCTATGAAATGATCTTCATTGCACCTTTATATGTTGGCATCGATCAAAATCTTGTCTCAACATTCTCCCTCTTTTTGATTGATGACAACACCTTGGATTTTCTCCCTCTAAATATAAAGCTCCCCCTGAATTTCTGCAACATTTGTTAGTTCATAATATAAATAATCTTACCTTTTGAATCCTGCATTAACAAATGTTAGCACACATATACTATTACCATGTTAAGCACATAATTTTAAATGATAGTATATGTAACGTGAATGATATGAATAATCATAAGAAAAAATATGAGCAATTGAAAAGTCGATGTACGACTTAAGTAGGATCAGTAATATGGATATGCAGAATGTATGTGATAAACTAACTTGTATATTTACAATAGTTATGCAAATTAATATGAGATAGTGAAATATATCACAAATAAAAAGCAGTAAAGTAAAGTAAGGGCTTTTTATACTGGTTCAGAGCACCGTCCTACGTCCAGTCCTAGACCTCTCTCTGGATTTTCACTAATCAACAACCTCGCTTCACCCGGAGGAATAAGTTCACAACACATGGACAGCCGAACGGAATTTCACGCCTCTATCAACACGAGGACTTCGCAACTTGCCTCTTAACAACACGAGGACTTCACAACATGCCTCTAACAACACAGAGAACACGAAGGACTTCAACCAAGATAAATAATCTTGTAGTTTGACAATGTGTGTTCTTAATAACACGAATTTGTCAATTCTTGTACAACCTTCCTATAATCTTATCCTCGAGTATATACTTTGAATGCGTAGATTTAAGGAAGTAGAATGCTTGTTGAATCAAATGATATTAATTTGATTCAAGGAATCAATAAGTATTTGAAACTTGGAGAGCTTTTGTTTTTCAAAGAATATGAAAATGCAATTCAAAAATTAGAGAGAATATAGAATGATTTCGTTAATTGAAAAACAAGTTTGAAGATGTTTTTATAATAGTAGAAAGGTAGTAATTCTTCGTGAAGAGTTTCTATAAAGAGTTATGTCCATTTCTTTTGATTATTAAATAGAAATCTCTTCACAAATAGAAGCAACCTTTCAGAAAAAGCTTGCTGTTTCAAAAACGGCCGACATGTCAAAAATCACATGTCAACTGGTTGAATTTATTTAAAATTGAAAATTCCAGAAAAAATAGCCGTTATGTGCAAAAACACATAAACCGGTCGACTGGTGATTTTCAACCGGTCGACTAGTTGATCTGAGAAATGTTTTTGTTTCCAAACAGAAACATAACCGGTTGACTGGTGGTTTTTTGGGCGGTCGACCGTTTTATGGCTTTTTCACTATATCACTCTGCACTCTTTCCCGGTCGGAGCCTGGACCGTTTGGGCTTTTCATGTGACTTTTCAATTCCTCAAATATACAGATTTCAGCAACGAAGATATGATATTGTTTTGTGCATTCATGTTATACTTTGAGGATAGATTTTAACAATTTCTAACACGACTCAAAGTAAAAAACCTTATATCTATGAAATGATCTTCATTGCACCTTTATATATTGGCATCGATCAAAATCTTGTCTCAACATTCTCCCCCTTTTTGATTGATGACAACACCTTGGATTTTCTCCCTCTAAATATAAAGCTCCCCTTGAATTTCTGCAACATTTGTTAGTTCATAATATAAATAATCTTACCTTTTGATTCCTGCATTAACAAATGTTAGCACACATATACTATTACCATGTTAAGCACATAATTTTAAATGATAATATATGTAACGTGAATGATATGAATAATCATAAGAGAAAATATTTCTCCCCCTTTGTCATCGATTAAAAAGAATAAATACCATAATAAGCACCGTAATCGAGAGTAGTAGAGAATACAAATAATTATAGCACCTTTAGGAGATACAGAATAACCTTCTTTTTGTTGTGGTGTACCTGCAAAAAATATAACATATACAGTTTGGTACACACTTGCTTTGTTTGGGTCCATTGGTTAGATGGAAGGTAACCATACTCAAGAATGTATAATGGAACCTTTAAAGATAAAAAATTTATTATTAACTACTGAACCAAAATAATCATCGATATATTTTTCTCTGTTTTTCCAACTTACAAGAACCCAAATACTTAAGTAATCTCAAGTGATATTCCTTTTCATACTTCTATATTTATTATAAATACCGCTAGTCATAGAAGTATTCGAATTTCTATAATAATTGGGTCTTGGATGAGAATTAGTACTAGCAGTGATATTCTTATTGTATATAAAAGCATATCTAGTACTATTTCTATGATTGGTTTTATTATATCATATACCACTTTTTTCATGTAAAGGTCAAGATCTAGATAAAATCATGTTTAAATCATTTTAACCTTTATTAAATTTTGCGAACTTATTTGTACATTTATCAAATTTAATTGCAAAATCACGAGTGATAGAAGAAATTTTGTTATTTTAAAATTATCAATTTCCTTATTTAATTCAGAGTTCTTCCTTTTTAAAGCATTCTCAGTTTTGAGACCACAAATTTGAGATCCTGAATTAATTAAACGAGATTGTAATTTTCCCAAATTTTCTTTTGAATCAGAAATTTTATTTTGCAAAATAGTATTATTCACCTTATAAAACTCACATTCTTTAGAAAATTCCAAATTCTTTTCAGTTAGAGCTCCATTCTCTTTTTCAAGAGACAAAATTAAAGAACTAGAATTATTTAAAGAATCTTCTAATGATTTATTTCTATTTTGCAAAAGATCGATTTCCTTTAAAAGAATATTGTTTTTATCTTCTAATCGCTCTTTTTCTTTAAATCTTTTTGAGAAACAAGCTCTTCTAAGGTATTTTCAAAACATTTGGCTTGTTTTACCAAACGATTGTTTTATTCTTTTAATTTGGAATTTTCTTGCTCGTAATTTTTTGACATAGCTAAAATGACTGTATTGAGTTTCAATAATTTTTCATGGTCTAACAAAAGATCTGTATATAATGAATCTGTACATAACGATTGTGATATGACTTTAGCCATGAGACACTTGTTTCCTTGCTCTCCTGATTCTGCTTTGTTGCTCTTCCTTTTTCTGATTCCCTGACTAGATTTCTTTATTGCCATTTTTTCTAGGATGTTGTTATGATCTCTACAACACCAGGCTCTGATACCAATTGAAAGTGTGCGTGTGTACTTGCCAAGTATAATACACACAAGGATCGTGTAATATGACGAACAATAGTCAAGTATGAAGTAATAAATAATCACAGAACTGTATAAGATAGTAAATGCAGTAAAAATAGAAAAATCACACCAGTGATTTTTATACTGGTTCGGAGCACTGTCCTACGTCCAGTCCCAGACCTCTCTCTGGATTTCCACTAATCAACAACCTCGCTTCACCCGGAGGAACAGGTTCACAACACCCGGACAGCCGAACTAGATTTCACGCCTCTATCAACATGAGGACTTCACAACTTTCCTCTCAACAACACGAGGACTTCACAACTTGCCTCTAACAACACGGAGGACTTCAACCAAGATAAATAATCTTATAGTTTGACAATGTGAGTTCTTAATAACATGAATTTGTCAATTCTTGTACAACCTTCCTATAATCTTATCCTCGAGTATATACTACAAATGTGTAGATTTAAGGAAGTAGAATGCTTGTTGAATCAAATGATATTAAATTGATTCAAGTATTCAACAAGTATTTGAAATTTAGAGAGCTTTTGTTTTGCAAAGAATACGAAAATGCAATTCAGAAATTAGAGAGAATATAGAATGATTTCGTTAATTGAAAAACAAGTTTGAAGATGTTTACATAATAGTAGAAAGGTAGTAATTCTTCGCGAAGAGTTTCTATAAAGAGTTATGTCTATTTCCTTTGATTATTGAATAGAAATCTCTTCACAAATAGAAGCAACCTTTCAGAAAAAGCTTGCTGTTTCAAAAACGGTCGACAGGTCAAAAATCACATGTCGACTGGTTGAATTTATTTAAAATTGAAAATTCCAGAAAAATAGCCGTTATGTGCAAAAACACATAAACCGGTCGACTGGTGATTTTCAACCGGTCGACTGGTTGATCTGAGAAATGTTTTTGTTTCCAAACAGAAACATAACCGGTCGACTGGTGGTTTTTTGGGCGGTCGACCGTTTTATGACAGTCTATATCACTCTGCACTCTTTCCCGGTTGGAGCCTGGACCGTTTGGGCTTTTTCTGTGACTTTTCAATTCCATAAATATACAGATTTCAGCAACGATGATATGATATTGTTTTGTGCATTCATGTTATACTTTGAGGATATATTTTAACATATTTCTAACACAACTCAAAGTAAAAAACCTTATCTCTATGAAATGATCTTCATTGCATCTTTATATGTTGGCATCGATCAAAATCTTGTCTCAACAACCTTCCTAGGGTCTGCCCTCTTCCTCACGCTTGGGGGTGTGAGGGTGCTTCACGATCCTCGGGGTCGGGTCGTGAAGGTGATTCACGAACGAGATACTGTACTATTTTCTACAATGTTTCCTACAAGCTATTTATGCCATACGACAGCGTTTTTGACCATTCTAACTTTGCTAAACAATCATGAAGCATTCCAAACAGTAATAGCAACATACATAATCAACCATAAACACTAAAACAATTATCTAACATGTTAGTATTGATCAAACATAACCAAAACCCAAGTTTTTCCCAAAATAAAGTTTAACCATAACTAATGATAGGATTAACAAAACATATCCAAATTAACCCAAATTTCTAACAAAGGCATAAAATAATATTTCGGAATTTCTAAATATTTTTCCAAATTTTTCTGAGTAATAATTTAGCTAATTAACACTAATTAGCCGTAATTAGTGAAAAACTATGCAAATCACTCACCTTAGCCTCAAATAATCTTAAATCTGAAACTTTTCTACTTTTTGGGTCGAATTCCTGTGCAACACAGCAGCTCCAACTCTGATTTGGTGTTGATTCACCTTGATTTGATGTAGCTTAGCTTAATCTTCGATTAGAAAGTAATTAAGAGGTGTTTAAATGAAGAATTTGAGAGTGGAGCCATTACTAGGGTTAGGAGAATGAAAGTGGCGGCTGAAAGATGACAAAGGAGGGTTTCTCTAGCCTCTATCAGCCCTTAAATACCCCTAATCCCGAAATCCCTAATGGACCTAGCTGCTAATTACCCAATTAAGCCCATTTAAGTTGTTTTTCACTTTCCAAACCTTATTTAAGCCATATCTCCCCAACGGTAAGTCCGTTTGATTAATATGACCACTCTACGGAAAGAGAAACCTTCTTCCGAATCCAATGGAAGTGGTTTCAGGTCAAAACTCATTACCAATCAAAAGTTATGGGCAAAACAAGATTTGTCAGGGGCAAAAAGGTCATTTAAAAATCGGCATAAATCATGAACATGGGAAATGACCCCAGTAGTCGTTCCCCAAAGTTACACGACCATACGACTTCATAAGAAAAAGAAATAAATATTCTACGATCCTCCCATGCGTAGAATGCGGGTTGTTACATTCTCCCCCCTTAAGAAATTTCGCCCCCGAAATTCCTTAACCAAAACATACAAAGGATCCCGCATGCTTATCAATCATTTGCAACAATAAAACATACATAACAACACAACAAGCCTATCCTAGCATGCGGTTTACTAACAAGGGAGTACTATATCGATATTAAAACCTTACTAGGCATAAAGCTCTGGATACGTCTTCCTTTTGTTCCCCTCTGTTTCCCAAGTATAGTCTCTCTCATTATCACCCTGCTGGACTTTGACTAGTTTGGACTATCTTCCTTCGAAGTTGCTTTATATCGTGCTCGACAATACGAATAGGTCTGTGGTTCCCAGCCGCCTCGGGTTCTATCTCGATATCATCCAACTGATCTAGTGAAATAGCCACATTAGGGTCATGCACAAACTTCCTTAACTAGGAAACGTGAAATCGTTGTGAACTCCAGCCATCTTGTTTGGTAATCCAACTTTTGGTCAATCGATCCACAATTACCCAAATACTATCATGGTCCGATCTAGTCCTTGGTACGAAGTCCATTGAGACTTATTCCCAATTCCATTTGGGAATTTCCAGCGGTTGTAACAAACCACTAGGCTTCTTTTGCTCATCTTTAACTAACTGGCAATTCATACTCTTGGAGATAAACTTCCCAACATCTCTCTTCATCCCTTCCCAGTGATAGGTTTGCTTCATGTCTCAATACATTTTGTTACCACCGGGATGTATAGTCGATTTCGAGTAATGACGTTCTCTAAGCACTTCATCTCTCAATCAGTTAACGTTGGGTATAACTTGTCCCCCATTCTTTCGAAGTCATCCTTTTCTATCAAGTCCATACTTGTTTATTTTCTCACCACCGATATTCATCCCTACCTTGGAGATGATTTCCATTAGGTTCGGATCGTCCCTCTAACTGGAACCAATCCGCTCAATCAATGTCAATCTAGCCGTCGAATTTGCTAACATTTCTGGATCCAATTCATACTTAGGTTGGAATCATATACCAAAATATACTCCAATTACTTTCACTCAAGAAACATAGCATCAAAATTGGCATGTCTCCTACTCAATGCATCAGTACAACACCTAGTCTCGTACCACATGCATCCGTGTATACCGTCATCTCTTCATTCTCTATTACTAGAATCCTACAAGTGATAGTCTACTCAAGGGAATAAAAATAGAAACAAACATAGCAACCATATCATCCATCAAACATGTCCTATCTGTCACCTGCTAAAGCCTTAAATACGTCGACACCTACCTGACTGGTCCAACCAATCCCAAGGGCTAATGGAAGCCCCGGTCCAAAATGGACTACCGTACGTCCAATGCACGTTTATCCTCCAAGGATAACTAGATCACATCCAACGGATCTAAGGTAATGGGCATCCCCAGATACCCCTGCTTTGAGTCCGCCTAGAACACTCCAATTATCGACGATTTCTTGGTACTCTCATCAGAAGAGCTACCCACATACTCAGACCCAGTCTCGAGTATCCATTACTGACAACTCGAGCAAAAACTCAAGTCCAACATGAGTCGTCTCCCTATTCGTTGCATCTCCCAGATCAACGAACAACCATTTTTCCTTTACGAGTTCAAGTCCAACTTGAATAGTCCAAGCCTTCGTTGCATCTCCATGATCAGCAAACACCCAATTTTCTTTTATGAGTTCAAGTCCAACTTGAATCGTCCTAACCTTCGTTGTATCTCCATGATCAACGAGCACATCTTATCCCTTCGAAGTTCTACCATTATTGAACCAAAGAGAACCTCAACATAGGGTCCTAAACAATCCATTACTTTGCAGCTTCATTGAGTCCCACTCGAGTCATCTCATAGCCCAATCGAATCCAACTCGGGCCAGTCCATACCATTGAACAGTCTTATCATGTCACGACTGCACATCACTCCTCGAGTAAGCCGAGATACCATTTAATGGAAATCACAACAACTACTTATATCTCACGCAAACCATCCTAGTTGAACTCGAAATTCCCCAAGCACAAGCCCTAAAGGCCTAAACCAATATCAGATAAGCACTTAAGGAACTTCTCCTCCGAATTCAGACAATCTACGTGAGATGATACTAGCAAAACAACTAAGCAATCACAAGCAAACATACTTCCATGACTTGATAATACCACATTACCACAAATCATGCAAAGGCTAGTCAAACCACCGATCGGGTTCGTCACAACTAAAGGTCTATCGACAATCTCAAGTTTCAATTCCAACCTATCTGCCAGGTCACTAGATATAAAGGAATGAGAAATCTCGGTATCAAACAAAACTCGAACAGGAACATCATAAATAGAAAACATACCTTGAATGACGACATTATTTCCCTTCTGCGCCGCAGTTGGGGCATTCGACGAAGAAGGAACAATGTTCATAGCATATGCTCTCAAAATCTGCTTCTCTTTAAGGGGTTGTGGACATTTATCCTTATGATGTCCCGCTTGGCCGCAATTGAAACACTTCCTTTCCCCAGGCTTTTCCTGACAATCTATGGTATAGTGGCCCTTCTTGCCATAGCTAAAGCACTCGCCATCATTCTTATTCTTCTTATTTTGACCATCCTTGGTTTGGTTCTTCTTTCTCTTGTTCTGAGAATTCTTCTTGCCTTCACCGCCTGCTTGCGGTTTTGGCTCCCCTACAAATGCAATAGCAACTTCGGTCTTTGACTTAGGGTAAAGACTCTCCGATC
Source organism: Allium sativum (assembly GCA_030737875.1). Classification (NCBI taxonomy): domain Eukaryota; kingdom Viridiplantae; phylum Streptophyta; class Magnoliopsida; order Asparagales; family Amaryllidaceae; genus Allium; species Allium sativum. The sequence continues at coordinate 122,282,185 of CM060926.1, read as the reverse complement.
TCAATGCCTTTCCCACAATAGATTCAAACGTCTCATCAATTTGGTTTATAAGTCTCTCCTCCAAATACCCATCTAAGCCAGTTATGAACTTCTCATTCTTCTTCTCGGCAGTGTCGATAAGGGATAATCCATACTTCAATAAAGTATCGAATTCGGTAATATATTCCGAGACTGCCTTACCATTCTGCTTAAGTTCAAAAAATCTCTTGAACAGTACTGATATCTGAGCAGCTGGAATAAACTTATCACTGAAGTGAATCCTATATTGATTCCAAGTAACTTGATCCTCAAGAGTAGCTGCTTTATTAGCATTCCACCAATTCATAGCCCGTCCTTGAAGTTGACGCGATGCTAGCTTTTTCTTCATTGCATCTTCGATTCCCAGATTCTCGAAGATACGCTCATAACTATCAAGCCAATCTTGAACTTCTGTAGCTGACTCCGTTCCATGGAACGGCTTTCCACCAAGACTAGTATAATCCTTGCAGAGCTTGGCAAAATCGGCTCTAGGCGCCTGCGCTACTGCACCACAACTGTTAGCAGCATTAGGAACTGCTCCCCGGGCATCCCTAAGCATCTCTCGCTTGAAGGTAGTAAACATCGTCCTTATATCAGGGATATTCCTATTGTTAGCCCCTGAACCTGTACTCCTCGTATATCGGCTCATCGTTCAATCTGTAAAGAGAAAACGATTAACCATCTCAATGTGGTGCCCGTGCAGTACGACTTCATCCTTAAATATACTAATACTGTATATACATATAGAGAGAGAGTTTTTGAAAACCAAAATATCACAAATACGCACTCTTATATACGTGTACTATCTCTCCCTGATGTTTTCCCCTAGGTTAACTACGCAACCTAGAGCTCTAATACCAAATGTGATGGCCCGCCCCGGACTAGCCGACATTTCTCCAAAATGCGTTGTGCCAATATCCAACTAGCACGGGACGGTCGCCAAAGGAAAAGGGTGTGAAGCGAAAACTACCAAAGGGGCCAGTAATATATCTCACAGCGCATGGAATAAAATATAATAACAACATAACTTTGACATAAAACAGGCGAGACAGTGCATAAGCTGAAAACTAAATCATCATAGCAGCGGAATCCATAATACAGCTTATGATCCAACATCATTGTTACAACTTCATATTACTGTCTCTAAAGCAAAAGAAACAAAAGGTACACTACTAATGCCCGAGCAGTGACCAGCTACAACACAGGGAGTATATATGTATATCATATGTGGAAGCATCCTGCTCGTCTCCGGACAACTACTCGCACATTACCACCTAACTTGTCTCTAGTCTGCTCGTTTAGGAGCACCCAGAGTAATAAGAAGAGACATAAAACTCTGGGTCAAACAAAAGACTAATATGAGCGATAAGCAACAAAACAGAACAAAGTGTAAAAGTAATATCGGGTGTGCATGACATGGTGATAAAAAACATCAAACATAGCAATCATCCTCACATCTCTCAGTCAGTGTATAAAGCATACGATATCCACTACTTTGGTCACCTAATCTTTGGGCCATGACGGAGTTCAACCCCATACAACTATCTCTACGAGCCCCTAATCCGTCTCTCAGTGGTGAACCAAAGTTATAGGTATCGATAACCCCTTTGCACACGTCCCACAGCAAAGTCCAATCATGAAGTCAACTCATTGGTTCCCGTCTGGATCCCGAGTCACAACTTCTCATTTGGTGTACCTTTTCATCTTGGGTTTTTGGTCATCATTCCCGTACATTTCATAGCTCCAAGCTTCAATACATGTTCACACTTTAGTTCAGATATGTGCGGTTCGTGATTTCCCAGTTCGGGTTGTGATCTACTCATGGACATCTTCTTCTGGGTCGGTTTGTGACGTTACATAACCTCCGGCTCGTGGTCAGCTTCCTCGGCTTGCTCTGGCATCATCTCACGGTCCACCTTGCATATTCCACACGGTCACCCTCCTAGGGTTCGCCCTCTTCCTCACGCTCTCCCTCCTAGGATTCGCCCTATTCCTCACGGTCGCCCGCCTAGGGTTCGCCCTCTTCCTCACGCTCGCCCTCCTAGAGTTCACTCTATTCCTCACGGTCGCCCTCCTAAGGTTCGCCCTCTTCCCCACACTCGCCCTCCTAGGGTTCACCCTATTACTTATAGTTGCCTTCATAGGTTTCGCCCTCTTCCTCACGGTCGCCCTCCTAGGGTTCGCCCTCTACCTCACGCTTGCCCTCTTAGGGTTTGCCCTCTTCCTCATGCTCGCCCTCTTAGGGTTCGACCTATTCCTCATGGTCGCCTTTCTAGGGTTTTCCCTTCACGCTTGGGGTGTGAGGGTGCTTCACGATCCTAGGGGTCGGGTCGTGAGGGTGCTTCACGAACGGGATACTGTACTATTTTCTACAACTTTTCCTACGAGCCATTTACGCTATACGACGGCGTTTTTGACCATTCTAACTTTGCTAAAAAATCATGAAGCATTCCAAACAGTAATAGCAACATACATAATCAACCATAAACACCAAAACAATCATCTAACATGTTAATATGGATCAAACATACCCCAAACCCATGTTTTTCCCTAAATCAAGTTTAACTTTAACTAATGATAGGATTAACAAAACATATCCAAATTCACCCAAATTTCTAATAGAGGCATAAAATAATATTTCAAAATTTCTAAATATTTTTTCAAATTTTTCTAAGTTATAATTTAGCTAATTAACACTAATCACCCCTAACTGGCCGTAGTTAGTAAAAACAATGCAAATCACTCACCTTGGCCACAATTAATCTTAGATCTGAAGCTTTCCTACTTTTTGGGTCGAATTCCTATGCAACACAGTAGCTCCAACTCTGATTTGGTGTTGATTAGCCTTGATTTGATGTAGCTTAGCTTAATCTTTGATTAGAAAGTGAGTAGGAGGTGTTTAAATGAAGAATTTGAGAGTGGAGGCCATTACTAGGGTTAGGAGAATGAAAGTGGCGGCTGAAAAATGAAAAAGGAGGGTTTCTCTAGCCACTATCATCCCTTAAATACCCCTAATCCCAAAATCCCTAATGGATCTAGCTGCTTTACCCAAAGCCCATCTAAGCTGTTTTTCACCTTCTAAACCTTATTTCAGCCATATCTCCTAAACGGTAAGTCCGTTTGATTAGTATGACCACTCTACGAAAAGAGAAACCATCATCCGAATCCAATGGAAGTAGTTTCAGGTCAAAACTCCTTACCAATCAAAAGTTATGGGCGAAACAAGATTCGCCAGGGGGAAATGGTCATTTAAAAATCGGCAAAAATCATGAACATGGGAAATGACCCCAATAGTCGTTCCCCAAAGATACACGACCATACGACTTCAACAAAAAAAGAAATAAATATTCTACGATCCTACGATGCGTAGAATTCGGGTTGTTACACATAGCATACGTAAGACTCCCAATAACACTAGAATACTCAAGTTGAGAAATGGTACGTCCAGTGTTCTTTTCTAATTTGATACTTGGATCTAAAGGAGTTGGTGCTAGTTTGTCATCATAATGACTTTAGTTCTTTAGGAATTTCTCAATATAATGTGATTGAGTTAGTAATAACTCCCCTGCTTTCCTAATGATTTCAATTCCTAAAATTACATCAGCCTTTCCTAGATTTTTCATATCAAATTTAGAAGATAGAAACTTTTTAGTTTCATTCACACTTGATATATTAGAACCAAATATTAGCATGTCATCCACGTATAAACATATTATAACGTAACCGTTGTTATCCGATTTTCTATAAATACATTAATCTGCATCGTTAACAATGAATCCAAACGACAGTGCAACTTTATCAAACTTCTCATGCCATTGCATGGGAGCTTGCTTCAAGCCATAAAGAAATTTGACTAATTTGCAAACTTTCTTTTCTTGGCCTGGGGTTATAAAACCTTCGGGTTTTTCCATGTATATCTCTTCTTCTAAATCTCCATTTAGAAAAGCTCTCTTTACATCCATTTGATGAATGACCAAATTATGAATTGATGCCAGTGCTATTAAACAGCGTATGGAAGATATGTGAGCAACAGGAGCATATGTATCAAAATAATCTACTTCTTTTCTTTTCTTATATCCCTTAACAACTAGTTTGGCACCTTAACCACTAGCAAGAACTACTTGTACAAATTTCATAATGTAATGTCAAAGCTGGGGTATATGGTGTTCAATCAGACAACGTAGCCACATTTTTAACTGGAAGATGTTGTGATATTGGTTTTATTTTCGATCTTATTGATTTTGAGTTGGTGTTATTGAGTTTTTTTTCACTGATTCAAAGTTATGCTTACAAGCTTCACTCTGGAATTCTTCAATTGCAAATCATGGACTATTTGTATTTTTGACGTTGGCTATTTTATTTTCGTTGTTAAGCCGATAACATCAAAGATTATTTTTGACAGCTGTGGATCAAATCATGGCAAAAATTTATGATATTATGAAGCAAATCTTGGGAAATGTTAGAGACGGTTGATTGGATTCTTACATGCAGGATCAAACAGGTATTTTATCAATAAATTAGAGTTAAATCTACTAGCAAAATTAGAATTAAATCTGCTAGCAAAATTAGATTTAGTTCTTCTGATTGAACGACAACGAAGACGTTCCTGAACACATGGGCTACCTAGAAAACTGTTACTCTAATCACAATGTTTAATGAACACACTACCTGAAGGAACGTGTTGTTAATGTTTTACGGAAGATAAATGAAATGGAAAATCACCACTCAGTGATGGAGAATGTGGATTTCTATGCAATAATTTCTGAATAACCCATCTATTTAGGAGTATTTGGAGTATAATGTAGTGGAGTAGTCTATCTTAGGATGGGTCACACATATTGTAATAGGGCTTAATTTAAGTTTATTTAACATTTTCTTTATGTTTTAAGGCTTAATTTAAGTTTATTTAACATTTGCTTTATGTTTTTATTTGTTTTACGCATGCACCATTATTTCATAAGCTAATAAAAATGTACCAAGTTTCAAACAAAAAATTATCTAGGTATATATTCTATAGTGCGGGATATATTACAGGACATTATGAGAAAATTGGTAATCAAGACTATATAATATCAAGATTAAAGATCCAGATTGTTGATTCAAGAATATGAAGACTCATGAGTTTCAAGAGTTCAAGAATTCAAAATATTATATAGTTTTAAAATTATGTTAAAACTCAGATTGCACTTTTTTTTTATCTCCATTCATTTTTACAAAAAGATTTTAAAAAATATTCCCATTTTCATATCTATTTTCAAAATGAATTTAAATCAGATTCCACTTTTTAAATTCTCTTCGCTAAAACATTTTAAAAGTTCTTTGTTTTAAAAAAGTCCTTTCCAAAAAATTCAAAAAGAAAAATTTATAGTAATTTTACTTTAAAACATTTTACACTTATTATTAGATTTCAATATTTATACATACTTTACTATTATACTTTGATTATTATATTTTAATTTCACTACTTATACTTTTACAGTAAATCTGATATTATAATACTTACTCTAATACTTATACTTTGATTTCCATTTTTACACTTTGGTTTTTATAAATAAATATATTTTGATTGTGTGCTTACATTTGTATTTTGATATTGTACTTTAGATTGTGATTTTACTTAAGATATTAATTTTAAAATATACTTTTTATTTTGTTTTCAAACTCAACTAGTGTGCGACCTGTTGACGGGCAAAGTTGTCGCACGCCAACACCCAATGTGTATGTATGAACAATCAACCAAATAAGCAGTAAAGTATGTAAATGCGGGGAGACACAGCCTTTATAGTGGTTCGGCACTAACGCTTACATCCACTTTATAATCCTTATTCATCATATCTTTGGTTGATTATAAGGTTGTACAAGTTCGAACATTAGCTAAGTTCAAAGTGTTACAATGGAATAGCAAAATATATGCTTGTTCTACACTTTGACTGAATTGTCCTTCTTCTTCTTCGTTGAAAAGCGTTGACATGATCAACAATATCCAAGTTTGGTGTTCATATCTATGAAGTTCAAAAGTAGCATAGCAATCCTTGTTAATGTTCAAGTGTTGAAGGAAAACATGCATGCCATGTTTTAATTATCCATGTCATCTCCCATGGTCATGGTGGAGATGTTGGAAGACATTAATGAGTGTTAGGTGCTCTCAAGGTCCCAAAACTCCAAGGGAGAAGCATCCCAATGAAGCCAAGGCTTGGGGTATTTATAGGGGGAAGGTTAGGTGGATGTAGGTGAGAAATGGGACCCATAAGAAGCAATTTTCGTACCCTAAAAGTAGCCTCGTAACAGGAATTTCGACCCCAGGAATTTTGACCCTAGGAATTTCGATCCCAGAAATTTCGATCCCAGAAATTTCGACCCCATAAATTTCGAACCCAGGGATTTTGACCCTAGAAATTTCGACTCTACGAATTTCGAACCCAGAATTTTGAACTTAGAATTTCGACCCTAGAATTTTGTACCTAGAGTTTCGGACCTAGAAGTTCGAACCAAGAATTTCGACCCTAGGAATTTCGACCCTAGGAATTTCGACCCCGGGTATTTCGAACCCAGAATTTCAAACCCGAATTTTGACCCCAGAACTTTGAACCTAGAGTTTCGAACCCAGAATTTCGAACCTAGCTATGACGTGACTTTTTGACACTCTAGCGCGTCGCTCACCAAATACTTGACGTGTGACAGCTTTGCCTAAAAAGCGTGTCAACATTTGCCCCCCAAAACATATCTTGCTTGGTTCGAGGAAGGTGTGTTTTGCGAGGAGAAGAGAGATCCATAGATCAAAGCTGGGAGAGGTTCGGAGCGAGCTACTATATTCATAGGACGGAAGAGCCATGACCACGTCGGGTCATATTATCCAGGAAACCAAAGCCGGTAAGCCAGAAATCCATGATCGTTTCAGATCATATTTGTGGAAGACCACGATTGCTTGGGATCATTTTAAGGAGAGAAGTCCAACGATCGCTTGGGATCGTATTAATAGAAAGACAGAACAACCAGAGTATCCGAGAGACTGGACGGTCGCGGTAACCTGCATAGAAAAGGCGTACACATAATCATATATGAGCGGTCTTGCCGTGCTGCCGACAAGGCTTCCATAGGTCATTGTATTCATTTGATAGACTTCATTCAAGGTGAACTCACGTTAGTGAGGTAGCCAAGGAATGTTAAAGCATTCAAGGAAATATCACGTTTGTGAGGTGGCCTCGGCAAGTAGCATTCAAGGAAATCTCGGGTTAGGGAAATGACCTTGGCAAGTGGCATTCAAGGGAATCTTGCTTAGAGAGACGACCTTGGCAAGTGGCATTCAAGGAAATCTTATTTATAGAGATGACCTCGGCAAGTGGCATTCAAGGGAATCTCGTTTAGAGAGATGACCTTCGCAAGTGGCATTCAAGGAAATCTCGTTTAGGGAGATGACCTTGGCGTATGACATTCAAGGAAATCTCGTTTAGAGAGATGACCTTGGCATGTGGCATTCAAGGAAATCTCTTTAGAGAGATGACCTTGGCGTGTGGCATTCAAGGAAATCTCGTTTAGAGAGATGACCTTGGCGTGTGGCATTCAAGGAAATCTCATTTAGAGAGATCAACCTTGGCGTGTGGCATTCAAGGAAATCTCGTTTAGAGAGATGACCTTGGCAAGTGGCATTCAAGGAAATCTCGTTTAGAGAGATGACCTTGGCATGTGGCATTCAAGGAAATCTCTTTTAGAGAGATGACCTTGGCATGTGGCATTCAAGGAAATCTCGTTTTGAGAGATGACCTTAGCGTGTGGAATTCAAGGAAATCTCGTTTAGAGAGATGACCTTAGCAAGTGGTATTCAAGGAAATCTCGTTTAGAGAGATGACCTTGGCAAGTGGCATTCAAGGAAATCTCATTTAGAGAGATGACCTTGGCGTGTGGCATTCAAGGAAATTTTGTTTAGGGAGATGACCTTGGCATGTGGCATTCAAGGAAATCTCGTTTAGAGAGATGACCTTGGGAAGTGGCATTCAAGGAATTCTCGTTTAGAGAGATGACATTGGCGTGTGGCATTCAAGGAAATCATGTTTAGAGAGATGACCTTGGCGTGTGGCATTCAAGGAAATCTCATTTAGAGAGATGACCTTGGCAAGTCGAGTCAAGGCACCCTTATCGAAGTAGGACAAGAGGCCCAGATAGTTACGAATGGATATTCTCGTCGTGTCACTGACGAGAACACCCAATGTAATCCAAGGTAGTTGACAAGGCGACCCACTAATCCAAACAAGCAGGATCGTACTTGACCGACACTTGCCACGAGTAAAGGCAATCTCGTCAAAGTAGGATGAGAAGCCAAGATAGCTAGACGGTTTTTAAAGTTTGCAATCCAATTATCAATTTCATACTTCACAAGTAAGCGTCCTTACTTTGCGAAGTAATTTTATTAAAGTTGTAAAAGTTAGGGTCTTTTTAGTAAAGCCACAAGAAAACCAACGGTTCGTCATCCGTAAAGAGCATGCCTTGGGAGTTGGCCTGCCCCTGTGCATGGGTAAGCGGACTTGGCCGTTTTTTAGTTTCAAGTTCATTCATTAAGGAAAAGCGAATAGTTCATTGTTTGTGAAGAGCATGCCTAGGATCTCACCAACTCCAATTACATGGGTAAACAAACATAACCATTCACATTTCAAAGCCGAGAAAAGTAAACTTTTCATTAATAACCAAAAGGAAGGATACATCCAAAGGACTAAGGTCCTTAAATGCAATGTTATGGGCCGAAGCGCAAATACTTGAGCCTATAGAGCCAGATTGAGAAAGCTATGAGTGAGGATCGCCTTATTTGATAGCCATAGTGAACCATAATAAGACTAGAAGACAGAAAAGCCGTAAAATACTGATGCTAGGGAGGCTTAAACCGTAGACATCAGATCCATTGAGAGGTTTAGTTTGAATCGGGGCCCCGAGCGTAGGGCTCGGGCCTATCTTGAATAACAATTGGTGGTTGTACCTGTCCTGGCATCCCAGCCCGAGTTCGAACGAATTGTTCCAGTTCTCCATTTCTAACACGCTTTTCAATAACATTCTTAAGATGATGACACTCATTTGTATTGTGACCAGTGATGTCATGAAATATGCAGTGTTGGCTAGAATCTCTTTCTTGTTGAGAGGGCTCTCGAGCGGGAGGCTTTTCGAAAGGAGCAATAGGGTGAACCTATCGGTAGATCTCCTCGAGAGTGTGAGTAAGCTCCGAGTAGTTCGAGAACCTACGTTGTCTATTAGCCTTGTTACGGGGATTTCCTTTACTTGAGACCATAGCTCGAGCATCCAAAACTTGTAGGACTACGCTTCTATCGGGAATGGGGGTGCCCCCGAGTGTCGAGGGAGTGGCGCTGATCCGAGGATCGTCGACGTCCTATTGTGGAGCGTGCGAGGTTTCCCCATGTCCCAAGTTGCAAAATACGGAACATAGGAACTTGTTCCAATGACGTCTGTTTGGTCAGTCGACCTTCCAAACCCATGTAATCTTCCCTCTACCCGAGCGAGGAACGTGTTCATAACTTCTGCTTGATGATCAAGACAAGCGATCAATCCTCTAGCCAATTCCGCTAAGTCTTCTCCAGTAACCAAGTCTGAGAGATCCTTATTCGCAAAATGTTCTTGATTTTCCTCGCTACTAGTAGTCAAAGCCTCGGAGGTAGCATCGAACCATTTTTGTTTTACCATGTTGAGAGGCGAGTAATGAAGACGAAGTCAAAAACTGAAACCCAAGTCAAGATCTAAAGACAAATCCAAGTACTTAATCCAATGCATAGGTCGAAGCTGTGCATCCCCCTTCCTGGCGTGCCAAAATGTTGACGGGCAAAATTGTCGCACGCCAACACCCAATGTGTATGTATGAACAATTATCCAAATAAGCAGTAAAGTATGTAAATGCGAGGAGACACAGCATTTATAGTGGTTCGGCACTAACGCCTACATCCACTTTATAATCCTTATTCATCATATCTTTGGTTGATTATAAGGTTGTACAAGTTCGAACAATAGCTAAGTTCAAAGTGTTACAATGGAATAGCAAAATATATGCTTGTTCTACACTTTGACTGAATTGTCCTTCTTCTTCTTCGTTGAAAAGCGTTGACTTGATCAACAATATCCAAGTTTGGTGTTCATATCTATGAAGTTCAAAAGTAGCATAGCAATCCTTGTTAATGTTCAAGTGTTGAAGGAAAACATGCATGCCATGTTTTAATTATCTATGTCATCTCCCATGGCCATAGTGGAGATGTTGGAAGACATTAATGAGTGTTAGGAGCTCTCAAGGTCCCAAAATTCCAAGGGAGAAGCATCCCAATAAAGGCCAAGGCTTCGGGTATTTATAGGATGAAGGTTATGTGGGAGTAGGTGAGAAATAGGACCCATAAGAAACAATTTTCGTACCCCAAAAGCAGCCTGTAACATGAAATTTGACCCCAGAAATTTCGACCCTAGGAATTTTGACCCCAAAAATTTTGACTCCAGGAATTTCGACCCCAAAAATTTCAACCCTAGAAATTTCGACCCCAAGAATTTCGACCCCAGCAATTTCGACCCCAGGAATTTCGACCCTAGAATTTCGACCCTGGAATTTCGACCCTAGAATTTCGAACCCAGAATTTCGAACCCAGAATTTCGAACCCAGGAATTTCGATCCCAGGAATTTTGACCCCAGAATTTCGAACCCGAATTTCGACCCTAGAATTTCGAACCTAGAATTTCGAACTCAGAATTTCAAACCTTGTGGTAACGTGACTTTTTGATGCTTAAGCGCATCGCTCACCAAATACTTGATGTATGATAGCATTGACTAAAAAGCGTGTCAACAGGACCCTTGCTACGCACACGGGAAGTTGAGTGTGTATATCATGTATATATGATATTAGTACTTGCAATTCTCTTGTTTTGGTCATATCATTTAATAACTAAAAGTTTTGGAGTGTTATTTTAGAGCAATATGTTGTATTTAGTTTAAAGATATCACTGACATGATTTTGATTAATGACTATAGTTTGTAGGTTAAATATAAAGCATGCATATTTTAAAGAAAAATTGAGCACAAATGATGATAAAATAGCATGAATTTGTCCTGCATTAAATAGCATGAATTTTCGTTATTCCATTTATTTGAGAATGATAACCATAATTCCCTGAATCATTATCATTCTAAAACAATGAGATTTCATTTACAAAACGTGATCCACATACAACTGGTATCATGTTACATCCTTGTTTCAACATAAACATCATTATATTTGGATGTAATTATCCAACATGGTCTCAAAATACATTACTGTAATGATATATTTATACATGTGAGGTACTTTATTGGCAATGCATCCAACTACTTAGAGACTGATCGTAACCAATGCTTGACCAGTTAAAATATTAACGTACCATACATGTTGGAAATTGCAATAGATTAAGAGTGAGAATATATGTTTCTTCAACATACGAAAAATGAACAATTTTGGTATGGTGTTATGGACGTGTCAAATGATCGTTCTTTCTTCATTTTCACTCTAACTTTGAAATATCAAATAAAAATAATGATTTTTTATAATATATAGTAAATAATAGTGCTTCAAAAAGTTATACTCCCTCCAGTTCTTATTATAGGACGTTTTGTGAAGTTTTTTGTTTTCCAAAATATAAGACTTTTATATTCATAATAAATTGTACCTACTTTATTGACTTGTCATGAAGTACTTCTATTGGCTCATAGCTCCCTAGGAAACTTCAACAACCACTTTTTTGTATTTGGAAATAGAGAAAATAACTTAACTTTGCATGAAAAAAGGAGTCAACCCACCAAAAAGAAGCATTTGTATTTTTTTTCTTAATTTCCATGCAAATATCTAAAACGACTTATATTATGAATTAGAGGAAGTATGTTTCATTGTAATACTAACCGTGAAACAAATAAATATGTATTTGTGAAAAATAAAACAATGGTAAAAGGAATCTTATTTGATAGAAATAACTATGTTTAATATGATATTTTGTGCGAAAGTAAAAAATTACTATGAAGACATATAGAGTTTGTTGATGGGGCTTACCTATAGACTGCTATATGTCCCTACTTCTAGACCCCTATTATTTGATCTGCCATGTCAATTGCCATCTACATCTGTGTCGTTCATGCATCCTCTCCTAGGTTGGTTGTCGCCCCATTTGGGCCACGTTCGTTGTTGTCGATCGTTGAACTAACATATTTCTAAAACTATTAATCATTTTCAGTCTTCATATTTTAATTTTTATACTTTCTTTTATGCGTTTTATTATCTAATGTATTTCTATTATTTGGTGTACCTAACATTATTTCCAAATTAAAATTATTAGCATTAATTTATAAATGTATGTAAATTACCGATGGCTATCCAAAATACTTAAATTGATTTGAAATGCATAAAATATGAATTTGAATAAACAATTTTTTCACTTTCGTAGTATAAATATGCATTCCTTGTTTATTGAACTTTTCATGAGTGACTTGTTAGACTATCATTTAGGTGCTTCTTTTATTTTAATAAAAAAACATGATTACATTGTGAAAGCACATGAAGTGGAATAAAGCAAACAGTTGAATTGCAAAATAAGCAACCACCTAATTTATTTTTTAATTCCATGATTATGACTATAACTAGTGATACTAAAGGAATTTGTAAAACAGTCGCAAAATATAAAGGGGAAAATAGACGTTAGCAGGGGCGTACGCAGAAAGTTTACATCATGGGGGCCAAAAAAAAATTAAGGTTTGAATTCATCATAGTTTATAGTAACATTAAACATATTTATGCTCCAATTTTTTTTAATTATATTAGCATTTGATATAAGGATATACGATATCAAAACGTAACTTAGTCTTTTCAAAATGTCATAACATACTTCTTTTTTCCCAAAAAAATCATTAGTTAACATGATTTTTCCAAAAGATCATGTTAATTAATGATATTTTGGAAAAAAAAAGAAGTATGTTATGTTGTGACATTTTGAAAAGACTAGGTTACGTTTTGATATCTTGTATCCTTATATCAAATGCTAATAAAAAAAGATAAATAAAATAAAATAAAAAAAATTGGAGCATAAATGTGTTTAATGTTACTATAAACTATGATGAATTCGAAGCTTAATTTTTTCCCGCCCCCATGATGTAAACTTTCTGCGTACGCCCCTGACATTACATGATCATTCCTTTCATGTACTTCTAAAAGTCTAATATATTACATATAGTATATGTTCTAGTTTTGCATTCTTCCAATTTACACTTGCAAGCTTCAAGCATTTGCATTTTCTGGTTTTGACTTCAAACGACAGTGCACCAGGTTATTCGTACTCTAAACTTGTTTGCTTGAAGCCGACATGCACAAGTTCCAATTGCAAGTAATATTTGCATTGATCCAGTTTGTTGCGCATTTCCTCATATCACAGTTGCAAGTCAAGCCTATTCACGCAAATGCCAATTACAATTGAGCAGTTCACACAATTCACATATTTTTGCTACAGCCACCTTTCAACACTCTCTGTCCTGCAACAATATACACCTCTGTTTACCAACCTGCTCATACTTTTCCATACTTCCAACATGTAATGTCACACAAAAAAATAGTAGTTGGTCCAATAACACCTATTTTTATAAATTTAAGTCTGCAATCTTAATACCTCTACCATAGGAAGTATATAAATCTTATGAAAATTGTAAGTTTGACGGTGAAGATTTTGTTTTGGGTATAAATATTTATGCACAACAAATATGGCTTAATTCTGAATTTCAAATCTAAACTACTGATGAATATAATGATGCATTGCGTAGTACAAAAATTTGGGTGATCGCATTTACTCTTATCACCATTTCAACATATACTATATACATCATCCAATAATTCTATGCAATATTAGAAGCAATATCAATGAAAATGAAATAAAAGAAGTGCTAAAATGAAAGGAAAGATAATTAAACCAACACTGTAAACAAAGGATTATAGGCATAGACACTATATTTAAACCTTATTTATATCCTTTCTACTCATAACCAATAGAAGTGTATGGGATGCTGAGAACAAAGGATACAAATTGTAATTTCATAAATTGCCAAATGTATTTCTGTTAAAACTGAAAAAGCCATAAAAGTATTAAGTTTAGAAAACCAATAATGAAAGTTTAAAATAAAAATAGCTCATAAAGGAAAACATATCAATGAAAATTTTAATTATTTTTAAATTGGTGCACATTGAATGTAACACATGTTTTGTAATTGAATTGCATAAGTAATCCAAGTTAATGAAGTCAAAATTTATTGCGAAATATGGTAGTGAAATATTAACTTTCCTTTATTCTCACATTATTAAGTACTAAATGACCAGAATATGCTTTTGCTAATTTGATTTAGATTCTTTTTATGTCTTACTCTGTAACATTTACAAAGATGTTTATGAAAATATGTTGCAAAAGAGAAGTAAATTTTAATTGTTGTTTTTTTTTTTTGCCTACAATAAATGATAAAGAATAGAGAAAATTAATTACTGAAAATATGACGATGAAAGGCATGACCAATCAAATGCAGTACTTAAAGCGATATCACATCCAATGTTGTAACAACTCGGAAAATCAGAGCCAATTTAAAATTTTTATTTTGGCAATTATAATGAATTTTGAATATTTAAAATGATTTATTTTAAATAATAACGACTAGAAATTTATTTTGAATAGAATTAGAACGATAAATTTATTTAAATCGAAGTTAGAATATAAATATTTATTTTAATTATAAAAGGAATTGGAAATGGCGCGGTAGTTTGAAAATTCGATTTCAAATTATAAATCAATGTACAGGATTTAAATTAAACCGGATTTTGGTGAAACTAAAAATACTTGAATCTGTTTGAAAATATCTTTCGAACGAATGTGAAAAATCCAGATTTCATAACGGGAATAAAAAGTTATGTCCAGTTGTAAATTCAGAATAGTCGCTATGGAAATATAGCCCTTAAAAATAGCCATTTTGCAAACGACCTCCGTTTTCGATGAACCACTTTGGTTGGAACCAAAATGTCAAGTTATTGCTAGATTCCAATTTTCATAATTTTTGGAATCAATATGTGAGCATGGTGAATTTAAACGTGTTTGGTCAATTTAGTTTGAATTTAATCGACTGGAAAATGACTGTTTTTCAAACGGTCTCCAAATTCGACGAAATTAGTTTTGTTAGGACAATATCATCAGAACATAGCTAGATTTATTTTTCTGGAATTTTTGTAGTCAGTATGTGGCCTCGGTAAACTAAAATGTATGCTTAAATTGAATATATATTGATTTATATTTTAATTTTAACGAAAACTGATCGAAACAGTCGAATTGGCTTACCGGACATATCCGATTGTGTCCGGAACAAGGGTAATTAGTTAGCGGTGACAGTCGTTGAGTTCGATTTGAAGTTTAGAGCAATACATTTCTAATTAAAATAATAAATAGAATAAAATATTATTATAATATATATAAAAACAAAAATTGAAACCCTAACAGCCATTTATAGAACGCGCCGCCGATTTTGAAATCAATGGCCGGGAGCCTGCGAAATTTTCTTCCATTAGTTCATTGAATCCACTAATTGATTTCAAAAATATATAAAACAAAAATCAATGAGCGTTGTGAGATCTCCCTTATCATATAGTTTTGATTAAGTATTATTGGGTATTTCGTGTGAATGAGGGGCTCGAACCCATATTGTTCGGTAGCGATTGGAGGGTTCAGGTGAAGCTCGAGTTTTGAGCTGTGGTGGGCGTTGACAGGCACCGGCGAGGCGTAGCTGGTGGGGTGGTTCGATCAAGCTCTAGCGCCTTGGGTTTTGTGCTAAGTGAAGCCCTAGGTCGGATTATTTCTTCGAAGAGCGTGCTCCAGATGTTACGGGAAGAAGAAGGTATTCAAAGGGGATTAAAAGTTGATTAAAGAAATTAAGGTGTAATTATTTTGATTAATTATTTAATTAAGTTTTAAAAAATGAAAGAGCGTTATTTTGTAAATATAAATGGCATTATTTTGTAAATATAAAATAAAAGTAAGTTTTTTTAGAAATATAAAAATAACTTTTTTTAGAAAAACAAAAATATACCTTATTTAGAAAAATAAAATTAGCATATGTTTTTAAATAATAAATTAGCATTACTTTTAAAATGAAATTAGCAATACTTTTAAAAATAAACAAATATGATTTTTAGAAATAAGAAATCGAATTTTTATAAGTATGAATTTTTAAATATATAAAATAGCGATGATTTAAAAATATGATTTTTAATTTAAATAGAGTTGTTTTAATAATGGGATTTTTAAAATATATCTAGCAATATAAAAATGTGATTTTTATTTATATAGTAGCAGAATAAAATTGTGATTTTTAAATAATTAGCACTGTATTAAAAATATGATTTTTAATATAAGCCACTTGAAAACAGATTGCGATGGAACCGACAGGAAGCAAACAGAATTCAAACCATTCAGAAATTCAAAAATAAAACTGGCAGAGTGGAAACCAAAGGTGAGAACTCCTTCTCTCTAATTATTTTACAGTTAAATATGTACTAGGTTGTAGACGGGGCTTAGTAGCTCCTGACACCATCGTCCACAGACCATGGAAGGCTTGTTTTATTGTATTATGTTGTGGAAATGGACTGTATTATGATTGTTGATTGTATTGTGTTGAATAAAATATCTGGATAATAAAAATATCATTTTTACTATATGTATAAAATATATAAAATATTCATGTATGAAATAAAATATTTGAACAATAAAAAATATCATTTTTATTGTATAAATGAGCTGTATAAAATAGTCATGAGTTGAAATAAATATACATAAACAAATCGGACGATTTGTTTATGTACACCCATTTATTTGATGCTGATTGGGAGGATATATTTTACACATTGCCCAACTGCACAAATAAAATTTGTGTTTGTTGATTGAAGCCCCACACGGGTCTCGGGATGATATTTGACATAGACTAATCCCAATTGTTTAGTTGTATATCGATCGATGGGTTGACAGGCTGTGATGAGCGTTAATTATTTATTTTTAACGCTTATATAGTTGTAAATTGAACTTTGGATGATGGTTTACTGTGTGTGGTTATGGTTGTGTACACGTGTGTATGAAATCCATATAAATAAAATTATATGGTAATTGATCGTGTCTGATTCCAATTCAGAAATAACGAATATTTAAAAATAACAAATATTTTAAAATAATAATATTTTAAAATAGTATTCGGTAATGGGTCAAAATATGTTTTTGATGTCCGATTTGGGATGGACACGAAAATAGTAAAAAATATAAAGCCGCGTTAATTAGATATACGCTATTTGGACGAGAACGATGTTTATATCGATTTTATTCATTTTTAAAATGAATATCGAAAAGGAAATTATTTCAAAATTTAAAATTTTAAAATTATTATCATTTATATATTAATGATATAAAATATTCAATTTTGATTTAAATTGAAAATGAAGTTCAAATCGTTTTTAAAACGAAATTAAAACCATTTATAAAATACGATTTGAATGGAAATCGGCGAAATATATATTATATATATATTTAATGGCCTGAATAGAACGCGCCGCGGCCGTTCGCGAATTTCGACCATTGACTTCGAATTGATATTACAGGAGATCTGACCATCGGATTCTCCTAAAACCGGAACCATTAGGTTTGTATCGAAAAGAGCTTTCCAACGAATACAAGAGATTTGAAATCTAATGGTTGGATTTGGAGATACGTCCAAATCAAATTTGGAATATGTCAGTGTAAGTGCAGTTCGGTGGTTGTTATTGGAAACCGACTGTACGTGCCTTGATAAAATTATTAAAAATATTAATAATTTGTGTAAATCTTAATAAATGATTTAGAAAGAATAAGGATGAAAAATTCCATATTTGAGAAGATAAAAATATATTTTTTCAAAACGTACTGGTTATTAACTAGAAATAATATTCTAGTATTTTTAAATTAAATAAATTGGATTTGAAATGGTTTTAGAATAACCAGAATTTTCTGATAATTAAATTGGAATGGTTTGGAATGGAAATAATCTTCGGAATATTTCGGCATTGGATTTTGTGATTATACAAATATTGTTATGGGAATTTGGATGATACAGATATCATTATTCCCAATACGATATCTGTAACACCCTACCTCCGTTAAGGTCACTCACAAAGGGAATGCCTTAATTTCGGTGGAGCATTATAGGTAAAAGATGCATATAAATTACAAGATAGACAATTAAAGCAGCGGTAAATAAATAAAACTTTATTTCATTGATAAACAGCTTGTACAAAGATTGTTTTACAATACCAAAGTATCCTGTCTTGCTTACAAAAATAAAGAAGCATAAAATGATTTCCCCAAATAAAGCATGAGCCAGCCATAGCAGTAGAAGAGAGAGTCCAAGGCAACATGTCAAAGAGTCTTCAAGCTTGGAAAGAGTAACGGTCCAAACAAACCTGAGCTATTCCCTCCCTGACTACCTGGGGGGGGGGGGCGAGGGGACGGAAGAAAAGAGGCGAAAGCAAACTAGGTCAGACATAAAGTCTGGTAAGTCCAGTGATTCTTAGTATTTAAACAAGGAAAAGGGTCATGACATGAATAAACTAAATATAAGACCAAACCATAGTAACGAGATAATATGGGATAAGCGTGGGATATGGCAAGATAAACTGAATGTACTGGTAAACTGAATGTACTGATAAACTGAATGCGCTTCTACTCCTTCTCTGCTTCGCAACTACCCTGTTTATACTGATTTCTATATCTCTGCACTACCTAACTGGTGTCCAAACTAGTAATCTATGATCATATGATAACGTGATCCCAATCATCGTATTTGCGTCGCCTTCAGGTGTACATCTATTAAGGGGATTCCGTTTATTACCTAGATCTAATCTAGGGTTTACTATCGAGCGTTTACTAGATTCAACCAGGGTTTACGCCACCCAGGGCCACTGGGGTTTATGCAACCTATTAAACGCTTCTCGGATTTAGGGTTTACGCGACCTAGGTCCAACTAGGAATTATGCTACCTACCTGTATTAATTTTCCATGTGCCTGTGTCAGTCGGCCCTCTCTTGCGTGTAGATACTCTGTGTTGGCCCCACTATAAGGTGTATCAATCCTTATGATAGCGACCCGACACGATTCAAGATGCACAATGTATAACTACTGGTACCCAGTGCCTGCTTTTTCCCACTCAAGAGTACGTGCATGCCCGTAAACCGTCGGAACCTACACTGACGTACCCCCTGCCGTTATCTTTGACCGCCTATAATCATCCCAGTAATCGTGCCCCCACCCTGCCTAGTTTCAGGGTACCATGATACATCTATGTGGGCCACTGCTGAAATGGGTCCCCGTTAATAGGGTTTCATGTTGGTTAAGTTTGTGGGCCTATATATACAAATATTACCCACCCATACGAGATGTTCTTAACCCTTCCACCGATTCTAGCATGTTTTCTTAACGGTTAAGTTTGCGGGCCTATATATACTAATATTGCCCACCTACATGAGATGTACTTTCAAGCATGTTTATTTAATGGTTAAGTTTTGTGGGCCTTTATTTACTAATATTACCCACCTACCCGACGTGTACTTAACCTTCTACTCGTCAAGTCGTGTTGGTTAAGTGGTTCTTATTAACTTAACCTTTCTTGCTTATCATGTTGGATTGGTTAAGTGTGATTTATTAACTTAACCCTGTTCATTCATCAGGTTATATTGGTTAAGTATTTCCCATTTAACTTAACCCCATTCGTTCATCGAGTTACATTGGTCAAGTGTCATTAATCAATTCAAGTTAACTTAACCCATCCACCCGTCACGTCATGTTGGTTAAGTGTTTCCTTCTGGTGTTGACTTGACCATACCTCAAATCTTGTTATATTGGTTAAGTGTTGTTCTCGTGTTAACTTAACCCTTCGCATACATCATGTTATATAATTCGTTAAGTGTTTTCCTCTTGTATTACTTTACCCCACCATATGTCATTAACCCTATCATCTGCTTAATTAACATGTCACAACGGTTAAGTGTTCTAAATTTACTTAACCTCACCCACTTGCCTAGTTAACATGTTATTACGGTTAAGTGTTTCCCTAATTACTTAACCTCACCATTTCTAGCTTGATTTATTCATGAGCCTTAATTAATTAATTAACTAAAGCACCAACCACTCACATTAGACAGATATTGTTGTGGTTACTGGATGTTCCAGTCGGTTCCGGGTAGGTTTACACCATAACTCAGTCTAACCTCGGGTCTTTCTGGGCTTGAATACACTAACCACCCACATTAGACAGGTATTGTTGTGGCCACTGGATGTGCCGGTCGGTTCCGGGCAGTTTTACATCATAACTCAGTCTAACCTCGGGTTAGGCTTATTCGTCTTTTACTAAATTTACATATTTACTATTTATGTAAATTTTCCGTAAATCAATTTAGCCTAGATCATATTTATTTGTCATGCAAATTAGCGTATTTATATTCTTCTCCCAAAACTTGATTTACCTATCAATCAGCCCAACTTGCAGTTTATACCAATTTTATATTTAATATTCCCATTTTTACAATTCATGCCTAATCTAGATTAATATTCGAATTTACGGTTTATTTCAAAACTAGATTTAATATTCTAGTTTACCGTTTATGTCCAAAACTTGGTTTACACGCCAATTACACCCTTTGCGGCCAATTAAATTTATCAACTTATGCCCAAGTCTAATATGCATGTAAATCATTCACCATTATAGCCAATTTAGACTATGCCAACATATTTATTATGCCAAACTTACTTAATTAAGCTATGCCCAATCCCCGCATCATAATCGTACGTATAACATGATTTCACAAGTTTTCTATGTACTCATGAAATGATACTAACAGTATCAAAGCAAGGAATAGAGGATAAGCATGAGAATTGACATAAAGAATAGCCATGCAAGAATGAACCAAATACAAAAATAATGGTTCCAATGGGTTCGATGTACATAACAGTGAATAGGAATTAACTAGACAAGTTACACCCCAAAAAAAATGAGATCCAACATAATTAAGGGAATAGGCATAGGTGATTTGGTCGAACATAATGCCAGTTCGAAGTACAACCTAATAGGTTAATGGGAATAGGCATAAGCCACTGACTACAATAGTTATAGGCAATTAACCACAATAGTCGTGGGCGACTAATCACAATAGTTTCTTAATCAATGTCATAGGCCATAGTCTCATAGTCATGAATCATATGCAATAGCCTCAAAATTATGAATCATAGCCATAGTCATAGGCAACAGTCTTATGGTCATAGTCATATGTAATAGTCTCTTTGTCATGAATCATAGTCATAGGCGATAGTTTCATGGGCAACAGTTACATAGTCATAGTCTTAGGCAAAAGTCCCATAATCATAGTCATTAGCAATTAGCCACAATAAGTTCTAGGCCACAATCGAGAATCAGATCCAAAGGCATAGATATCGTTAGATTTGACATAAGCACGAATCAAAGATAATTAACTTACAAATTGGTATAGTTCCATATTTTGATTCATTACATTCACAATTCCAATTACACGTTCAAATCTAAGGAATAACCGAACTTACAGTGATCGGTTTAGAAGAGGATAATAAGATAGCGTTGTGGCGATTTGCTATGATTCGCGTGACGTTGCTTGAAGCAGAATGCCTACGGTCCAACTTGAAGCTTTAACTTGATTCTCTTTTAATTCTATTCATTTTGGAAGAAGATGCGTTAATCCTAGTTTTGTTTCCAGCAGAGTAGCGACGCCATTTTTTAATTTTAATTAGAATTGAAGCAGAGTATAGGAAGAATGAAATTGTGTGGAGAGAAAGCTAGGTTTTGGGGGTGTTTAAATAGCATAGGGGTCACGAATCTGGTCAGAATGGCGTCTAGGTGCAGAAAAATAGATCTGTCTCCAGATATGGAAAACAGGGGGAGGTCGATCCTAGGTTCGACCCTAGTGTCGACCTGTATACCCAGGTCGACCCCCAGGTCGACCTTAGTGTCGATCTGTGTAGGTAGGTTGGCCCCAGGTCGACCCTAGTGTCAACCTGGGTCCTGTCTGTTTTGAATTTCGGGCTGAAACTTCTAAAGGCTATATCTTCTTCATACGGAGTCCGATTTACGCAAACTTGGACTCTATTCCAAGCTGAATTTTGAGACGAACGCAATGGCGTAGCCCGTTTCCCTTAATTATTCTGTTACAATTTAATTATTCCCTGATTTGTTACTCTTATGAACACAGAAAATATGGGGTGTTACAATATCCGTTGGTTTCAGCATTTGATATTGAATATAAGCCAATATATTTTCTATTCAGAGCCTTGTATTTAATATCAAATAAGATTTGGGGTTTGTCGTGAATGGTGTCTTCATTAACACTGTTCTTAAACCCAGTTGAGAAAAGAATAAATCTTTTTATTAAGATTTAATAGGAATTATCCAAAGTAAAGTTTTCCAATTTAATATATTAAATTGGAATAGAATGGAATTCAATTTGATAATAATCGAAGTGAGCTTCTGTGGAGGAAGACTTTTAATATATATGGAATTCAAAAGGCTTTGTCGTTATTCCATTTATATTATTAGTCGGATACGGAAATTGACGTCGATTATATATTGATATGTTCTCCATGAAGATTCCATAATTAATGGAATGTGATTTTGGGTTTATCGTGAACTTTGTTTTAAATGACATTGGTTCTTTAACCCAGTTAAAGGCAGATTACATGTCTAGCATTGTATTTCGAACTGTATGGTTGATCTCCTCTAAATATATATCTGTTTGGTGGCAGAGAATTTATTCTCTTGCTTAACACCCTTCTCCAAGACATATGAGCTTAGAGGTTATATATTGGCAGAAATCAATAGTACAGTGTAGATTGTCGATGCGGCATGTTTGTGTTTCCAATGGGGAGATTAAAATTAAGTGGAGTTTTAATTAATCTTTAATTAGATTGAAATGTGGTAATTTAAATTATCAAATTGGGAAATGATCGAGAGTGGATTATCACCAGTTTTGCTCCAAGCATAGTTAAATCTTTAATTAGATTTGGACGTGAAATGGTAATTAAATTTACCGATAACACTGGTGTTAGATATGGAGTATTATCATTTTTGCTCCATGGGATGAATAGGTTGGGATTGGGAAATAAAATAAATGATTACATTGATATGGCTCGTTAATCCTGGCTAGTTTGGATAAACCTTAAATTTGTTTAGAATTGATATCCAAAGGAAGATTAAAGAATAAATTTAAAAAATTGGTTTAGAATTGATATCCAAAGGAAGATTAAAGAATAAATTTAAAGAATTTACCTTTGATAAAATTAATGGGAACCTCTCCCAAATGATATGAATATTTAAATAAAAGAATATTCAGAATTGGAATGAGGCGTATGTTGTGTTTTTATAGCACTTGTTTATAAAATAAGTGAGTTATTCAGAAAGGCCAGGTTTATACCCATTCTGAATAACTGATTCGACGATAAGTCGACGATGAAGACGGTGGTTGAAGACCGAAGGTCTTCACATCGTTTGGATGATTACTGATGTCTTGATTGGGCTGTATACCTAAGACAAGGTAATAAGTGGTGATCGTCCAGACGTACTTGGAGATCGACCAGATATGCGAGGGCCTCTCTCCTGTATTGGACATATAGGACGAGGAATAAGGTGCCTCCGGTTTCGTTTAGACACAGAACGGACTTGTAAATGGATGTGTGTCTGACATTGGATTTTATTCTGTGTTGATTGATTTTTATTAAATATATATCTGTTTGGCGACAGAGAATTTATTCTCTTTCTTAATGCCCTTCTCTGAGATGTACGAGCTCAGAGGTTATATATCGATAGACATCGGTTGCATGGCGTGAATTGTCAGTGTCGCATGCTGAGATGCAAAGGATCAAGGCTTTTGTTGAAAAGCAGAGCCTTGTGGTTGATGATCAAAGCACAACTTTAGTACAACATGGCTTCGTGTAGCGTTAATTCGTGAGCCTCACACCCCGATGTGAACCAAAAACGGGAAGGATGGTAGGGAAATGGACATATGTTAGTTCTAGCTACGAGTAACATCATGGTATAGAGCCCAGGCTGTTTACTCATGTGGATGTTGCATACTATTATTACTTGATGGGAGACGAGGTACCTCGGATATAACGGCACTGCGGGGCTGATGGATATTATATCAATCACTACGGGACTAATGGATATGGTCGACATACTGACCATTTTAGAGGTTCGATAGAACTGGCTAGCATATGGTTTATGGTATAACTAATCATCGACGGATGACCGGCCCTACTGATCCGGGTGCAGTTGTGACTGAATCCTGAGGCACTTGCCAGGGTGTCTCGTATGTGCATAGGATGATCCCTGGCCTTGGTTCACAGATGGAATCCGAACTCCAATACTACATTGTGAGGTTTTAATTGTAGAACTAGTATGGCGACATGATATATGGTACCCATGCCGTCTATGATTGATACATTTATATTTGAAGTTGTTTATACACTATGCACTTATAATAGTATCAAATGATTTATTTTAAACGTACCAAGCACGTCTGACTATTATAAGGGAAAACCCTATCCTCCGGCTTGCGATGCATTGTGTGATGGGACCTGGGTCTTATAATAGCTTCATTTTTTCAAAAAGCATTGCGTTGTCTATTCTATGCACTGGTATTCTTGGGAGGAAACCCCTTTCGTGTTATACAGCGTGGTTTCTTGATTTACTCCATTTTAAAGTAATGTTTTAAATAACTGTTTTAGTTCTCACACCAGTCACATGACTGACCTGGAGTTTATTGTTTTAACCTAAACTATGGGTGCCCCTATTTTCCAAACGGGCAGCTACTAGTTGGGTTTTTGCAGATATTATATTCACAGGATCCTGGTTTACAACTGGAGCTATATTCGGAACGCTCCGTATCCATGTATTTCTTTCAGTTGTGTTATGTATTCTTTTTCAGCTGCTATGAATTTAAATGTAATTTAATCTCTAATATTTTCTGTTGTAAATTATTTATTCACTCTCTGTATATTCTTGTACTCTAATGTAAACTGTTGTATTAAGCAATGAAATGTTCTTCTGTTTGTGTTCTGATTTGTCATGTTCTCAACTCAATCTGGGCTCTCCTTTACGGGGAAGTTTGGGTCGTCTCAATTGTGGAATAAGCCATTAACTGCAGGTAATAATTTAAGAAATACAACCGAAATAAGCATGGGACAAACTAAATTAATATTACAAACACACAAAAAAAGTAATTTACCTTATCATCTAGTGGACCCATGGCACATAAAATGTTGATCCTATGTGTAACAGTTGAATTAATAAAGAAAAACATATAAAATGTCTAATTTTAATAAGTAATCTATCATATATAAAAATATAATGCTTTAATAGTTCAAGGAGTATAGCCATCGAACAATTCACTAATCGATGCATAACGAAATGCTTTTTATAGTTGTTTTTTGTAAGCATCATTCAAGTATAATAAAAGAACAATGTAAAAACAATTTGTCAAAAAATGTTTGCAGATCGACGGACCAACATAAAAAAGAATGGCTTATGATATATTTGTTATGGGTGATCTTCAGTTTCCGATATAGCTTATCTTCGGTACTTTGTATAAATACAATAAGTTGTCACTGAAACTATAACATACAAAACATTTTTTGATGCCCAAAATAAATAAGTAGAAATTTGCAAATTTAAATAGTTATAAATTACATTATCATTATCAGAATGGGAAACCAAATGCTTATAAAATACTGAGGCAGCTATTTCTAAAGCTTTATTATTCCTTAAAAAATCAACCTGTTTGGAAGCAATCAATATCTTAATCTATTAATTAACATAAAATTCATACAGTTAAGTACTTACTTTCAATTTTTTTTACAGGTCTCCTATCTTCTTTAAATCATTCAATTTTCTACCAAAATTCTCTTAAGTACCGAAATTTTAAATTTTGGGAAAACCAATTTTATAGAAGTAAAGGAAAAGGCTTGAATCAGAAACATCAACCTTCAAATCGCCTCCACTATTACTTTCTGTTATCTTGCATTCCCCATTCATTGTGTGGTGGCAGTAGTGACTGAAGGCAATTGTATCATGAACAAAATAGTTGTAAACGACGCAGATATTGAATGGTGAAAGTGAATATCAAAACTGTCCTAAAGTTTTCTTTACTTTTAGAGAATGGAAAAAAGGGTTAATTTAGGCACGTCAAAAACTACAAATGGATGTTATTTTATTACATATACATTTTGGATATAAAAATTGAAACTAACATGAACTTTTATTAAATCCAAAATTGAAGTGTAACTTATTCGTCGCTTAATTTGCCCATTATGTAAAAACTATTTTGTGCAAGTATCAGATGATGAAGTTAAACAGAGGTTTCACTGGAAGAATCAGAAGTTTGGAACTCAGTTTTGTAAGATCATCTTTGAACCTTTGCACATCACACTGATTAACATGTGCATACATTTTTATTTTTTAGTTACTTGCATAAGTACATATTTACATCTATTGGCTTTAATTTCTAGAATGAAAAATCATAGTACAAAATGCAAAACTTCAATCTCGGCATTCACAATAATAATATATTGCAGTTGATCAAATATACAAACCGAGAGATTTAAAAAATATAATACATGAATAAATTATACTTAATAGCGGTAAATTAAAGCCTTTATAAGACCAAATGGAAAGTAATATTCTTTATTATTAATTTTCCAAGCTTTAAATATTGTCCTTAGACTTATAGCTATTAATTTTATTTTTGTTTATTGTAATTTTATTATATTTTTGTTACTTGCAACCATAGTACAAAAAGACCAAATGATTTACCATATTGTCAGCTAATTTATCATTATGATCCTATAGATACAGTCAATTGATTAAGATTGTTTAATAGTAGATCCCACAAAAATACTCTTATGGTTTAACTCTTTAGATATAACATAAAAGGAATATCAAACTGAACATCATTATAGGTACATAGGGATGAATAATTTATTAATCTTTCTCTCTTATCTCAAAGGTGGTGCCTGGCGCAATGGTAAGGTTACCCGTCTGGTAATCTGGAGCGCACAGGTTCGAGCCTCGGCCTCTTCACATAATGTGGGGGAAAGACTGTGCGCGCTAATCGACCACCCCCAGAGCCCGGAAAGCCGTGAATAGTACCAGGACGGGAGACTGACATGGGAATTCCTCGTGCTTGAGTACGGGACCCTTTGGCACTAGGTATCTACCTTTATCTCTTATCTCAAAAGCTGAAAAAAAATGAAATTGACACAAAAAAGTAGATGAATTCAATGCCGATTTGTGGTTGGTTGATGTCAATTTGTTTCGGACTGTTCAAAACCTTCACCTTTATAAATAATATAGTATTGCTAATGGATTTTTACATTAATATATTTTCAAAATTTGTTCTGCTTCCCAGTTTTACATTTTTAGGATTGGTGCAGCAGTATATGCAGAAATGAGGCATTTTAATTTCACATTATGGTTCAGTGGAACAAATAGCTAATTTAAAAAGAAAATAGCTGAGGTAAACTAAATGAATTATAAGAAAATATAAAGGAGTAATAAATAAGTGAAATAGTGTTTGTTTATATCATTTTTTTTTTAAATCACTTAGTAAAAAAATTAGCGACTTGAGACTGGGTGCAATAATGGTAACTAGTATTAACTCCAAGCAAGTATGGCAAAACTATATAAAAAGCAGAACTTAAGAACAATAAAAATATTATTATTCTTAACAATAACGGTTTTAATTTTTTTATTAAAATTGAGCTAGAAATTATGTAGACTATATTAAATACTCTATTCAAGACTAATTGAAAAACAAAGTAATTACCATGACTGAATATATGATTACCGGTTTGTTGTAACTTGTGAACCCCTAAATTATTGATTTGCTAAAAATTTGCTTCGTTCTAGCACATACAACTGATGGTCATAAATGTAGATATTTGCTAGTTATAGTATTTTTTGGTAAGTTTTTTCATCGCATTATTTTGTTCTTTCAGATACAACATAGTACATTTCGAATCAGGAATAAATTGTTAGAACATTACTCTCTATTTAGAAGGCATGTATATGCACATATTAAATGTATAAAAGAGCTCGTTGATGATAATAAAACCATTTAAGTAAAGAATCTTTAATGGAATAAAGACACGAGTTAAACTGATGAAACAATTATACAGGTAAACGAAAGTGCATTATTGTCATCTACTGAAATGATATAATGAACGAAATTTGCAGGATATGCTTCACATTAGCAAATACAACCGATGGTCACAAATGTAGATATTTATTAGCTATAGGTTTTTTTGGTAAGTCTTTTCATCGCATTATTTTGTTTTTTCGAATACAACATAGTCCATTTGAATCATTAATAAACTGTTAGAACATTACTCTCTATTTTGAAGACATGCATATGCACATAGTGAAGGAATAAAAAAAAGAGCATATTGATGATAATAAGACCATTTAAGTAGAGAATCTTTAATGGAAGAAAGACACAAGTTAAACCGATGAAATAAATACACAGGTAAGCGAAAGTGCATTATTGTATTTTAATGAAATGATATAACGAACTACATTTGCAGGATATAAGAACTTTACAGTTAGGACGAATTGTTAACCAAAATAGTACACGCTGTCAAAATTTTAGGAAACATATAAAATACAATCCAAACAATTGCCTATTTTAGTATCATAGTTGACAGACATGAATTTGCTATATTTTGACAATAAGGTGCTTGTGAATAAAATGAAATGTAGTTAATTTCAACATCTTAAATACCAAATAATCATAACTGAATGACCATGACCAAAGAAAAAAAAATCATATAACATTTACTGAGTAATTTTAAATACTAATATTGCTTTACTGTTAATTTATCAAATGAATAAACCCGACAACTGTTGAATGATAACATCAACAAACAGTATAGTGAAAATCAAAGTAATTACGTGAAAATCCAAAATTAATATTCCTAAATTCATAGGAAATAATTAATTCGAACAAAGGGAAGAAATATAGAGAAAACTGCTACCTTAAAAGAAGGATTTGTGATTTGCCTTTCTGAGATGACATGGCCTAAAACAATAGTTGAAATGTTCAATATCGCTGGACAACATGCATAATTTCCTTTTACAAAGCTAGATAACTTTCAAAATCACAGTAGGTATTATAATAAAAATACAGGAACAAATTATGTGTCCATTTTCACATCCATTGCATTAAACTATGTAAGCTACCACCTTATCTCTGTGCTAAGATCCGAAGTGCACTATTGACTACACCAATAGTTGGTCATAACATGGAAACTAATAGTTTAAGGGTAGCAAATCGTTGTGATGAAAATTGATGAATCACTATGTTTGTTAAATGTTAGACATGTAATAAAATGAATATTAAGAAGAAAAAACACTATACTTGTAAGAAAAGTGATTATAACCATTCTGCTATGTTCGTCATGGTCACAGAAGCCGTCAAAACTGTAACATAAAGCAGAGAATATTGATACCTATGCATTTGCAAAAGAGTTGCCATATATGAAAAAACTAAGTTATTTTTGAAAGGTAAATGAAATAAACATATTGGACGAAAAGAAAATAATTTCACATCAGGTTTATTACATAAATATAATTTGCACTTACATAGAATTGTTATCAGCACTTACATTTTATTTTATTAAGAGTTTGTTATTTGCAAAAAAATAAATTTTAAAACCCCCAATTTTTATTTTATTAAAGAAACTTGTTATTAGATATATACATTAATGCGAATAGTTTGCGTTTTGTTAAAATATGTGGTACATGGTACGTAATATTACATAGAGTTTACCTCATGCATTTGAAATGATAAATGTATCTGAAGTTTGCTATAATTCTACACAATGGATAAATATTGCTCTAGTTGCACAAATTCTAGGTTTGGACTTGATTCATAATTTATTTCAAATTTTATTGTTAACTTATGGTAATTTCAATATGACCCTTGCCACATATTGTTTTTCACGTATTAGGGATCCACAATTAATAATCCACAAGTCCTTTGCTGTTGCGTATATTTTGTAGAAAATCTCTTGTCAAACCTTCAAATGTGGATTTCCATTTGAATGTGTAATTTATTGATTCATAAGGTATGAAGGTAGGATACTACACTTCAGTTGGTGACCACGACATGTTCATGTACTAATATGAAATGCTATGAAAAATAACTGTATTTCAAATAAAGATTAATATCATTCTATATAGTTAACCTGCCAGTAAGTGTATAAATTCAGTGGATTTCTGTCGCCCTTTCTTTCTTAAAATAGAGTCAGTCATAGCATCCACTGCATTAAACTATGTTTGCTACCACCTTACCTCTGTGCCAAGTTTCACGGTACACAACTGAGTACCCCAAGAGTCGGTCATAACATTTACGTTAATAGACTATCCATTTATCTGACTCTTGACCATGTACTTAATTTTAATTTTTAATCAGTTCGACCAATACATATATGCCCTATTATTGGATGTTCAAAATATTCCAAATTCGTCTATTTTCCCTTGTAGTTAGAGTAACCACGTTGTTTAATCTTGGAAAATGACTATCCTCCATTGTCAATGTCAGTGTCCTCCTTTTACAAAGCATCAAACTAAAAAACAGTGTCGGCAGCTCATAGTAGTACAACAACATGATTGGAAGGGGTTGTTAATGTCGGTGAACAACAATTTGATCTATACACAGCTTTTACAAAACTATGTTAAAAAATGTGAGCAAAATTCAGTGCTACACAAAAACATTGATAGTGAAGGCTCTTTGGCCGCAGTTCAAATTTGTGCAACTAAGGGCGCCGTTCAACGGTGAAGTAGGTACAGTTGGAGAAATCAACTTACGGAAAATAAGGGTACTTCAATTATAAATATTTGTATAGAAAATAGTTTGGTACATGGGGCACAATATCTAGCGGAAATGGTCAGTTGTAAAAAAAAGTGGATGAAAATAAATAAAGTAGAAAAGTGATAGTATGTACCAAAGGCGATTAGCAGGAAGACCATCAGTATGCGGGCAAAGAGACCGTAGCACAACTAGTTGGAAAAAAAAAGGACGCAATTCTTACTATGGCCGTAGATAATGCAAATTTGAGCGGGAAATTGGATGACGGGAGACAGAGTAGGCGAATTATTGAGGGATGATAGCCTGAGTCAATTCAACAAAGCGGGTCAATATCACAGTTGAATTCAACATAACGGGTAATCAAATTTACCATAAACGAAGTTGAATTAACCGTGGTTCAATTTCGGGATTGAGAAATGGAAAAAGTTGGAAGTAACGGCAAGGGTAGGGCTATGATTTGAAATCTGAAAGTGCGTTACTTTTTTGAGTAAAGAATGAACTTGCGATACGGCTGTAAGAAACTGCCACATCGGAAGTTCAGGAAATAGAACGCTCCAACTCATCATCTCTCCTATTTTACTTTTTAATATAGGTAATAGATAGATTATGATTTAATACTATTATAGCTTTAATATTTATATTTTTAGTTTCATATATTTGATTATATATAGTTTTAATATACTTTTAGTTAAATTCTTTCACATACTTTTAAAATAAGTCTTCTTAAGAATTAATATGTTTAAATTATACATTTAGATTTATTAGCTCTTCACAAATTCAATTTATATGATAAAGTAGATACATGGTTGTTATAGTAGATGATTGCTCTAGGTTTGATTTTCCTAGAGCGTAAAAATGAAGCTTTTGAACAATTTAAGATTTTCTCTAAAAGAAATCAAAATTAGCTTTCTATTAAGTCTATGTGAAGTGATCATGAAGGGGAATTGTAACAACCCAAATTTTCAGTCAATTTAAAATATGAATTTAAATAAGATGAGTGGACTTATAAAAGTGATTTAGAAGTAAATATATCAAAATTTGATATTTTAATATTATTTTAATAGCCTAAAAATAGACATTTTTAAAACATTATCTGATTTCAATGAAATCAATTTTATTGGATTCGTAACGTTGAAATATATTAAG
The DNA here is from genome assembly GCA_030737875.1 of Allium sativum. Lineage (NCBI taxonomy): Eukaryota > Viridiplantae > Streptophyta > Magnoliopsida > Asparagales > Amaryllidaceae > Allium > Allium sativum. The sequence goes on along the minus strand of CM060926.1, from coordinate 122,250,053 downwards.
GTTCCAAATTTCAAGTCAATCAGAATTAGTGTGTAAGCAGATGTAATATAAATGTATATTGAAAAATCGTTAGGATTCAATAAAAGCTAGAAATAAGGCCATTTTCAAATGGTCTCCGAATTCGATGAGACCAACTTTATTAGATCCATATTAACGAAGTATAGTAGGGTTTCAAATTTCGTATTGATTGGACTTACGGTTTGATCATACAAACTGAAAGCGTATAGGAGTCTTCTTATTGAAATTTGACTTCAAATGAAGCAGTTTCGGGTAATACCGAACAATTTGAAAGTATTGATAATATGGTAAATGACAACCTTAATGGCTTGTTAACATGTACTAATGATTTTATAGGGTTTAAATTGATTTAAAGGGGATAACGCTTCCCTTGGATAAACCTTCAGTTCTTATTTAAGATTTAATTAATGTAATCACTTCATTTTCACACCACTTCGTACCACCCTCCTACACTAGACAACACACCATGGTTCACATGGCCTCCTTTCCACTTATCCCCTTCTTCCACACTTCCTCCTTTCCACTTGTCCCTTTCTTTCACACTTCCTCTTTCCTTACGTCTTAAGCATTTCCTTTTCTTTTATTTTCAATTTCTCCTTTTTGTTTTTCTTCTTACATACTACTTTAAGATTCCTCCTTCCAACTTTAATGACCACACCTCTCCACCACCACTAACCACTTGTGCACCCCCATTTGGCCCCATTCCACCTTTCCATGGCCACCACAAGCTCAAACCTCCCTCCTTTGTCCCAAAATCCAACCTTTCTCTACTTAAAATTCTATTTCCTTTTTCCTCCTTCCTCCTAAACCTCGCCACCTCCCACCAGCCATTCCACCACCTGTGCACCACCCTACCAGTAGCTATCCTTTCCCTTTGCTCAGATCGTGGACCCTACCTCACCAAAACACTTCCATTCCCTTTAAAAATATATTTTTTACTCCTTATTTCACTACCCTAAACCACCACCATACCCCGCCCATTACCCCTAGCTACCCACGTACCACCTCCCCTATACCCTACAAGCCCATGTCGTGACCTACCTTCCCCCTAGACCTAAATTCATTTGCAAAAATTTCAACTTTACTACTTATAAGCACAAATATATATATATATATATAGTTTGAAGTGTTTTGGGTTGTAAATGTTGCAATTTGTAATTGTTGAGTGGTAGTGAAGTAGTAGCAAAGTTAGAATATCCTACCCTAAAGATTGGAGGAGTGGATCCCTCAGTGAGAACTTCTTACTCACCTTTGATTAACTAGTTTTGGGTTAAAATAGTTGATGATCTGTTAATAAACCAATTGCTATATGATTGACATGTTAATGTCAAATGGTATGATACACATGTTTAAATGATTAGTTGTTCGGTTAGCAAGAGGTTGAAATTGATGATTTAAGAAGTGTTGAGTTGATTACTTAGTAACACGAAAAATTGATTCGCCTTGTCCACTTTGTATGTAAAGAACATGTTGATGAATATGTGACATTGGTTGATATTGATTTTATAATGTCCTGTATTTTTAGCAGTCAAATATTTAATTTAATTTATTATTTTAAATATTATAATTGAAATATTAATGGATTTTAATATTGAATTCATTTACTTAGAACGAAGTTTAAACGTTAAATTTAGATATAATATAAAACGAGCTTGAAATGGTGCAGCAGTTCGTAATATTGAGTTTTGAACTTCAATTGAATATAAAAATCCGTTTTAAGTTGGAATTCTATGAAACAAGAAATGTTTGAATCTTGTTGATTATAGTTTTCATACGGAAGAGAAAAATCCAGATTTCGTGTTATATATTGTTAGTTATGGCCAAATCAAATTTTAAAATAGTTGTTATGGAAATTGTTAATAAAATACAACGTTTTAAAAGAGTTTTAATATAATTTCGATATGGTTTTAACTCGAAATTGATGATTTTGAGCTGTATATCCTATACTGGTTTATATTTGAAATCATATGATGAATTTATTTGGATATTGATGATAAAAATAATTTATCATTATTTAATTCGATTATTTTGGAATTTATATAATATTTTATAAGCCTTAAAAATGGTCATTTGGCAAACAGTCTCAGTTTTCGATGAAACTAGTTTCATTAGAACCATAACGTCAAATTATTGTGCGATATTAAATTTCATGGCAAATCGATGTCATATGTGACAACGGCAGCAGTAAATGCCCAGTAATTTACAATAACGCGTAATTAAATTAATTTAATTTAATAAAGGGATATTTGCGTATAACTTGGCCAGACGATCAAATTAAGCCACGAAACAAATTCCATTGAATTCTTATCAACAGTTGGAGTCAGAATAGGTATATAGTTTGTTATTTTTGGAGACTAGGTAAATTGGTGTCCAAAATAGCGTTGTTTAGCTTATAAAAATAGCGCACCGGGAAACGGTCTCAGAATGCGACGAAACTAGTGCAATTGGATTCGTATTAATTAATTATTACAATATTTCAATTTTTGTGTCAATCGGACTTACCGTTTTATCGTGGCAATGATAAAAGCTTTAATAGTTTATGTTATTTTGGTCAATTCAAACAGGGATAACTTTAAAGGAATGAACGGATTGCCAAACCAACTCCATTTTTAACAAAATAAATTTCATTAAATCTGTAAGGAAGAGTTCTAGTATAATTTCAAAGTTTCAAGTTGATTGGATTTATTTTGTGATTGTGGGAAATTTAAACGAGTGATTTTTAGCTTGTGATTTATAAAGTACTTTTCACAAATGACCACGGAATTCAACAAAACCTGTCCCATCGGGTCCAAAATATTTTTCTATGCTAGGATTAGCATTTTTATCGGAAAACAGAAGTCGACTGTGGTTAGTTTTACTTGTTACTTCACAATGAATTTTTGTAATATTAAAATAATATATAATTCAATCCAACCTTTATAAATATCTATTCAACGTCGGTCAAAACCTAATTTGTGGTCAACTGTTCTGGGATTTCTGCCTCCAACCTATTTTAAATGACCAAGAATCTCCCTAATTGTTCCTCAGATTCCCATAGATTCACGCACCTATACGAGGAATCTTCAACTGCAAAACTCTAGATCTAGTCGAGAGAAAGCCTTTCAACGGCTATGATCAGAGCTGGAAGGCCGAGATGATCCAGATCGAGGAAGGAAGTGGCGCAGTTCATGGCGTTTTTATTACAGCTAGCAGTGCCGAGTTGAGCCACATTTAGGGTAGATAGAGAAGTGGCACTTGCGCTAGTGGTGGTTGATGGGTGTCTGGGCGACGGTGGTGAGGCGCGACGATCGGTTTTGTGGGTGATTGTTTTGAACTGAGTGGTGAAAACAAATGATGAAGAAATAAGCGGCCTGTATATCCTTAAGCACGCGTAATTAGTACATCTAATATATAATAAAATTGGTTAATTAAGTTATTAAATTAGGGAATTTACTGTTAATTTTGGACTAAAAATATTTTTAAAATTTCAGCATGGTTTCATGTAATGACCCGTGTTTTACGGTGTTATAATTAATTTAATTAATTATATAAATAGTAATTCAGATAATTTAATGGTCGTTGAATTTAATAATAGTGAATATTTAATTAAAATAATAATTGAATAATATATTTAATTCAGAAATAATCAAAAATGGTGGAATTCACAATATTGTGTGAATGGGATTATTTATAAGATATAATTCAACGTGGAATTGAATTTGAATAATGAATATATTATATAAACGACAGATTGAACGTAGAATTATAATATAATTAAAATCGAGCTTGAAATGGCGTGGCAGTTCGCGATATGGTGATTTGAACTTCAACTGAATGTACAGGATTCGATTTAAGCTGGATTTCTGTGAAATAATAAACGTTAGGAGCTGGTGAAGTATATTTTTCTAGTGGAAGAGTAAAATCGGGATTTCATCATGTAGATTTTAATTTATGTCCAAATCAAATTTTAAAATAGTCGCTATAGAATCATTTATCAACCGTAACGGTTTATTCGATATAACTAGATAGCGGTTTTGAATTTTGACAAGATTCTTTTGATTCGTAGTGATAATTTAATTTTTAGAATTTTAAATTAATTAAATAAGCAACTTTTTATTTGGAGTATTTCGCACCCTATATCAATATTTTTGGGTTCCACAATATGAGTTAACCTACCGATATGATTATATTTCTGGAGTCGGGACACCTCGCTCGTCACGATGGCATTTTTATTTATGTCCGTAGCAGTACGTAACTAAATCGAGTTTTACATGATAGGGTGCGGTACTTCTTAGTTAAGAAATTAAAAATAAAAATAAAATACCTTAACAATATTTCTCTGATCAAATATATGTCCACGTTTCCATTCCTCTTTTCAGCCACTCCTTCCTCCTTTTCTCCAACGGAAATCGTGGCCTCTTCTCCTTCACAAATTCAAAACCAACTAAAATGATACCCTATATAATCACTTTAGATTTCTCCTATAACTTAATTCCCCTCATCTCTTTTCGTTCTGATAAAACGAGCCACCACTCTTTCTCATCTCTCAAGCAAAATCGATGACTTCCAAAGTCGAAACAAAATCAAAGAAAATATATAAATTCTTATACAATGATATTTAGAGTTTTGAAGTAAGGCGTTTCAACCCAGCAGGCTTTTCCAAGGGTTCGACGTCTGTCTCATTTCTTGGATTCTTAAACAACGCAAGTTAGGGGATCAAACAGAGTTCAGTACGCAAGAAAAGGAGTGCGGGTCAGTTTCGAGGGGTACAGGAGAGAAACGAAATATGTACAGAGAAGAAGAACGTCGGAAATGGAATAACAGCAGTGGGTATTGATTCATGAGATCGGAGAAGAAGAATGAAGTCTGGAGGGGTCATTTAGTTGCGATGATGTGAGAGATACTGGAAACATTAAAAGGGGCTAACCCTGTCGTGTTTCACACAGGAGGGGAGGTCACGAAAGGCATACACGTACCGGTTCATGGGAATGTTTGTATGAGGAGAGGCCATTTTGGGTAACAGGAGCTTATAGTTTAACGATATGCAGAAAGGGTGGATGATATCTTTAGCTGATGCTTAAGGCGTGAGTAGTTTGAGTTTCATGAAGGGGAAAGAAAGCAGCTTGCGTAGGAATTTGATGAAAGAGGGAGATGCTTTCAAAAATTATACTGCAGCAGGTACACGCGAGTTTCTACTATTGGAAGATGAAGCATATTGAGGTGCAGGTATTTAATCGGTGGGCTGGTATCTTGTAAATGGGCTGAGAACAATACAGTGATGCCTTTTTGTTGTATTGAGTAGTCTGGAGAAAAACGATACCGCAAGGAGCAGCTTGGTTGGCTGGTCAATGCAAGGAAATGGCTGAAAGGTGGTAAAGCCCAAGTAATATATTTAAATAAAGTTTTATTTGAATTAAATAGCATAGAAACTTGTCTAAACCATTAATGTTGCATGCGGCATCAGAATTGGACAAAACAAGATTCGACAGGATCGTATGGACGAGAACAACACAATGGAACTGACTGGAAGTCCATCAGAGCTCGTTACAATTTATAGCAAAATAAATTGTCCGTCTGAATCAAGCGATGGTTATCGTTATTAACGATGATCGTCCAATGTGAGTAAATCTCACCAACTCTGAACAGTTTATATTTTCATGTTGTATTTTTAGAACTGTTAAAAATTGTCGAATTGACTGTGTGTTGACTGTTTGATTGAACTGCTAGTCAGTTAGTGGAAATTTTATATATATATATATATATACATATAAACCGTTAAATCTATATATATTGATTCTGTTAACAGAATATTTCATATCGAACTCAAAGTGATGTTGATTATATTGTGTAACATCTGTGGATGCAGGAAGACGGGTTGGAGGAATCCGACTGGATTCCTCAACATTTGTTTTACTGTTTTTCATATATTGTAATATATGATGTGATATAAATCTGTGGTTGTTTATGTGTGTTTGAACGATATCAATCGTGGTTATTTGGTATTTTAAATACTGTGAAGAATACTGGAATTTGAAAAGGGAATTTTCAAAGTGAATATTGAAAACAAATTATTTATAAAATCAAAGGATTTTATAAAAGAGATTTTTTTTATAAAATCAAAGAAGATTTTATAAAAAAATGAAATATTTATAAATGGAATATTTATAAATAGGAAATAGAGTTTAAGGAAATAATTTAGGAACAAGATATTAAGAGATATTTATTTAGTAAATAAATGTGATAGGATAAAAAGGAAATATTTGGAAAGCCAAATAAGGATAAAGGAAAATATATTTGAAAACCAAATGTAAAGGAAAATATATTTGAAAACCAAATGTAAAGGAAATATATTTGTAAACCAAATATAAAGGAAATATATTTGTAAAACAAAGATAAAAGGAAAAGATGTGTAAACAAAATAGAAAGAGGGATATTAGTAAAACAATTACAAATAGAATTTAAAAAGGGAAATATTTGTAAACATTTACATATAGAATTGGAAGGAGTTATTTATTTAGAAAATGAATAAAGTTAAAAGGAAATATTTATTTGTTAAATAAATAGGAAAGTTAAAGAAATATTTATTTGTTAAATAAATTAGAATTTAAAAAGGGAAATATTTGTAAACATTTACATATAGAATTGGAAGGAGTTATTTATTTAGAAAATAAATAAAGTTAAAAGGAAATATTTATTTGTTAAATAAATATGAAAGATAGAAGAAATATTTATTTGTTAAATAAATAGAATTTAAAAAGGGAAATATTTGTAAACATTTACATATAGAATTGGAAGGAGTTATTTATTTAGGAAATAAATAAAATTAAAAAAGAAATATTTATTTAGGAAATAAATAGAAGTATTGTAACACCCCACACCCGCTAAGGTCACTCATAAAGGGAATGCCTTAGCTTCGGTGGAGTATTTAAGTGAATATAGAACTGAAAAATTACAACAAGACAGATATAAGTAATACTTGAATTTTAAAACATCATTTCATTGCAGCAGAAGGTAAACATGTTTGGTTACATCTCAAAAACCAACAAGAGTCAAGTACAAAATATCCATCTCATTAAAACATAAGTACATAATCCCACTACATACTGATAGCCATAATAGAAAAGATAACCGAGCTTTTCTTCAAGAGTCCATGCTCCAAAAGATAGATAAAGCAATCTGATGAAAGCCCACTAGTGCTAGGCCCACTCTGAGAACCTGAGGGTTGGGGAAAAAGATAAAAACAACGGAGTCAGACATAAGTCTGAGTGAGCCCTATAACCTTAACAATACAATCATTAAAGTAATTAGGGTATGATATAAACCTGGTACGGTACGACTGGGGATAAATGACTACACTAAGTAGCCAACTAGACTTAGGATAAACTAAGATAACGGTAAAGACGCGCCTATCCACCCAAGGATAAATACCACACTGCACCACCCCAGATCTACCCACCCAAGTGTAATTCCTACACTGCACCACACCAGATCTACCCACCCAAGGGTAATTCCTACTTAAAGGTTGATCCCACTAAGTGTACTTAGTAATTTTACTAGTAGTTTCGTGTACCCCTAGCTGACTACACAGGTGCCGTCTGCCCCTATCTCCACTAGGTGTACCCACAACTTAGTAATTTTAATAGTAGTCTCTTGTACCCCTAGCTGACTACATAGGTGCCGTCTGCCCCTATCTCCACTAGGTGTACCTGCTACTACCCAAGCGATCGGCTCCCTACCGTAGATACCTGTGCTGGCCCCACAGTGGGGTGTATCACTCCCCAAAGTGGCAACCCGATACTATCAATGGTTCACGGCTTATATCTACACGATGCAACAACGTCTTACCTACCAGCCCGGGTCCACACACGCATATGAAACCCGTTGGACTCGCGTTGCCACCGCTACCCCGTTTTGGCCTCTTATAGTCAAGCCCAGTACGCGTGTCCCGTCCTCGACATGGGTCACCCAATAAGATACATATGGGTTACTGGTTGAAATGAGCCCCCACAAGCTACTACTTAAGCTTGTCATTTTATCTAGTGCATCCCACTTAACCCCTTTTTCATAACCATGCCCACTTACATGTTAAGGTTTGGTTAAGTCATCTAATCATATTTCAGTTGCCACTCAAGGCCCCCACAAGCTACTACTTAAGCTTGTCATTTTATCTAGTGCATCCCACTAGATTTCTACATGCCACCCAAGGCACCCACTTGATTTCCACATGCCACCCAAGGCACCCACTTAACCCTTTAATCATGTTTAGTTACATGTTCCACTTTGGTTAAGTATTCTAGTCGTATTCTCTATTGCCACCCAAGGCAACCCACTAGATTTTTCCACATGCCACCCAAGGCACCCACTTAACCCTTTAATCATGTTTAATTACATGTTCCACTTTGGTTAAGTATTCTAGTCGTATTCTCTATTTCCACCCAAGGCAACCCACTAGATTTTTCCACATGCCACCCAAGGCACCCACTTAACCCTTTAATCATGTTTAATTACATGTTCCACTTTGGTTAAGTATTCTAATCGTATTTTCTATTGCCACCCAAGGCAACCACTAGATTTTCTCATGCCACCCAAGGCACTTACTTAATCTCCACATGCCACCCAAGGCACTCACTTTACCCTTCATGCCCCACTACATGCTTATCTGGTTAAGTGTTTCTTAATTGATCAAGAACGTAACCGTTGTAAAGACCTCTCACATTAGACTATCTTTTATGGCAGCTGGATTTGCCGGTTGGGTCCGGGCAGCCTTACGCCATAACCGAGTCTAACCTCGTGTCTATACACTTGTCACGTATTTAGTTTGTGCCTAAGACCTCTCACATTGGGCCAATCATTTGTAGCCGCTGGATATGCCGGTCGGTTCCGGGCAGTCTTATGCTACAAAAGGGTCCAACCTCGTGTCTTAGTCGATTAATTACACCTAATTAATCACCCCCAATATTTCGAATTAATTTTCCCTAATTAATTCCAATTTTTAACGATGTACACAATTGACTTAATTATGTCCATCCTTTTTATGGTATGCATAATCATACCAATTTCACACCATTTCATTAACATGTATATTAACCCCATCGTTCCCCACGTAATTCGCTAACATGACATAAAAGGGAAGATTCATCACACATACAATGGGTTCAACTTGCATAACATTAACATGGGTTTTAAAGGTGTCAACATGCCTATAGCATCAACCCAACTAGCATAAATAATCAACCCAAACTTGCATGAATCACATATGTCATAAAGAGGTTAACTTGCATAAGTTATTTATGTCATACAAAGGGGTAAACTTGCATATGTATGTATGACATATAAAGGGGTTAACTTGCATATGTATGCATATCATACTAAGGTGTAAACTTGCACATGTTACTTGCATATCATCAACCACCAAACTTGCATAACATGTCATATATGGACTTGCATATAATCATACACCAAACTTGCATAACATATCATATATGAACTTGCATATAATCATACACCAAACTTGCATAACATATCATATATGAACTTGCATATAATCATACACCAAACTTGCATAATCATGGTGTCATAATGGATCAATGTTTATCATAGCAACTAGCATCATGAACACTTGCATAACTTGCATAACATCATGATCATATAGCATATAGCTTGCATAACTTGCATAACATCATGAACATGTAACATATGACTTGCATAACTTGCATAACATCATGATCATGTAGCATATGACTTGCATAACTTGCATAACATCATGAACATGTAACATATGACTTGCATAACTTGCATAACATCATGATCAAGTAGCATATGACTTGCATAACTTGCATAACATCACAAACACATAGCATATAACTTGCATAACTTGCATAACATCATTAACACATAGCATATAACTTGCATAACATGCATAACATCATTAACACATAGCATATAACTTGCATAACATGCATAACATCATTAACACATAGCATATAACTTGCATTGATCCACATTCATAGCCATAACCACATTATATCCTATCATAATCATTTCAATAATTGGTCATTAAGGCTATAGAAAACTCACAACTTGTTGATTAGCACTCCTAAGAAGAAGATTAAGTTGCTAGAGTTGATTAGAGATTGATTTGAGAAGTTATCTTCCTCTTTAGATTGATGGAGGCTCCTTCAAGTTGCATTTTGACGGCATAACGGTGTTGTAGCTATTTTTAGTATGAATTAGGGTAGTCTTAGGGTGTATTTATAGATTAGTTAGGTGTTTTAGGCCCTTAGATTAACCCTAAATTAGATTAGAGCCGTCAGATCACGTCCTAGCCACCAAAACACAGCCAAAAAGCCAAACTGGTGCACCCAGGTCACCTGGGCTCGACCAGGGAGGTCGACCCCCAGGTCGACACTAGGGTCGACTCCCCAGTCGACCTGGTGGGCAGGTCGACTCCCCAGTCGACCCCCTGGGTCTGGCGGGAATTTTCCCGCCACTTCTGAAATTTGAAATTTCTGTTTTTAAATCTGTTTTTAAATTTTCTGAAACTTCTTCGGGCCATATCTGGGTCATACGGACTCCGATTTTCGAAAACTCGGACTCTATTTCGCGTAATTTTCCGAGACGAACGCAATGGCACAGCCCGTTTCCCCTAATTCAGATTTTTAAATTTAATTCTGCCCTATTTTATATTATAGCAAGTTATTCAACATACGGGGTGTTACATTCTCTCCTACTTAAAGGATTTCGTCCCCGAAATCTCTAAGTCAAGAAGAACGTATCCTACCATCCAAACAACCATCTACTCAAACCATCAAACACTGGCATCCATTGTCCTTAAAGTTTCTAATGCTGTATGAACATATGCAAAGAGTGTGTGTATATGTTCCCTGTCTAATGCGAAATTAGGCGGTCCACTTATTTAGTTGACCTCCTTAATGCAAACCATGATAGTGCCATGCATCTAATATGTATGCGAAAGATCCCTATCGACACATACTATTTCTATATGTGTGCACAACCATACACCAAAATGCATCATCCATATGATAACGCAACCATTATACATCAATATGAAGTGATTGAGCCGATCTAGTGCCTAGAGTGTGTGTATATGCATCCACGAGCAACCACTAGCAACCACTTGCATCCACACGCATCCATCAAACATAACATGTCTCAAATACATGTTTCAACCATAGGTTTTCCCTATCTAAAGGTCAAAGGTACTAATGAGAGGACATACTAAAGATAAGATAAGTACTAGACAAACGATAAAGGAGAAGTTAAAAGACATACCCTCCAAAAAAAATGGGTACAATGAACGCATCTTCGCTTCTGTCTCCCTAGTAGCATTACTCTCATCTTCTCCCCTTGGCACTTTGACTAGTCGAACCTCTCTGTTTCTCAACTTCCTAATCTCTGACCCAAGGATGTGGGTAGGAGCTCGTCGAATAGTCGCATCACGCTCTACCTCTACTTCCCTAAGCAAGCTCGGCTCTACCACCTCTGCGGTCTCATGTAGGCACTTCCTCAAATGTGACACATGGAATACATCCTGTACCCCACTGCTTCTTGCAAACTCTTCCAAAACTCGCTAGTGAAGATAGGATCTCTGTAACAACCCGTATTTTCAATAACCTGTTATAACATAAATCGAGGCAGAATTTAATTCTAAAATCTGAATCAAGGGAAATGGGCTATGCCATTGCGTTCGTCTCGGAAAAATATGCGAAATAGAGTCCGAGTTTTCGAAAATCGAAGTCCGTATGACCCGATTAAGGCCCAACGAAGTTTTCAGAAAAGTTCAAAGTAAAAACAGATTTCAAATTCAAGTTTGAATTTGGAAATTTGGGCCAGTTTGGGCCAGGCGGGAAAATTCTCGCCAGAGCACCCAAGTCGACAGGCCTGTCGACTTGGGAGTCGACTTGGTTGGACTCAAGTCGACAGCTCTGTCGACTTGGCTGTCGACTTGGTCCAGCCGGGCAGTTCTGCCTGGTGCACCATTTTGGGTTTATGTTGAGTTTGGGGGCCAGATTCGGTTTTGAGGGCTGAGATTGGAACTAGGATTTAATCCTAGGGTTGAAACTAGTCCTAATCTCTATAAATAAGGCCCTAACCTAACCCTAAATCATCATTAATCAATCCTACAACTAAACTATGGCAAAATCAATCCTCTCATGGCCTCCACTCTCTTCATAAATTTCCTAAGTCATTTCTATGAGAGATTTTCCATGCATACAAGTGTTTTCAAGCTTGTATGAGCATTATTAGCTTGCATTCAAGTCAAGTTTCTATATTTGCATCATAAAGCAAGGGTTTTGATCATTTTGGCTTAAGGGTTTTTCTATTGAAGCTTGCATTTTGGGTTTAATTGATTTCATAAGGGCTTTGTCATATTTTTGTGACTTCCTAAGCATTGTAAGCCCAATTCTACTTTCATACTTAAACTCTAAAGTTAAATGTATGATATGCAAGTTTGCCATGATATGCAAGTTTACTATGTCATGTTATGCAAGTTTGAGATGTTATGATATGCAAGTTTATATGCAAGTTTGCCATGTTATGACATGCAAGTTTATATGCAAGTTTTCCATGTTATGACATGCAAGTTTATATGCAAGTTTGCCATGTTATGATATGCAAGTTTATCATGTTATAATATGCAAGTTTATATGCAAGTTTGCCATGTTAGGTTATGCAAGTTTGGGGTGATCATTTTGCTCATGTTATCATGTTGTGCAAGCTTATCTTAAGTAGATGAACATAAAGCTTCAAGCTTTATGCTAAAGGTTGCATTTTGGCAACATGTAAGTTATCATATCCCTTATGATAACTTGCATGTGAGGCTAAATGCGAACTTATGGCCATTTCTACATGTCATTTACCACCATGTATCACCAATATGCTAAGTTTGGTTTTATGCATGCTTTTGAGGCCTAAAATGTAATACGCAATTATATGAACATAAGTACATTTCATATGCCTGAACTTTTGGCTTCAACACCTTTATGTCATGATTATGCCAAGTTCCCTTTTTCTATCCTTTATGCGCTATTGCGATATGTAAGCGATGGGATTGCGTTTGGGGTTGGGTAAGCTTAAAAGACATAAAACATAAGATTGGGAATTTACCTATTAAGTTAGGTCTACCCATTGGGAATTTACCTATTAAGTTAGGTCTACCCAATTGCTTGAAAATTTGTAACATGTTTTGGAAACATAATGGACATGACACTTAGAAAAGATAAGTGTGACCAACTCGAGGTTGGGTTGAGTTTGTAGCGTAAACCTACCCGGAACCGACCGGCTTAACTAGTTGCTACAAACAATAGGACCCAATGTGAGAAGTTGGCCATGTTGTACCTTGAACCCGAGGTTAGACCAAGTTGTGGTGTAAAGCTACCCGGACCCGCCCGGTTTAACTAGTAACCACAACAAGGTCTAATGTGAGAGGTTAAGGCGCACTAAATTAATTAATGCTTCGTGATTAGGGTTAAGTCATGGTCCACTTAGTACTTAACCAATTTGGGCTTGGTAGATTAATCGGGGTTAAGTCGTGAACTCATCGTTACACTTAACCAAGTTAATCCATGATTAGCAAGAGGGTTAAACCATACTTAACCCACTAGAAAAATCCTAGCAATGGGGGTCCACTCCAGCAGTAATCCCAAGTTTTTATCGTTAAGGCCCTAGGGCCTAGGCTAGGGAGGGAGCACGATTACTGAACTGGGGGTAAGTGACCAAAAACGACGGCAGAGTGGTACGCCGGTGTAGTTCCGGGCGGACTTATGATCGTGCACATAGTCCGAAGCCGGGGAAAACATGCACGGGTACCAGTAGATCGAGACTGTGCACGCATGTTTATGGTGTCCAGGGGTTGCCACCCTAGGGCTTGATACACCCGACGGGAGACCCGGCACAGTCTGACTACAATTATGTTTGGGCCGTATGGACACCAACACGTGACGAGTTAGGCTTATAGGGAGCCGATCGACTAGACCGTTTGGTTAGACCTTGTATTAGGGTCATTTCATGTTATTGGGCCAAAGCTTGGGCCAAGGGATCAATACTGGTTTATTCAAGTCATGTTAGTTTGCTAGTACACCTGTGGTGCAAAACCTTAAACCTGATTATGCGATGACACCTTTATCTACCCTGTTAGTTAATCATCATGCCAGTATGTAGTTGTCCATATGTTCATCTCAGCTTTCATCATGCCAGTTAACTTTATCAGTTTACATTGATTGTAGTAGGGCTTACTCAGTCTTTTTGACTGACCTGTTTTCTTTCGCCTCTTTTCTTCCGTTTCCCCCCCAGGTTCTCAGGGTGAGAACGTTGGAGCTTAGCTTGGATTTCGGATTGCTTGCTTGTGGGATTTCAGCTCATGTACGGTTTTGACATGAAGCTAGCTATGGTTATCACTTATTTGGGGATAGTACTTATGTATTTCAGTTTATCAGTTGATGTTGTTTTTATCTAGACTTGTTATTTGGAAAGCTATGTTGTACCAGACTTGTTTTGAAATAGTATGAAATCTTCCGCTGTTTTATCTATGTTATTTACTCTGTTTACATATATACATATGTTCTTGTTCTGCCTTGATATATCATTATGCATGTTTACCTGATTCAAACGCCCCTCCAAAGTCAGAGTGCTTGCAAGAGCCACCCTGGCGGAGGTGGGGTGTTACATTTGGTATCAGAGCATATGGTTTACGAGAAGGAACAAAAAGGTTTTTAAAACTTTCGGAAAACTATTTTCAAAACCAAGTATAAAGTATTTTCCAAAGAAAAGTCTAGTTTATTTTAAAGGCTATTCCCCAAAAAGCCATTAGCAAAATTCCTTCGTTTTTCTCCATTCTAAATCTGTCTTTTTCTTCGTTTTAGTATGGCCGATAACTTTGCTATTCCGGAGGGAGTACACGTACCTGTTTGGTATAGGAGACTTTTGGAGGCTAGGGCGACCGAAGCCGGCCCCGCAGATGTCCCTCATCCTCCTCCTCCGGTAGTTAATGTTCCTCCTCCTCCTGTCGCTGAGGTTCCTCTTCCTCCTCCCCCTCAGCATCCTCAAGCTGACTTCGCAAAGACTTGCAAAGATTTCAAAGCAATGGCTGGCAAGAACTTTCAAGGCACTGAGACTTTTGTAGAGGCCAGAAATTGGTTGAAAGAGACCGAGGATTTATTTGCTATCTTTGGGTTAGACGATCAGAGGAAGATCTTGTTGGCGGTTTGGCTTATGAAGGATGAAGCCGCTTATTGGTGGGAAGTCACCAATGGTACTAGGCCTGTTGAGACTTGGGCCAATTTCAGGGCAAGGTTCGTGCTTAAGTTTCTATCTTCTGCTGAGGAGAATCTGCAAATGGAGAGGTTCATAACTTTGAAATAAGGAGATATGTCTGTCAAAGAATATGTGAACAAGTTCAACCAGTTAGCTCGTTTTGGCTTGGATATGGTTAATACTCCTCAGAAGAAGGCTCTTCGTTTTGCTAGAGGATTGAATGAGCCGTTACAGGGATTGGCTATGTCACATATTCCCCATGGGGCCACGTTTGAGAGCTTGGTTGATATGGCGTTACTTCAGGGAGATGTCAAGAAAGAGGTCAAGATGAATGATACTCAAGCCAAGAAGACTGATTCCCAGGGGAAAGGAAATCAGGGTAATCCAAGTGGTCAGAGCAGTCAAGGCAATCGGAACAAGAACAAGAACAAGAGTCAAGGCAACAAGGGGAACAACAACAAGGGCAAGAACAACAAGGGGAAGTGCCATTATTGCGGTTCAGTTGGGCATCTTATTAAGGATTGTAAGAAGAGGAAAAGGAATAATGGTGAATGCTTTTTCTGCGGTGAGACTGGACATTTCAGTAAGGATTGCCCGAAGAAGCAAGGGCAAGGCCAGGGTCGGACTCAGCATGCTGGACCTTCAGGAGGGCAAGTTCATGCTCTCAATACCGCTCTAGTTCCCGATCGAGGTAGTATTTCTGTTGAGAGCCTTGTATATATTTCTGATTTTCCAGTTCGTACCTTGTTTGATTCTGGTGCATCACATAACTTTATCTCATCTGATCTTGTTGATAGTTTGCACCTTAGTACTAGCTTGGTAGATGATCTCGTCTGTGTCTCAAATCCTATTGGGGGTTCCGCCCATTTGTCTATGATATGTGGGGATTTGAGGATCTCTATACTGAGTGTAGAGTTCTTGTGTAGTGCTTATGTTCTTGGTTTTAGGGGATACGGATTGATATTGGGCATGGATTGGTTGTCCAGATATGGAGCCATTCTTGATTGTGAGCATAGGGTTGTGAGGCTCGTGACTCGCCTCGGAAACACCCTAGAAATTTCTTGTAATCCGAGAGGTCCCGTCATGTTGTGCTATCTTGAATCAATCGACTCATCAATGGAAACTCTTCAGTCTGTAAGAGTGGTTCGAGAGTATCCGGATGTTTTTGATGAAGTTAGGGGGTTGCCCCCTAAGCGAGAGATTGATTTCCGCATTTATCTGGTGGATAATGCAAAGCCGGTTTCTTTGCCCGTTCGGCACATGGCTCCGCGTGAAAGGCGGGAGCTAAGTAAGCAAGTGAAGGAGTTGCTTGAGAAGAACTTCATTAGATGAAGTATATCTGAATGGGGAGCGCCTGTGGTATTTGCTACCAAGGCAGACGGTTCTCTCCGACTTTGTGTTGATTATCGAGAGTTGAATAAGCTGACTAAGAAGAACAGACACCCGTTACCGAGGATGGATGATCTCTTTGACCAGCTTGTCGGTGCTTCTGTTTTCTCTCAGCTTGATCTTGCTACGGGATTCCATCAGCTCAGGGTAGCTGAAGATAGTATAGACAAGACTGCGTTCAGAACTCCAGATGGATTCTTCGAATGGCTTGTCATGCCGTTCGGCTTGACTAATGCACCCGCATATTTCGTGGACTTGATGATTAGGGTGTTCAGGGAGTTCTTGAACAAGTTTGTCGTGGTCTTCGTAGATGATATTCTGATCTTCTCTAAGGATGAAGAAGAACATGCTAGACATCTCAAGGAGGTGATGGATACGCTTAGAGCACATCAGTTGAAGGCCAAGTTCTCCAAGTGTCACTTTTGGAGAAGGGAATTTAGATTCCTTGGGCATATAGTATCTAAGCAAGGCTTAGCGGTGGATCCCGCTAAGGTAGTTGCAGTTCAGGATTGGAAGACTCCAAGGAATGCAACCGAGGTGAGAAGTTTTCTAGGTCTTACAGGCTTTTACTAGAAGTTTATTAAGGACTTCGCGAAGATTTCCGCTCCTCTCGCTAAATTGACGAAGAAGAATTTAGTTTTTGCTTGGAGCATAGAATGCGAGCTTGCTTTTCAGAAGCTCAAGAGAGCTCTTACATCAGCACCTGTTCTAGCTTTGCCCGATGGAGGGAAGTTATTTACAGTATACACCAATGCATGTGGCACGGGGTTAGTAGCTGTTTTGATGCAAGAAGGAAGAGTGATATGCTTTGGCGGTAGACAACTCAAAGTGCATGAGAAGAATTATCCCACTCATGACTTAGAGTTGGCAGCAATAGTATATGCACTCAAGGCTTGGCGCCATTATCTTCCGGGAGAAAGATTTGAGCTTTAAACCGACCACAAGTCATTGAAGTATCTCTTTTCTCAGAAGGATCTGAATCTGAGGCAACAAAGATGGATGGAATTCTTGGCGTCCTACGATTTTGAGATAGCTTATACCCCTGGCAAGGGGAATGTGGTAGCAGATGTATTGAGTAGAAAAAGGTTGACTCTGAGTCCTCTATTCGTTGAGATGAAGAATTTCGAGTATGTGGCAACCTTTGATTTCTCTTTGGCGATTGAGTCGATGACCGGTTCTTTAGCATCTCTGGAACTCAGACCTACCCTTCTTGATCAAGTTGGGGCTTCGCAGAGAGAAGACCCTCAGATAGTTGAGATTATGGATAAGCTGATTCGAGGAGAGGCGTCTAGTCATCTCGCTCGATATTCTATTGATGACAAGGGTTGGCTGAGGAGAGATGGAAGGTTATGTGTTCCAATGGTAGAAGATTTAGTAAGAAAAGTTCTTGAGGAATCGCATCGCTCTAAGTTGACTATACATCCGGGCGGAGATAAGATGTATAAAGAAATGAAGCGCATTTTCTTTTGGCCTGGGATGAAGAAGGATGTGGCAGAGTTTGTCTCTAGATGTATCATTTGCCAGCAAGTTAAGGCCGAGTCGAAGAAGCCCGGTGGGCTATTGCATCCTCTAGACGTTCCACTTTGGAAGTGGGAGAGTATTTCCATGGATTTTATCGATGGGCTACCAAGGTCAAGGAAAGGGAATACGAGCATTTGGGTTATTGTGGATAGACTTACGAAGAGTGCTCATTTCATTCCGGTGAAGAGCAAGAGAACCGCATCTTGGCTAGCGTCTGTATATCTTCATGAGATTGTGAGACTTCATGGAGTCCCTTCTAGTATTGTCAGTGACCGTGACCCAATCTTTACAAGTCAATTCTGGAATATCTTGCAAGAAGCTATGGGCATGAGGTTGAATCTAAGTACGGCTTATCACCCACAGACGGACGGTCAAACCGAAAGGGTGAATAGGGTACTCGAGGATCTGTTGAGGCTTTGTATTCTGGATTTTGGTGGTACTTGGGAAGACCATCTTCCTCTTGTTGAGTTTGCATATAATAACAGTTATCAGGCAAGCATAGGGATGGCACCATTTGAAGCTTTATATGGGAGGCCGTGCAAGTCGCCTACATGTTGGTGGGAGACTACAGATGAGCTTATACTTGGGCCTGATATGATCAGAGATACATCCGAGAAGGTCGAGTTGATTCGGAGACGGATGAAAGCGGCCCAAGACCGACAGAAATCCTATGCTGATAAGCGAAGAACTGATTTGGAGTTTGATGTTGGGGATATGGTTTTCGTGAAGGTTTCTCCTTTGCGGAATGTGGTCCGATTTGGAGCCGTTGGAAAGTTAGCACCGAGGTTTGTTGGACCATTCCCTATTATAGAAAGGACCGGGCAGATGGCTTACAGAGTGGAGCTGCCCGAGAAGCTTGCCGGAGTACACGATGTTTTTCATGTCTCGCATCTCCGGAAGTGTTTACATGAATCAGCAGAGGTTGTTGAGCCAAGTGTTCTGAAAGATGTAGAAGTGGAGAAAGAGACTACCTTGAGGAGAGCTCCGATTCGTATCTTGGGGACAGAGACCAAGAAGCTAAGGAATCGAGAGGTCAAGTTGGTGAAGGTTCAATGGGGTGAAGCCGAAGAAGACGCAACTTGGGAAACCGAGGAGAAGATGCGTGGGCTTTATCCATTCCTTTTTGAGGGTACACTCTCAATCTCTTTTCTTTGATAGCATATCTTTCTCTTTGCTATCCATGTTCATCTAGTTTATCGTGTTAATCTTGTCATGAGAACCATAGGTAGAAACCCTTTGGATGAAACATGTGTTTGAAACATGTTATGCTTGATGGTTGCAAGTGGTTGCAAGTGTTTGCAAGTGGTTACTCGTGGATGCATTATACACGTTAGGCACTAGATCGGCTCACACACTCCTCATATTGCATATGCATGAGTGTTTATGCTTATTCATGGATGAAAATTTTTGTGTTATCACATGGATGTTGCATATGGATGTATGTTATATGCACACATATAGATGTTATACATTATGTTAGGAATTGCATACATATGGATTCATTTCACTAACATAATTTGCATTGATGATATTTGCATTAGATAAGTACATATACACACACCTTTGCATATGTTCATACAACATTTAGAATCTTGTAAGGACCATGATTGCTCATGGATGATGTTTTGAGTAGATGGATGATTGGATGGTAGGATACGTTCTTCCCAACTTAAAGATTTCGAGGACGAAATCCTTCAAGGAGGGGAGAATGTAACAACCCGTATTTTCAATAACCTGTTATAACATAAATCAAGGCAGAATTTAATTCTAAAATCTGAATCAAGGGAAACGGGCTATGCCATTGCGTTCGTCTCGGAAAAATACGCGAAATAGAGTCCGAGTTTTCGAAAATCGGAGTCCGTATGACCCGATTAAGGCCCAACGAAGTTTTCAGAAAAGTTCAAAGTAAAAACAGATTTCAAATTCAAGTTTGAATTTGGAAATTTGGGCCAGTTTGGGCCAGGCGGGAAAATTCCCGCCAGAGCACCCAAGTCGACAGGCCTGTCGACTTGGGAGTCGACTTGGTTGGACCCAAGTCGACAGCCCTGTCGACTTGGCTGTCGACTTGGTCCAGCCGGGCAGTTCTGCCTGGTGCACCATTTTGGGTTTGTGTTGAGTTTGGGGGCCAGATTCGGTTTTGAGGGCTGAGATTGGAACTAGGGTTTAATCCTAGGGTTGAAACTAGTCCTAATCTCTATAAATAAGGCCCTAACCTAACCCTAAATCATCATTAATCAATCCTACAACTAAACTATGGCAAAATCAATCCTCTCATGGCCTCCACTCTCTTCATAAATTTCCTAAGTCATTTCTATGAGAGATTTTCCATGCATACAAGTGTTTTCAAGCTTGTATGAGCATCATTAGCTTGCATTCAGGTCAAGTTTCTATATTTGCATCATAAAGCAAGGGTTTTGATCATTTTGGCTTAAGGGTTTTTCTATTGAAGCTTGCATTTTGGGTTTAATTGATTTCATAAGGGCTTTGTCATATTTTTGTGACTTCCTAAGCATTGTAAGCCCTATTCTACTTTCATACTTAAACTCTAAAGTTAAATGTATGATATGCAAGTTTGCCATGATATGCAAGTTTACTATGTCATGTTATGCAAGTTTGATATGTTATGATATGCAAGTTTATATGCAAGTTTGCCATGTTATGACATGCAAGTTTATATGCAAGTTTGCCATGTTATGACATGCAAGTTTATATGCAAGTTTGCCATGTTATGATATGCAAGTTTATCATGTTATAATATGCAAGTTTATATGCAAGTTTGCCATGTTAGGTTATGCAAGTTTGGGGTGATCATTTTGCTCATGTTATCATGTTGTGCAAGCTTATCTTAAGTAGATGAACATAAAGCTTCAAGCTTTATGCTAAAGGTTGCATTTTGGCAACATGTAAGTTATCATATCCCTTATGATAACTTGCATGTGAGGCTAAATGCGAACTTATGGCCATTTCTACATGTCATTTACCACCATGTATCACCAATATGCTAAGTTTGGTTTTATGCATGCTTTTGAGGCCTAAAATGTAATATGCAAGTATATGAACATATGTACATTTCATATGCCACCATGTTGAACTTGTGGCTTCAACACCTTTATGTCATGATTATGCCAAGTTCCCTCTTTCTATCCTTTATGCGCTATTGCGATATGTAAGCGATGGGATTGCGTTTGGGGTTGGGTAAACTTAAAAGACATAAAACATAAGATTGGGAATTTACCTATTAAGTTAGGTCTACCCATTGGGAATTTACCTATTAATTTAGGTCTACCCAATTGCTTGAAAATTTGTAACATGTTTTGGAAACATGATGGACATGACACTTAGAAAAGATAAGTGTGACCAACTCGAGGTTGGGTTGAGTTTGTAGCCTAAACCTACCCGGAACCGACCGGCTTAACTAGTTGCTACAAACAATAGGACCCAATGTGAGAAGTTGGCCATGTTGTACCTTGAACCCGAGGTTAGACCAAGTTGTGGTGTAAAGCTACCCGGACCCGCCCGGCTTAACTAGTAACCACAACAAGGTCTAATGTGAGAGGTTAAGGCGCATTAAATTAATTAATGCTTCGTGATTAGGGTTAAGTCATGGTACACTTAGTACTTAACCAATTTGGGCTTGGTAGATTAATCGGGGTTAAGTCGTGAACTCATCGTTACACTTAACCAAGTTAATCCATGATTAGCAAGAGGGTTAAACCGTACTTAACCCACTAGAAAAATCCTAGCAATGGGGGTCCACTCCAGCAGTAATCCCAAGTTTGTACCATTAAGGCCCTAGGGTCTAGGCTAGGGAGGGAGCACGATTACTGAACTGGAGGTAAGTGACCAAAAACGACGGTAGAGTGGTACGCCGGTGTAGTTCCGGGTGGACTTATGGTCGTGCACATAGTCCGAAGCCGGGGAAAACATGCACGGGTACCAGTAGATCGAGACTGTGCACGCATGTTTATGGTGTCCAGGGGTTGCCACCCTAGGGCTTGATACACTCGACGGGAGACCCGGCACAGTCTGACTACAATTATGTTTGGGCCGTATGGACACCAACACGTGACGAGTTAGGCTTATAGGGAGCCGATCGACTAGACCGTTTGGTTAGACCTTGTATTAGGGTCATTTCATGTTATTGGGCCAAAGCTTGGGCCAAGGGATCAATACTGGTTTATTCAAGTCAAGTTAGTTTGCTAGTACACCTGTGGTGCAAAACCTTAAACCCGATTATGCGATGACACCTTTATCTACCCTGTTAGTTAATCATCATGCCAGTATGTAGTTGTCCATATGTTCATCTCAGCTTTCATCATGCCAGTTAACTTTATCAGTTTACATTGATTGTAGTAGGGCTTACTCAGTCTTTTTGACTGACCTGTTTTCTTTCGCCTCTTTTCTTCCGTTTCCCCCCCAGGTTCTCAGGGTGGGAATGTTGGAGCTTAGCTTGGATTTCGGATTGCTTGCTTGTGGGATTTCAGCTCATGTACGGTTTCGACATGAAGCTAGCTATGGTTATCACTTATTTGGGGATAGTACTTATGTATTTCAGTTTTTCAGTTGATGTTGTTTTTATCTAGACTTGTTATTTGGAAAGCTATGTTGTACCAGACTTGTTTTGAAATAGTATGAAATCTTCCGCTGTTTTATCTATGTTATTTACTCTGTTTACATATATACATATGTTCTTGTTCTGCCTTGATATATCATTATGCACGTTTACCTGATTCAAACGCCCCTCCAAAGTCAGAGTGCTTGCAAGAGCCACCCTGGCGGAGGTGGGGTGTTACAATCTCGATCGCTCACTATGCTAGAAGTTACACCATATAACCGAGCTATCTCTCGAAGGTAAACTGAAGCTAGCCATGGAGTAGTCCTCTTGCTCTTTACGGGTATGAAATGGGCGCTCTTAGTAAGTCTGTCTACTACAACCCTTCCTCGATCTCAGTAATCCATCAATAAATCCCTCGAGACGCTATCCCCCTACCATTGCGGAACTTCCAATGGGTGAAGCAACCTACCGGGTTTCTTTTGCTCCGTCTTTCACCTGTTGGCACACCAAGCATCTAGCGACATACTCGGCCACATCTTTCTTCATACCGGCCCAAAAGAAAACTCGCTTCATGTCTTGGTACATTTTGTCCCCACCGGGATGAATGGTCATCTTCGAACGATGTGCATCATCAAGTATAGCCTTCCACAAACCCTCATCTTGCGGTACACAAAGTCTACCGTCTCTACGCAAGCACCCCCTATCGTCTAGGGTATACCTACTCAAATGGCTGGACGATCCCCCCCCTATTGAGCCTCTCTACTAACTCAACCAACTGTGGGTCGTCCCGCTGTGCCTCGCCAAGCCGTCCCAAAAGAGTAGGTCTGACCTCTAAGGATGCTAGCAAACCAGGTACAAAGTCAACGGAAGGTCTAAAATAAAACATCGAGATAAATTCCAAGCTTCGTCGTTCCACGAACAATGGACTCAAGGACAACCTTTTTCTGCTCAAGGTGTCCGCCACCACGTTACCCTTACTGGAGTGTACGCTATCTCGAAATCATAGGATGCTAAGAACTCCATCCACCTTTGCTGTCTCAAGACTATGCGCTCGAAGAGTCTCCAATACTTCCCTAAGATGTAGGGTATGCTTTTATCCACTTCTGGAGAAAACCAGGATATTCTCCCATACAAAATCGTCACAACTATCCATCTCTCACGCAGACCATCCTAGTCGAACTCGACATCCCCCAAGTGCAAGCCCCAAAGGCCTAAACCAATATCAGACAAACACCCAAGGGACACCTCCTTCGAATTCAGACGACCTACGTGAGATGATACTAGTAAAAACGGCTAAATAATTAAGCCCTTGTCCAACTCTGGATGTCCTTGCCAATCTCGCCCCAAAACCACCGTTGATCAAATAACTAGCTTTGCTTAACCCATGAAAACTTATTTCGCTCTTTAGAAAAGACCAAGATGTCATCCACAAAGACCACTACGAAGTTATTTAGGTATTCCCTGAACACTCCACTCGTCAAATCAACAAAGTATGCGGGGGCGTTCGTAAAATCAAATGGCATCACAAGCCACGCAGAGAAACCATCCGGAGTCCTAAAGCCGGTCTTCTCTACTCTATCCTCAGTCACTCCCAACTGATGAAACTCCGTGGCCAAGTCCCACTGCGAAACACTGAGGAGCCAACCAACTGATCAAAAAGATCATCAATCCTTGGCAATGGGTGTCTATTCTTCCTTGTGAGCTTGTTGAGTTCTCTATAGTCTACACAAAGTCTGAGGGACCCATCCACCTTCGTGGCAAAAACTGCCGGAGCACCTCACTCCGATATACTTCGTCTTATGAACCCCTTCTCAAGCAACTCCCCTACATGCTTATGGAGTTCCCTCCTCTCACGAGGAGCCATGTGGCGCACTGGTAAAAATACTGGTTTAGCATCGTCTACCAGATATATTCGGAGGTCTATCTACCGCTTCGGAGGTAAGCCCTTCACCTCCCCAAACTCATCCGAGTATTCTCGGACCACTCTAACAGATCGCAAACTCTCAACCGAAGCGTCAAGCGATTCAAGATAACTTAGCATAACAGAATCCATGGGATTACAAGAGATCTCGAGAGTGTTCCCCAAGCGGGTCATGAGCCTAACAACTCTCCTTTCGCAATCAAGAACGGCACCATTACTGGATAACCAGTCCATTCCCAAAATCAACCCATAGCCCGTGAAGCCCAAAACAAGAGCATCACCTCTAAACTCAGCGCTAAGTATGGAAATCTTCAAACCCAAACATATCATGGACAAATAAGTGGAGCCCCCCAATTGGGTTTGAAACAACCACGGGATCATCTACTAAACTGATGTCTAGGTGCAGTGACTCAACTAATGATGATATGATAAATGAAATGTGGTGCACTAGAGTCGAATAAAGTTCGAACAGGATGATCGAGAGAACCAAATTTCAACTTAGACGGTCCTACCCCCATCAGGTATACCCGTCGTGAGGGAATACATCTACCCTCCAGAAGATCCTGAACTTCGCCCTTACCTCTTTGGACAACCCTAAGGTGTCCTACTTCTCCAAAACAACTAGACTTCCCCTTCTCATTCTCCTTTCTTGGCCTGCTTACCACGATAAGGTTTCGTCCTTTATTCACCTAACAACTATTTGAACCTTCCTCTCTCGTCCATCTTAAAGGTACTCATAAGCCCTCCACCTCCTTGGACTAACTTCTTAGCCTGGAAAACGTCTTAGTCCCTTGAAGTGGTTCTTTCGTCCTTCATACGGAAGTCCTTATGTATCCTAAAAAGACATCTATATGCGGAGGGGTAATTCAAAAAGAGAAAGAGGAAGAGATTGAAAACGGAAAATCGAAGGAAGGATATATGGCTCTTGGGGATTATGTTCTTTTCTTTCAAAAACTTTTCTCTCAGAAACATGTTTTTGAAATTACTTCTTCCAAAAATGTTTTTAGAAAAATAATTTTTTAAAAGTTTTATCTGTTCTGGTAACCTTAAGCTCTGATACCACGTGTAACACCCCACACCCGCTAAGGTCACTCATAAAGGGAATGCCTTAGCTTCGGTGGAGTATTTAAGTGAATATAGAACTGAAAAATTACAACAAGACAGATATAAGTAATACTTGAATTTTAAAACATCATTTCATTGCAGCAGAAGGTAAACATGTTTGGTTACATCTCGAAAACCAACAAGAGTCAAGTACAAAATATCCATCTCGTTAAAACATAAGTACATAATTCCACTACATACTAATAGCCATAATAGAAAAGATAACCGAGCTTTTCTTCAAGAGTCCAAGCTCCAAAAGATAGATAAAGCAATCTGATCAAAGCCCACTAGTGCTAGGCCCACTCTGAGAACCTGAGGGTTGGGGAAAAAGATAAAAACAATGGGGTCAGACATAAGTCTGAGTGAGACCTAT
This sequence comes from Allium sativum, assembly GCA_030737875.1. Taxonomy (NCBI): domain Eukaryota; kingdom Viridiplantae; phylum Streptophyta; class Magnoliopsida; order Asparagales; family Amaryllidaceae; genus Allium; species Allium sativum. The sequence goes on along the minus strand of CM060926.1, from coordinate 122,223,920 downwards.
AACCTTAATAATACAATCATTAAAGTAATTAGGGTATGATATAAACCTGGTACGGTACGACTGGGGATAAATGACTAAACTAAGTAGCCAACTAGACTTAGGATAAACTAAGATAATGGTAAAGACGCGCCTATCCACCCAAGGATAAATACCACACTGCACCACCCCAGATCTACCCACCCAAGGATAATTCCTACACTGCACCACACCAGATCTACCCACCCAAGGGTAATTCCTACTTAATGGTTGATCCCACGAAGTGTACTTAGTAATTTTACTAGTAGTTTCGTGTACCCTTAGCTGACTACACAGGTGCCGTCTGCCCCTATCTCCACTAGGTGTACCCACAACTTAGTAATTTTAATAGTAGTCTCTTGTACCCCTAGCTGACTACATAGGTGCCGTCTGCCCCTATCTCCAATAGGTGTACCTGCTACTCCCCAAGCGATCGGCTCCCTACCGTAGATACCCGTGTTGGCCCCACAGTGGGGTGTATCACTCCCCAAAGTGGCAACCCGATACTATCAATGGTTCACGGCTTATATCTACACGATGCAACAACGTCTTACCTACCAGCCCGGGTCCACACACGCATATGAAACCCGTTGGACTCGCGTTGCCACCGCTACCCCGTTTTGGCCTCTTATAGTCAAGCCCAGTACGCGTGTCCCGTCCTCGACATGGGTCACCCAATAAGATACATATGGGTTACTGGTTGAAATGGGCCCCCACAAGCTACTACTTAAGCTTGTCATTTTATCTAGTGCATCCCACTTAACCCCTTTTTCATAACCATGCCCACTTACATGTTAAGGTTTGGTTAAGTCATCTAATCATATTTCAATTGCCACTCAAGGCCCCCACAAGCTACTACTTAAGCTTGTCATTTTATCTAGTGCATCCCACTAGATTTTTACATGCCACCCAAGGCACCCACTTAACCCTTTAATCATGTTTAGTTACATGTTCCACTTTGGTTAAGTATTCTAGCCGTATTCTCTATTGCCACCCAAGGCAACCCACTAGATTTTTCCACATGCCACCCAAGGCACCCTCTTAACCCTTTAATCATGTTTAATTACATGTTCCACTTTGGTTAAGTATTCTAGTTGTATTCTCTATTGCCACCCAAGGCAACCCACTAGATTTTTCCACATGCCACTCAAGGCACCCACTTAACCCTTTAATCATGTTTAATTACATGTTCCACTTTGGTTAAGTATTCTAATCGTATTTTCTATTGCCACCCAAGGCAACCACTAGATTTTCTCATGCCACCCAAGGCACTTACTTAATCTCCACATGCCACCCAAGGCACCCACTTAACCCTTCATGCCCCCACTACATGCGTATCTGGTTAAGTGTTTCTTAATTGATCAGGAACGTAACCGTTGTAAAGACCTCTCACATTAGACTATCTTTTATGGCAGCTGGATTTGTCGGTTGGGTCCGGGCAGCCTTACGCCATAACCGAGTCTAACCTCGTGTCTATACACTTGTCACGTATTTAGTTTGTGACTAAGACCTCTCACATTGGGCCAATCATTTGTAGCCGCTGGATATGCCGGTCGGTTCCGGGCAGTCTTATGCTACAAAAGGGTCCAACCTCGTGTCTTAGTCGATTAATTACACCTAATTAATCACCCCCATATTTCGAATTAATTTTCCCTAATTAATTCCAATTTTTAACGATGTACACAATTGACTCAATTATGTCCATCCTTTTTATGGTATGCATAATCATACCAATTTCACACCATTTCATTAACATGTATATTAACCCCATCGTTCCCCACGTAATTCGCTAACATGACATAAAAGGGAAGATTCATCACACATACAATGGGTTCAACTTGCATAACATTAACATGGGTTTTAAAGGTGTCAACATGCCTATAGCATCAACCCAACTAGCATAAATAATCAACCCAAACTTGCATGAATCACATATGTCATAAAGTGGTTAACTTGCATAAGTTATTTATGTCATACAAAGGGATAAACTTGCATATGTATGTATGACATACAAAGGGGTTAACTTGCATATGTATGCATATCATACTAAGGTGTAAACTTGCACATGTTACTTGCATATCATCAACCACCAAACTTGCATAACATGTCATATATGGACTTGCATATAATCATACACCAAACTTGCCTAACATATCATATATGAACTTGCATATAATCATACACCAAACTTGCATAACATATCATATATGAACTTGCATATAATCATACACCAAACTTGCATAATCATGGTGTCATAATGGATCAATGTTTATCATAGCAACTAGCATCATGAACACTTGCATAACTTGCATAACATCATGATCATATAGCATATAGCTTGCATAACTTGCATAACATCATGAACATGTAACATATGACTTGCATAACTTGCATAACATCATGATCATGTAGCATATGACTTGCATAACTTGCATAACATCATGAACATGTAACATATGACTTGCATAACTTGCATAACATCATGATCATGTAGCATATGACTTGCATAACATCACAAACACATAACATATAACTTGCATAACTTGCATAACATCATTAACACATAGCATACAACTTGCATAACATACATAACATCATTAACACATAGCATATAACTTGCATAACATGCATAACATCATTAACACATAGCATATAACTTGCATTGATCCACATTCATAGCCATAACCACATTATATCCTATCATAATCATTTCAATAATTGGTCATTAAGGCTATAGAAAACTCACAACTTGTTGATTAGCACTCCTAAGAAGAAGATTAAGTTGCTAGAGTTGATTAGAGATTGATTTGAGAAGCTATCTTCCTCTTTAGATTGATGGAGGCTCCTTCAAGTTGCATTTTGACGGCATAACGGTGTTGTAGCTATTTTTAGTATGAATTAGGGTAGTCTTAGGGTGTATTTATAGATTAGTTAGGTGTTTTAGGCCCTTAGATTAACCCTAAATTAGATTAGAGCCGTCAGATCACGTCCTAGCCACCAAAACACAGCCAAAAAGCCAAACTGGTGCACCCAGGTCACCTGGGCTCGACCAGGGAGGTCGACCCCCAGGTCGACACTAGGGTCGACTCCCCAGTCAACCTGGTGGGCAGGTCGACTCCCCAGTCGACCCCCTGGGTCTGGCGGGAATTTTCCCGCCACTTCTGAAATTTGAAATTTCTGTTTTTAAATCTGTTTTTAAATTTTCTGAAACTTCTTCGGGCCATATCCTGGTCATACGGACTCCGATTTTCGAAAACTCGGACTCTATTTCGCGTATTTTTCCGAGACGAACGCAATGGCATAGCCCGTTTCCCCTAATTCAGATTTTAAAATTTAATTCTTCCCTATTTTATATTATAGCAAGTTATTCAACATACGGGGTGTTACATTCTCCCCTACTTAAAGGATTTCGTCCCCGAAATCTCTAAGTCAAGAAGAACGTATCCTACCATCCAAACAACCATCTACTCAAACCATCAAACACTGGCATCCATTGTCCTTAAAGTTTCTAATGCTGTATGAACATATGCAAAGAGTGTGTGTATATGTTCCCTATCTAATGCGAAATTAGGCGGTCCACTTATTTAGTTGACCTCTTTAATGCAAACCATGATAGTGCCATGCATCCAATATGTATGCGAAAGATCCCTATCGACACATACTATTTCTATATGTGTGCACAACCATACACCAAAATGCATCATCCATATGATAACGCAACCATTATACATCCATTAATATAGCTACCTACACACAATTTTATGCAATATGCAATATGAAGTGATTGAGCCGATCTAGTGCCTAGAGTGTGTGTATATGCATCCACGAGCAACCACTAGCAACCACTTGCATCCACACGCATCCATCAAACATAACATGTCTCAAACACATGTTTCAACCATAGGTTTTCCCTATCTAAAGGTCAAAGGTACTAATGAGAGGACATACTAAAGATAAGATAAGTACTAGACAAACGATAAAGGAGAAGTTAAAAGACATACCCTCCAAAAAAAAAAATGGGTACAATGAACGCATCTTCGCTTCTGTCTCCCTAGTAGCATTACTCTCATCTTCTCCCCTTGGCACTTTGACTAGTCGAACCTCTCTGTTTCTCAACTTCCTAATCTCTGACCCAAGGATGCGGGTAGGAGCTCGTCGAATAGTCGCATCACGCTCTACCTCTACTTCCCTAAGCAGGCTCGGCTCTACCGCCTCTGCGGTCTCATGTAGGCACTTCCTCAAATGTGACACATGGAATACATCCTGTACCCTACCGCTTCTTGCAAACTCTTCCAAAACTTGCTAGTGAAGATTGGATCTCGATCGCTCACTATGCTAGAAGGTACACCATATGACCGAGCTATCTCTCGAAGGTAAACTGAAGCTAGCCATGGAGCAGTCCTCTTGCTCTTTACGGGTATGAAATGGGCGCTCTTAGTAAGTCTGTCTACTACAACCCTTCCTCGATCTCAGTAATCCATCAATAAAATCCCTCGAGACGCTATCCCCCTTCCATTGCGGAACTTCCAATGGGTGAAGCAACCTACCGGGTTTCTTTTGCTCCGTCTTTCACCTATTGGCACACCAAGCATCTAGCGACATACTCGGCCACATCTTTCTTCATACCGGCCCAAAAGAAAACTCGCTTCATGTCTTGGTACATTTTGTCCCCACCGGGATGAATGGTCATCTTCGAACGATGTGCATCATCAAGTATAGCCTTCCACAAACCCTCATCTTGCGGTACACAAAGTCTACCGTCTCTACGCAAGCACCCCCTATCGTCTAGGGTATACCTACTCAAATGGCTGGACGATCCCCCATATTGAGCCTCTCTACTAACTCAACCAACTGTGGATCGTCCCGCTGTGCCTCGCCAAGCCGTCCCAAAATAGTAGGTCTGACCTCTAAGGATGCTAGCAAACCGAGTACAAAGTCAACGGAAGGTCTAAAATCAAACATCGAGATAAATTCCAAGCTTCGTCGTTCCACGAACAATGGACTCAAGGACAACCTTTTTCTGCTCAAGGTGTCCGCCACCACGTTACCCTTACTGGAGTGTACGCTATCTCGAAATCATAGGATGCTAAGAACTCCATCCACCTTTGCTGTCTCAAGACTATGCGCTCGAAGAGTCTCCAATACTTCCCTAAGATGTAGGGTATGCTTTTATCCACTTCTGGAGAAAACCAGGATATTCTCCCATACAAAATCGTCACAACTATCCATCTCTCACGCAGACCATCCTAGTCGAACTCGACATCCCCCAAGTGCAAGCCCCAAAGGCCTAAACCAATATCAGACAAACACCCAAGGGACACCTCCTTCGAATTCAGACGACCTACGTGAGATGATACTAGTAAAAACGGCTAAATAATTAAGGCCTTGTCCAACTCTGGATGTCCTTGCCAATCTCGCCCCAAAACCACCGTTGATCAAATAACTGGCTTTGCTTAACCCATGAAAACTTATTTCGCTCTTTAGAAAAGACCAAGATGTCATCCACAAAGACCACTACGAAGTTATTTAGGTACTCCTTGAACACTCCACTCATCAAATCAACAAAGTATGCGGGGGCGTTCGTCAAATCAAATGGCATCACAAGCCACTCATAGAAACCATCCGGAGTCCTAAAGGCGGTCTTCTCTACACTATCCTCAGTCACTCCCAACTGATGAAACTCCGTGGCCAAGTCCCACTGCGAAACACTGAGGCGCCAACCAACTGATCAAAAAGATCATCAATCCTTGGCAATGGGTGTCTATTCTTCCTTGTGAGCTTGTTGAGTTCTCTATAGTCTACACAAAGTCTGAGGGACCCATCCACCTTCGTGGCAAAAACTGCCGGAGCACCTCACTCCGATATACTTCGTCTTATGAACCCCTTCTCAAGCGACTCACCTACTTGCTTATGGAGTTCCCTCCTCTCACGAGGAGCCATGTGGCGCACTGGTAAAAATACTGGTTTAGCATCGTCTACCAGATATATTCGGAGGTCTATCTCCCGCTTCGGAGGTAAGACCTTCACCTCCCCAAACTCATCCGAGTATTCTCGGACCACTCTAACAGATCGCAAACTCTCGACCGAAGCGTCAAGCGATTCAACATAACTTAGCATAATAGAATCCATGGGATTACAAGAGATCTCGAGAGTGTTCCCCAAGCGGGTCATGAGCCTAACAACTCTCCTTTCGCAATCAAGAACGGCACCATTACTGGATAACCAGTCCATGCCCAAAATCAACCCATAGCCCGTGAAGCCCAAAACAAGAGCATCACCTCTAAACTCAACGCTAAGTATGGAAATCTTCAAACCCAAACATATCATGGACAAATAAGTGGAGCCCCCCAATTGGGTTTGAAACAACCACGGGATCATCTACTAAACTGATGTCTAGGTGCAGTGACTCAACTAATGATGATAAGATAAACGAAATGTGGTGCACTAGAGTCGAATAAAGTTCGAACAGGATGATCGAGAGAACCAAATTTCAACTTAGACGGTCCTACCCCCATCAGGTATACCCGTCGTGAGGGAATACATCTACCGTCCAGAAGATCCTGAACTTCGCCCTTACCTCTTTGGACAACCCTAAGGTGTCCTACTTCTCCAAAACAACAAGCCTTCCCCTTCTCATTCTCCTTTCGTGGCCTTCTTACCACGATAAGGTTTCGTCCTTTATTCACCTAACAACTATTTGAACCTTCCTCTCTAGTCCATCTTAAAGGTACTCATAAGCCCTCCACCTCCTTGGACTAACTTCTTAGCCTGGAAAACGTCTTAGTCCCTTGAAGTGGTTCTTCCGTCCTTCATACGGAAGTCCTTATGTATCCTAAAAAGACATCTATACGCGGAGGGGTAATTCAAAAAGAGAAAGAGGAAGATATTCAAAACGGAAAATCGAAGGAGGATATATGGCTCTTGGGGATTATGTTCTTTTCTTTCAAAAACTTTTCTCTCAGAAACATGTTTTTGAAATTACTTCTTCCAAAAATGTTTTTAGAAAAATAATTTTTTAAAAGTTTTATCTGTTCTGGTAACCTTAAGCTCAGATACCACGTGTAACACCCCACACCCGCTAAGGTCACTCATAAAGGGAATGCCTTAGCTTCGGTGGAGTATTTAAGTGAATATAGAACTGAAAAATTACAACAAGACAGATATAAGTAATACTTGAATTTTAAAACATCATTTCATTGCAGTAGAAGGTAAACATGTTTGGTTACATCTCAAAAACCAACAAGAGTCAAGTACAAAATATCCATCTCGTTAAAACATAAGTACATAATTCCACTACATACTAATAGCCATAATAGAAAAGATAACCGAGCTTTTCTTCAAGAGTCCAAGCTCCAAAAGATAGATAAAGCAATCTGATCAAAGCCCACTAGTGCTAGGCCCACTCTGAGAACCTGAGGGTTGGGGAAAAGATAAAAACAACGGGGTCAGACATAAGTCTGAGTGAGACCTATAACCTTAACAATACAATCATTAAAGTAATTAGGGTATGATATAAACCTGGTACGGTACGACTGGGGATAAATGACTACACTAAGTAGCCAACTAGACTTAGGATAAACTAAGATAACGGTAAAGACGCGCCTATCCACCCAAGGATAAATACCACAGTGCACCACCCCAGATCTACCCACCTAAGGGTAATTCCTACACTGCACCACACCAGATCTACCCACCCAAGGGTAATTCCTACTTAAAGGTTGATCCCACTAAGTGTACTTAGTAATTTTACTAGTAGTTTCGTGTACCCCTAGCTGACTACACAGGTGCCGTCTGTCCCTATCTCCACTAGGTGTACCACAACTTAGTAATTTTAATAGTAGTCTCTTGTACCCCTAGCTGACTACATAGGTGTCGTCTGCCCCTATCTCCACTAGGTGTACCTTCTACTACCCAAGCGATCGGCTCCCTACCGTAGATACCCGTGCTGGCCCCACAATGGGGTGTATCACTCCCCAAAGTGGCAACCTGATACTATCAATGGTGCACGGCTTATATCTACACGATGCAACAACGTCTTACCTACCAGCCCGGGTCCACACACGCATATGAAACCCGTTGGACTCGCGTTGCCACCGCTACCCCGTTTTGGCCTCTTATAGTCAAGCCCAGTACGCGTGTCCCGTCCTCGACATGGGTCACCCAATAAGATACATATGGGTTACTGGTTGAAATGGGCCCCCACAAGCTACTACTTAAGCTTGTCATTTTATCTAGTGCATCCCACTTAACCCCTTTTTCATAACCATGCCCACTTACATGTTAAGGTTTGGTTAAGTCATATAATCATATTTCAATTGCCACTCAAGGCCCCCACAAGCTACTACTTAAGCTTGTCATTTTATCTAGTGCATCCCACTAGATTTCTACATGCCACCCAAGGCACCCACTTGATTTCCACATGCCACCCAAGGCACCCACTTAACCCTTTAATCATGTTTAGTTACATGTTCCACTTTGGTTAATTATTCTAGTCGTATTCTCTATTGCCACCCAAGGCAACCCACTAGATTTTTCCACATGCCACCCAAGGCACCCACTTAACCCTTTAATCATGTTTAATTACATGTTCCACTTTGGTTAAGTATTCTAGTCGTATTCTCTATTGCCACCCAAGGCAACCCACTAGATTTTTCCACATGCCACCCAAGGCACCCACTTAACCCTTTAATCATGTTTAATTACATGTTCCACTTTGGTTAAGTATTCTAATCGTATTTTCTATTGCCACCCAAGGCAACCACTAGATTTTCTCATGCCACCCAAGGCACTTACTTAATCTCCACATGCCACCCAAGGCACCCACTTAACCCTTCATGCCCCACTACATGCTTATCTGGTTAAGTGTTTCTTAATTGATCAAGAACGTAACCGTTGTAAAGACCTCTCACATTAGACTATCTTTTATGGCAGTTGGATTTGCCGGTTGGGTCCGGGCAGCCTTACGCCATAACTGAGTTTAACCTCGTGTATATACACTTGTCACATATTTAGTTTGTGCCTAAGACCTCTCACATTGGGCCAATCATTTGTAGCCGTTGGATATGCCGGTCGGTTCAGGGCAGTCTTATGCTAAAAAAGGGTCCAACCTCGTCTCTTAGTCGATTAATTACACCTAATTAATCACCCCCCATATTTCGAATTAATTTTCCCTAATTAATTCCAATTTTTAACGATGTACACAATTGACTCAATTATGTCCATCCTTTTTATGGTATGCATAATCATACCAATTTCACACCATTTCATTAACATGTATATTAACCCCATCGTTCCCCACGTAATTCCCTAACATGACATAAAAGGGAAGATTCATCACACATACAATGGGTTCAACTTGCATAACATTAACATGGGTTTTAAAGGTGTCAACATGCCTATAGCATCAACCCAACTAGCATAAATAATTAACCCAAACTTGCATGAATCACGTATGTCATAAAGAGGTTAACTTGCATAAGTTATTTATGTCATACAAAGGGGTAAACTTGCATATGTATGTATGACATACAAAGGGGTTAACTTGCATATGTATGCATATCATACTAAGGTGTAAACTTGCACATGTTACTTGCATATCATCAACCACCAAACTTGCATAACATGTCATATATGGACTTGCATATAATCATACACCAAACTTGCATAACATATCATATATGAACTTGCATATAATCATACACCAAACTTGCATAACATATCATATATGAACTTGCATATAATCATACACCAAACTTGCATAATCATGGTGTCATAATGGATCAATGTTTATCATAGCAACTAGCATCATGAACACTTGCATAACTTGCATAACATCATGATCATATAGCATATAGCTTGCATAACTTGCATAACATCATGAACATGTAACATATGACTTGCATAACTTGCATAACATCATGATCATGTAGCATATGACTTGCATAACTTGCATAACGTCATGAACATGTAACATATGACTTGCATAACTTGCATAACATCATGATCATGTAGCATATGAATTGCATAACATCACAAACACATAGCATATAACTTGCATAACTTGCATAACATCATTAACACATATCATATAACTTGCATAACATACATAACATCATTAACACATAGCATATAACTTGCATAACATGCATAACATCATTAACACATAGCATATAACTTGCATTGATCCACATTCATAGCCATAACCACATTATATCCTATCATAATCATTTCAATAATTGGTCATTAAGGCTATAGAAAACTCACAACTTGTTGATTAGCACTCCTAAGAAGAAGATTAAGTTGCTAGAGTTGATTAGAGATTGATTTGAGAAGCTATCTTCCTCTTTAGATTGATGGAGGCTCCTTCAAGTTGCATTTTGACGGCATAACGGTGTTGTAGCTATTTTTAGTATGAATTAGGGTAGTCTTAGGGTGTATTTATAGATTAGTTAGGTGTTTTAGGCCCTTAGGTTAACCCTAAATTAGATTAGAGCCGTCAGATCACGTCCTAGCCACCAAAACACAGCCAAAAAGCCAAACTGGTGCACCCAGGTCACCTGGGCTCGACCAGGGAGGTCGACCCCCAGGTCGACACTAGGGTCGACACCCCAGTCGACCTGGTGAGCAGGTCGACTCCCTACTCGACCCCCAGGTCGACCCCCTGGGTCTGGCGGGAATTTTCCCGCCACTTCTGAAATTTGAAATTTCTGTTTTTAAATCTGTTTTTAAATTTTCTGGAACTTCTTCGGGCCATATCTGGGTCATACGGACTCCGATTTTCGAAAACTCAGACTCTATTTTGCGTATTTTTCCGAGACAAACGCAATGGCATACCCGTTTCCCCTAATTCAGATTTTTAAATTTAATTCTGCCCTATTTTATATTATAGCAAGTTATTCAACATACGGGGTGTTACAAGTATAAAGGAATATTCATTTGGGAAAACAAATAGAAAAGATAAAAGAAATATTTATTTAGGAAATAAATAGAATGGAAAGGGAATTGTTATTTGTTAAGTAAACAAATAGAAAAGGAATTATTTGTATAAACAAACAGAAAAGGAATTAATCAAAGGAGTTGATTCAAAAGAAATAAATCGAACAAGGAGTTAAGTGAAAAGAGTTAATTGATTAGAGTTAATCAATTAAAGTTAATCGAAATGAGTTAATCGAATATTAGTTATTCGATTAGAGTAAATGAATTAAGGTTGACCAGTTAAAGTTGATCAGTAGAGTTAACCAGTTAAAGTTAAGCAGTTAGAGTTAGAGTTAACCAATTGAGTTAATCAATTAGAGTAAGTTAATCGATTAAAGTTAGATAATCGAGTTGAGTTATCAAGTTAAGTTCATCGATTATAGTTAGATAATCGAGTTGAGTTATCGAGTCAAGATATCGAGTTAGATAATCAAGTTAAGCAAATCGAGTTAAGATAATCGAGATAAGTAAATCGAGTTAAGCTATCGAGTCGAGATAATCGAGATAAGTAAATCGAGTTAAGTTATCGAGTCGAGATAAGTAAATCGAGATAAGTAAATCGAGTTAAGTGAATAAGTTAAGTGAATTAAGTTAAGTTAGTCGAAAAGAGTTAATTGATTATAGTTTAATCGAAAGGAGTTATCGATGTTAGTTTAATCGAAAGGAGTTATCGATGCTAGTTAAATCGAAAGGAGTTATCGATTATAGTTTAATCGAAAGGAGTTATCGATTATGGTTTAATCGAAAGGAGTTAAGAATTTAGTTATTCGAAAGGAGATTATCGAATATAAGTTATTCGAAGTGAATTAATCGAATATAAGTTATTCGAAGAGAGATAATCGAATATAGGTTATTCGAATAAGAGTTAATCAAATAGAGATTACTCAAAGAGAGCTAATCGGCGAATTCGATTATATCGAATTCGGGAAAGTACTTATACTTTCTGGTGTTTAAATCAAGATTTATTTATTTAGGAATTAGGTGTTTATTTATTTATTCCAATAAAGAGTAAAAATTATAATTGAAATTGGATATTTGAAAGTAGGGATTATAAGTATCGTTATAATCAATGTTTTCAATAAAGAAGTGGATTCGTAAATAGAATCCGAAGTTTCGTAAAGAAGTTAGTTAAAGGTTTAAAAGTTAAACTTTGACTATTTCGAAGTTAAAAAGTTGTTCAGTTAAGGTCAGAGAGGTAATTATACCCCAACTTAATTGACTTCCTTCTTAACTAAGGAATGGCAAGGTTTGATCGCGAAGGAGTTTTAGAAACGTTTTCCAAATACGAATCAGAAATGTTTTCTGATAATAGAAAATTAGAAATTATAATATATGGAAACAGGAGATAAGTAAATTAATGAACGAAAGAGATAAATGTTAAATGATGATTGATCGATATAATTTCCACTTGGAAATAATATCGTTGTTTTCGCATGTATTTTTCTTTGATAGTTAACTCACAGACTATCAAAGTTTTGACCATTTTAACGTTGTTAATATGGAGAGACTGGTTGGATTATTATCCAAAGAACCACTCTGTATTGGCATAAGCGTTGCGAATCGTATATGCCAAAGATAATTGAAGACGGAGTAAAGTGCAAGGGCTGTTGTATAAATCTTAGATAACAGTGCCTAAGATGGATATACTGAATAGTGCCTTCAGTTTGTCCAGTCCTAGGACAACTTGTATGGACGAAGGTCTAACAGAGTATATCTAATAGATCGCGTAAGTTGATCTCTTCAAACGTATTCACGTTTGGTGGCGGAGGAATTCATTTCTCTTAGCTGTATACCCGTGTTATTTTTGGATAAATCAATTTGTGATTTGGCGGGTATGACAATGTGACATTCTAAGTGAATGAAGATGTGGCATGTAAAAGATAAGCGTAGCTTCTAGCCTCACATCCGGGAAATGACAGAAATCGGGCAGGCAGCATGGCTATGTAGGTCGAACCTATTAGTGTGTATAATCACCTGATCTAGAGTTTCATTTACTCCTAAAAAATCTATTGTCGATGCTATCCCTTATCGAGAAACGGTTGCTTATCCCAAGCGTTGGTGATATACATTCGATACACTCAAGCGAAATAAGCGGTCGGTCATGTATGGCCGGGTTGCAAGATGTTCTTGTTGAACCCAGTGTATTCCTCTCTAGAGGTATACTAGCGAAAGGTGGTCCCATACGTTGTCATAGTTGGAAATCCATTATCCAATACGTGCTTGCGATTTTGATTGTATACTACATATGTAGAACGTGAGATGAAAGCGTTTCTGCTACGTGATTATTATATTGTGGTTGATAGACATTATTATAATATCAATGAGTTTTGATATAAAGATTGTTTTGGATTCTCATAAGGGAAAAACCCGTTCCGTTATACGACATGGTCTTATGCGATATCGTTAATGTTCTCAACCTGTTTTAAACTGTTTTACTCATACCAGTCCTATGACTGACCCGGAGTTTATTTTGTTTTGTTTTCCCTAAATTCTTGGGTGCCTAAATTTGTACGGGCAGTCAAGTAGTCGGGATTTACAGATATACTTGGAGAGCTTGGAGCAGGAGGCTTCAAGATTTTATAGCTATTGTTTTTCCGCGGTGTTGTAAGTGTTGTACTCTGATAAGTGTTGTTGTATACATAACTATTTTATTTCAAAATTATGTTATATTTTATTCGTTTTGCTGTGAGATTCGTTTTACTCTGATGATGTAAGTTCTTCTTTTCTTCTTCTATATCTAAGTTTCTATCTTATCTATCCTCACCCTCTAATTTCTTTCATTAATGACCGGTATTTTTCGATGTTTGGTTAGTCGTCATTGAGATTATGTCGATAACCAAAGTCGCAAATTTCCGAATCGTCGCAGTTGGTATCAGATCTTAAGGTTAAGTTATTACCTTGGCTCTGTTGCGTGACTCGGTAGAGATGGGGTTAGTAATACCCTATATTGAGTTTGAGTGTATAAATACGAGAGCGTATTTATTATTCAATATAAAATGGTTTTATATTATGGATATTTATTGATTGAGTGGCTTATAAATTTCTGATCGATCAGTTTGATCCACTGTGTCGATAGGAGTTACTAAACACTCGAATACGATGAACCGACATGGTATGTTTTGAAAAGAGGGTAAATGAAATAATTTTAACCAAAATTATATTTTGATATAAAGGATTTATATTGAAATGATTATAATATATTGGATATATTGGTTGTTATTATAGTCGAGTAAGATTATAAATTAAATGGTTTTGTAAATAATCGATCAGAATTCATATAAGTGAAATATATGAAATCAAAATGAATTAAATCTGAAATTTAAGTCAGAATTGAAATTAAAAATGGGAAATTCAGATTAGTGTTTATAATTAAATCTGGATTGAATATATGAGAATTTTAAAATCCTGGGAGGTTTTAAATTTGTTTACAACATCATGAAGGATATTTTTAAATGATTTCGAAATGGAAGTGTTTAAAAGTGATATAGTATTGAACTCACTTCGATAGCTGGGAAATAGATTCCGATGGTGAAGTCGACCATTATCGATATTCATTTTCGAGTTTCTAAGTGACAGATTACTACCAAGGATTTATTTTTTAAATCGTTTTTGCGAAAACAAGGTGTTCAGAAATTCAAAGGTTTTGAATTGTTGATTATGATTTCAAGTTGATTTGAAAGAAAACCTAGGAATTTAAATTCTAGAATTTAAATGTAACTTGTGGAGTTAAGTAAAAACTGTAATGGATTTGAAGATAATCTGGATTGGAATTGAGTTGATGGGTTAAGAGTTTGAAATATGATATTGGAGTCATAATAGAATTTGACTTGGATAGAACCAAGTGTTTGAGTTGAGGGTTGGATTAGGATGATATGGGTATACGTGAATGGTAGCAGGTGCAAAGGATATAATGATATGCCGATAAAAATGTACAAGTTTATTTATATATTATTTTGGTGATTTATGAGCCGAATTGGCAAGCCGCTTGGCTGTTTGATTTTCTTTTGGGTTGAGAAGGCCTAGAAAGGCGAGTTGTGGTTTTACCGATAGGGCTGTACAAAGGAGGTTATGGCGAAATTTTCTGAAAATTTAAAGTGTTAGAAAATTTTCAAAATTTTTGAAAATTTTAGTTAGTTGGAATGAATTAATATTTTAGTCGATATTAATTGGTTTAGTTGAAACCAGAGATAAGAGGTAAACAGATAAATTTTTACCCGGTAGACAGGGTCGTCCTCTACCTTAGCAATTTCGAGGGCGAAATTATTTTAATTGGGGAAGAATGTAACGACCCGTGTTTTATGGTGTTATAATTAATTTATTTAATTATATAAATAGTAATTCAGAGAATTTAATGGTCGTTGAATTTAATAATAGTGAATATTTAATTAAAATAATAATTAAATAATATATTTAATTCAGAAATAATCAAAAATGGTGGAATTCACAATATCGTGTGAATGGGATTATTTATAAGATATAATTCAACTTGGAATTGAATTTGAATAACGAATATATTACATAAACGACAGTTTGAACGTAGAATTATAATATAATTAAAATCGAGCTCGAAATGGCGCGGCAGTTTCCGATATGGCGATTTGAACTACAACTGAATGTACAGGATTCATTTTAAGCCGGATTTCTATGAAATAAGAAACGTTAGGAGCTGGTGAAGTATATTTTTCTAGTGGAAGAGAAAAATCAGGATTTAGTTGTGTAGATTTTGATTTATGCCCAAATCAGATTTTAAAATAGTTGTTATAGAATCATTTATCGACCGTAACGGTTTATTCGATATAACTAGATAGCGGTTTCGAATTTTGACAAGATTCCTTTGAGACGTAGTGATAATTTATTTTTTAGAATTTTATTGTAATTTTTAATTAATTAAATAAGTAACTTTTTATTTGGAGTATTTCGCACCTATATCGATATTTTTAGGTTACACAATATGAGTTAACCTCCCGATATGATTATATTTCTGGAGTCGAGAAACCTCTCTCGTCACGATGGCATTTTTATTTCTGTCCGTAGCGGTACGTAACTAAATCGAGTTTTACGTGATAGGGTGCGGTACTACTTAGTTAAGAAATTAAAATAAAAATAAAATATCTTAACAATATTTCTCGATCAAATATATGTCCATGTTTCCATTCTTCTTTTCATCCACTCCTTCCTCCTTTTCTCCAACGGAAATCGTGGCCTCTTCTCCTTCACAAATTCAAAACCAACTAAAATGGTACCCTATATAATCATTTTAGATTTCTCCTATAACCTAATTTCCCTCATCTCTTTTCGTTCTGATAAAACAATCCGCCACTCTTTCTCATCTCTCCAGCAAAATCGATGACTTCCAAAGTCGAAACAAAATCAAAGAAAATATATAAATTCTTATACAATGATATTTAGAGTTTTGGAGTAAGGCGTTTCAACCCAGCAGGCTTTTCCAAGGTTTCGACGTCTATCTCATTTCTTGGATTCTTAAACAACACGAGTTAGGGGATCAAACAAAGTTCAGTACGCAAGAAAAGCAGTGCGGGTCAGTTTCGAGGGGTACAGGAGAGAAACGAAATACGTACAGAGAAGAAGAACGTCGAAAATGGAATAATAGCAGCGGGTATTGATTCCGGAGATCGGAGAAGAAGAATGAAGTTTGGATGGGTCATTTAGTTGCGATGATGTGAGAGATACTGGAAACATTAAAAGGGGCTGACCCTGTCGCGTTTCACACAGGAGGGGAGGTCATGAAAGGCATACACGTACCGGTTCATGGGAATGTTTGTATGAGGAGAGGCCATTTTGGGTAACAGGAGCTTATAGTTTAATGATATGCAGAAAGGGTGGAGGATATCTTTGGCTGATGCTTAAGGCGTGAGTAGTTTGAGTTTCATGAAGGGGAAAGAAAGCAGCTTGCGTAGGAATTTGATGAAAGGGGAAGATGCTTTCAAAAATTATACTGGATCAGGTACACGCGAGTTCCTAGTGTTGGAAGATGAAGCATATTAGGGTGCGGGTATTTAGTCGGTGGGCTGGTATCTTGTAAATGGGCTGAGAACAATACAGTGAGGCCTTTTTGTTGTACTGAGCGGTCTGGAGAAAACGATACCGCAAGGAGCAGCTTGGTTGGCTGGTCAATGCAAGGAAACGGGCCGAAAGGTGGTAAAGCCCAAGTAATATATTTAAATAAAGTTTTATTTGAATTAAATAACATAGAAACTTGTCTAAACCATTAATGTTGCATACGGCATCAGAATTGGACAAAACAAGATCCTATAGGATCGTATGGACGAGAGCAACACAATGGAACTGACTGGAAGTCCATTAGAGCTCATTACAATTTATAGCGAAATAAATTGTCCGTTTGAATCAAGCGATGGCTATTGTTATTAACGATGATCGTCCAATGTGAGTAAATCTCACTAACTCTGAACAGTTTATATTTTCATATTGTATTTTTTGAACTGTTAAAAATTGTCGGATTGATTGTGTGTTGACTGTTTGATTGAAATGCTAGTCAGTTAGTCGAAATTATATATATATAAATATATATATAAACTGTTAAATATATATATATATATTGATTCTGTTAACAAAATATTTCATATCGAACTGAAAGTGATGTTGATTATATTGTGTAACATCTGTGGATGCAGGGAGACGGGTTGGAGGAATCCGACTGGATTCCTCAACATTTATTTTACTATTTTTCGTATATTGTAATATATGATGTGATATAAATCTGTGGTTGTTTATGTGTGTTTGAACGATATCGATCGTGGTTATTTGGTATTTTAAATACCGTGAAAAATGCTGGAATTTGAAAAGGGAATTTTCAAAGTGAATATTGTGAACAAATTATTTATAAAATCAAAGGATTTTATAAAAGAGAATTTTTTTATAAAATCAAAGAAGATTTTATAAAAAAGGAAATATTTATAAATTGAATATTTATAAATAGGAAATAGAGTTTAAGGAAACAATTTGGGAATAAGATATTAAGAGATAATTATTTAGTAAATAAGTATGATAGGATAAAAAGGAAATATTTGGAAAGCCAAATAAGGATAAAGGAAAATATATTTGAAAACCAAATGTAAAGGAAATATATTTGTAAACCAAATATAAAGGAAATATATTTGTAAAACAAAGATAAAAGGAAAAGATGTGTAAACAAAATAAAAAGAGGGATATTTGTAAAACAATTACAAATAGAATTTAAAAAGGGAAATATTTGTAAGCATTTACATATAGAATTGGAAGGAGTTATTTAGAAAATAAATAAAGTTAAAAGGAAATATTTATTTGTTAAATAAATAGTAAAGATAAAAGAAATATTTATTTGTTAAATAAATTAGAATTTAAAAAGGGAAATATTTGTAAACATTTACATATAGAATTGGAAGGAGTTATTTATTTAGAAAATAAATAATGTTAAAAGGAAATATTTATTTGTTAAATAAATAGGAAAGATAAAAAAATATTTATTTGCTAAATAAATAGAATTTAAAAAGGGAAATATTTGTTAACATTTACATATAGAATTGGAAGGAGTTATTTATTTAGGAAATAAATAAAATTATAAAAGAAATATTTATTTAGGAAATAAATAGAAGTATAAAGGAATATTCATTTGGGAAAACATATAGAAAAGATAAAAGAAATATTTATTTAGGAAATAAATAGAATGGAAAGGGAATTGTTATTTGTTAAGTAAACAAATAGAAAAGAAATTATTTGTATAAACAAACAGAAAAGGAATTAATCAAAGGAGTTGATTCAAAAGAAATAAATCGAATAAGGAGTTAAGTGAAAAGAGTTAATTGATTAGAGTTAATCAATTAAAGTTAATCGAAATGAGTTAATCGAATATTAGTTGTTCGATTCGAGTTAATCGAATAGAGTAAATGAATTAGGGTTGACCAGTTAAAGTTGATCAGTAGAGTTAACCAGTTAAAGTTAACCAATTGAATTAATCGATTAGAGTAAGTTAATCAATTAGAGTTAGATAGTCGAGTTGAGTTATCAAGTTAAGTTCATCGATAAGAGTTAGATAATCGAGTTGAGTTATCGAGTCAAGATATCGAGTTAGATAATCAAGTTAAGTAAATCGAGTTAAGATAATCGAGATAAGTAAATCGAGTTAAGCTATCGAGTCGAGATAATCGAGATAAGTAAATCGAGTAGAGATAATCGAGATAAGTAAATCGAGATAAGTAAATCGAGTTAAGTGAATAAGTTAAGTAAATTAAGTTAAGTTAGTCGAAAAGAGTTAATTGATTACAGTTTAAACGAAAGGAGTTATCGATGTTAGTTTAATCGAAAGGAGTTATCAATGCTAGTTAAATCGAAAGGAGTTATCGATTATAGTTTAATCGAAAGGAGTTATCGATTATGGTTTAATCGAAAGGAGTTA
This sequence comes from Allium sativum, assembly GCA_030737875.1. Classification (NCBI taxonomy): domain Eukaryota; kingdom Viridiplantae; phylum Streptophyta; class Magnoliopsida; order Asparagales; family Amaryllidaceae; genus Allium; species Allium sativum. Next base: position 122,204,518 of record CM060926.1, on the reverse strand, counting down.
AGAATTTAGTTATTCGAAAGGAGATTATCGAATATAAGTTATTAAAAGTGAATTAATCTAATATAAGTTATTCGAAGAGAGATAATCGAATATAGGTTATTCGAAGAAGAGTTAATCAAATAGAGACTACTCGAAGAGAGTTAATCGGCGAATTCGATTATATCGAATTCGGGAAAGTACTTATACTTTCTGGTGTTTAAATCAAGATTTATTTATTTAGGAATTAGGTGTTTATTTATTTATTCCAATAAAGAGTAAAAATTATAATTGAAGTTGGATATTTTGAAAGTAGGGATTATAACATTATAGTTATAATCAATGTTTTCAATAAAGAAGTGGATTCGTAAATAGAATCCGAAGTTTCGTAAAGAAGTTTGTTAAAGGTTTAAAAGATAAACTTTGACTATTTCAAAGTTAAAACGTTGTTCAATTAAGGTCTGAGAGGTAAATATACCCCAACTTGATTGACTTCCTTCTTAATTAAGGAATGGTAAGGTTTGATCGAGAAGGAGTTTTGGAAACGTTTTCCAAATACGAATCATAAATGTTTTCCGATAATAGAAAATATGAATTTAGAATATAGGGAAACAGGAGATATGTAAATTAATGAACGAAAGAAATAAATGTTAAATGATGATTGATCGATATAATTTCCACTTGGAAATAATATCGTTGTTTGCACACGTATTTTTCTTTGATAGTTAAATCACAGACGATCAAAGTTTTGACCATTTTAACATTGTTAATATGGAGAGAGCGGTTGGATTATTATCCAAAGAACCACTCTGTATTGGCATAAGCGTTGCGAATCATATATGCCAAAGATAATTGAAGATGGAGTGAAGTGTAAGGGCTGTTGTATAAATCTTAGATAACAGTGCCTAAGATGGATATACTGAATAGTGCCTTCGGTTTGTCCAGTCCCAAGACAACTTGTATGGACGAAGGTCTGACAGAGTATATCTAATAGATTGCATAAGTTGATCTCTTCAAACATATTCACGTTTGGTGGCGGAGGAATTCATTTCTCTTAGCTGTATACCCGTGTTATTTTTGGATAAATCAATTTGCGATTTGGCGGGTATGACAATGTGACATTCTAAGTGAATGAAGATGTGGCATGTAAAAGATAAGCGTAGCTTCTTGCCTCACATCCGGGAAATGACAGAAATCGGGCAGGCAGCATGGCTATGTAGGTCGCACCTATTAGGGTGTATAATCACCTAATCTAGAGTTTCATTTACTTCTAAAAAAATCTATTGTCGATGCTGTCCCTTATCGGGAAACGGTTTCTTATCCCAACCGTTAGTGATATACATTCGATACACTCAAGCGAAATGAGCGGTCGGTCATGTGTTGCAGGGTTGCAAGATGTTCTTGTTGAACCCAGTGTATTCCTCTCTAGAGGTACACTAGTGAAAGGTGGTTCCATACCTTGTCATAGTTGGAAATCCATTATCCAATACGTGCTTGCGATTTTGATTATATACTATATATGTAGAACGTGAGATGAAAGCATTTCTGCTAGATGATTATTATATTGTGGTTGATAGACATTATTATAATATCAATGAGTTTTGATATAAAGATTGTTTTGGATTCTCATAAGGGAAAAACCCGTTCCGTTATACGGCGTGGTCTTATGAGATATCGTTAAAGTTCTCAACCTGTTTTAAACTGTTTTACTCATACCAATCCTATGACTGACCCGGAGTTTATTTTGTTTTGTTTTCCCTAAACTCTTGGGTGCCTAAATTTGTACAGGCAGTCAAGTAGTCGGGATTTACAGATATACTTGAAGAGCTTGGAACAGGAGGCTTCAAGATTTTATAGCTATTGTTTTTCCGCGGTGTTGTAAGTGTTGTACTCTGATAAGTGTTGTTGTATACATAACTATTTTATTTCAAAGTTATGTTATATTTTATTCGTTCCGCTGTGAGTTTTGTTTTACTCTGATGATGTAAGTTCTTCTTTTCTTCTTCTATATCTATGTTTCTATCTTATCTATCCTTACACTCTAATTTCTTTCATTAATGACCGGTATTTTTTGATGTTTGGTTAGTCGTCATTGAGATTATGTCGATAACCAAAGTCGCAAATTTCCGAGTCATTACAGTTGGTATCAGAGCTTAAGGTTAAGTTATTACCTTGGCTTTTTGGCGTGACTTGGTAGAGATGGGGTTAGTAATACCCTATATTGAGTTTGAGTGTATATATACAAGAGCGTATTTGTTATTCAGTATAATATGGTTTTATATTGTGGAGACTTATTGATTGAGTGACTTATGAATTTCTGATCGATCAGTTTGATCCACTGTGTCGAGTTACTAAACACTCGAATACGATGAACCGACATGGTATGTTTTGAAAAAAGGGTAAATGAAATAATTTTACCCAAAATTATATTTTGATATAAAGGATTTATATTGAAATGATTATAATATATTGGATATATTGGTTGTTATTATAATCAAGTAAGATTATAAATTAAATGGTTTTGTAAATAATCGATAAGAATTCATATAAGTGAAATATATGAAATCGAAATGAATTAAATATGAAATTTAAGTTAGAATTGAAATTAAAAACGGGAAATTCAGATTAGTGTTTGTAATTAAATCTGGATTGAATATATGAGAATTTTAAAATCCTACGAGGTTTTTAATTTGTTTACAACACCGTGAAGGATATTTTGAAATGATTTCGAAATGGAAGTGTTTAAAAGTGATATAGTATTGAACCCACTTCGATAGCTGGGAAATAGATTCCGATGGTGAAGTCGACCATTATCGGTATTCATTTTCGAGTTTCTAAGTGACGGATTACTACCAAGGATATATTTTTTAATCATTTTTGCGAAAACAAGGTGTTCAGAAATTCAAAGGTTTTGAATTGTTGATTATGATTTCAAGTTGATTTGAAAGAAAACCTAGGAATTTAAATTCTAGAATTTAAATGCAACTTGTGGAGTTAAGTAAAAATTGAAATGGATTTGAAGATAATTTGGATTGGAATTGAGTTGATGGGATAAGAGTTTGAAATCTGATGTAACACCCCACGTCCATTAATGTCACTCGCAAAGGGAATGCATTAACTTCCATAGAGCATTTTAAGTGAATATAGAACAGAAAATCACAACAAGACAGATATAAAGTAGTACTTGAAAATTTAAAACTTTATTTATTGCAGCAGAAGGTAAATATGTTTGGCTACATTATCAAAAACCATAAACCAAAGCCAAGTACATAATATCCATTTTGATAAAACAAAGCACATAATCCCACTACTATAAATAGCCATAAAGAAAATGATAGGTTGAACTTTACTTCAGCAATCCATATCCAAGTGCTCCCAAAGAGATCCCAATCAAGCTCCACTAGTACTAGTCCCACCCTTAGAACCTGAGGGGGGGAAAAGGAAGAAAAGAGGTGGAAACAAAGGGGGTCGGACATAAAGTCTGGCAAGTCTGATAACTCTAACAACATAATTATTAAAGCAATATGATAAGATATAAACTGGAGAATAAGGTAATGACTGTGTGAACCAGATGGGTATGGCAAGGCAATCAAGAGAAACAGAGATAACATTAATGGCGCTTCCTAATCAATATAGGATAATTACTATACTCTACCGTACTGTACCGTACCGTACCGTACTGTACTAACACTAACTGCACCCCTACTAGTCACTCTAGAAATTTGATCCCTCTTGGCTAAATAGAACGATGATAGCTTCGTGTACTACTAGATGTACCCATTATCCTCCATGTTTGACTGTATATCTCTAGTTGCTATCATAGGTACCCAACGTGTACCTATCCCCACTAGATGTACCCCTTCAATAAGTAATAATGGTAATTCCATGTACTCCTAGCTGACGTCATAGGTGTCGCCTGCTCCTATCTCCACTAGGTGTACCCCCTTAATAATTATTAATAATAATGGTAGCTTCGTGTACCCCTAGCTGACTGCATAGGTGCCGTCTGCTCCTATCTCCACTAGGTGTACCCACTACCTTGCCCCATTAGATCGGCTCCCTAACTCGTAGATACCCGTGCAGGTCCCACAGTGGGGTGTATCACTACCCAATATGGCAACCTTATACCAGGCAAGGAATGCACAGCTTATAACTACACGATGCAACAACGTCTTACCTACCAGCCCGGACCCACGCACGCACGTGACCCCGTTGGACTTGCGTTGCCACCGCTAACCCGTTTTAGCCTCTAACAATCAGACCCAGTAGGCATGTCTCGTACTCGACATGGGTCGAGCTCACAAAGATACTTAATGGGCTACTGGAATGAAAAGGCCCCCCCATGCTTGACACAAGCTTTTCCACCTAGGCTTGGTCCCCTCTAGTACATCCCACTTAATCACCTTCATGTCTACTTACATGTTTTAAATTTGATTAAGGGTTTCTACTAGTAATTCCACATGCCACCCAAGGCACCCACTTAACCCCTATGTCCCACTTACATGCTTTACCTTGGTTAAGTGTTACTAATCGTATTTCCTCATGCCACCCAAGACACACACTTAACCCCCATGTCCCACCACATGTTTTACTTTGGTTAAGTGTTTCTTAATTTATTACTACCGTAACCCCTGTAGGACCTCTCACATTAGACTGGCATTTGTGGCTGCTGGATTTGCCGGGCGGGTCCGGGCAGTCTTACACAACAAAAGAGCCTAACCTCGTGCCCATACAATTGTTACGCATTTAGTTTGGGCCTTTGACCTCTCACATTGGGCTACCATTTGTGGCTGCTGGATTTGTTGGGAGGGTATGGGCAGTCTTACGCCACAAATGAGTCCAACCTCGTGTCTTGGGAAATTAATTATACATAATTAATTTTCCCCAAATTTGAATTACTTTCCCTGTTCAAATTTCCATATTTATTTATGTCCATAATTTATCACCTAAATTATGCTCATCTATTTGTGGTATATAAATTATACCAATTTCATCACTAATTAATTTTATTCCTTAAAATTAATTACATGCCTTTTTAGGCCATTACATGCCAAATTCACAATATGTGTGTATCCACTATTATCCCCATGTACCCCTGTCTTTCGTTCGCTTAACATGACATATACATATTAGACTAGCAAATAGTCTAATACTTAAAAAAAGGGAAAAAACGTCACAAAGTCACATACACACAATAATAGATCTAATTTGCATCTAACTTGCAATTAAGAATTACAACATACTTGCATAGTTTTTGTATTATCAAGGATCCAAAAATCATAGATCTAAAAGGTGTGAACTTGCATGTATGAACATAGTTTTACACCCTACTAGCCTAGGTAATTATCACAAACTTACATAAACAATGTATGTCGTCAACCTAAACATAAAGGTGTCATCTTGCATAACTATGGATCCAATAAAAGGTGTTAACCTGAGTAAACTATGGATCCACATAAAGGTGTAAACTTGCATAACTATGCATGTTGTAGTTTCAACATAAAAATGTCAACTTGAATATGGATCTAAACTTTGAAGGTGTGAACTTGTATATATGTGAATCCAATTATCACTTAAACTTGCGTATGAACATAATACTTATACGAACTAGCATATGTTCCACATCCATATTCACATAAAAACTGATGTTATAAACCTAGGTGATTGGGTTATAAAAAAGGATTCATTGACACAAGTTAACATCATGAACTACTAGCATATATTTTAGATCCAAACTTACATAACATCATATAACTCGCATACAACTTGCGTGATCCTATTAACTTGCATAACATCATATGTACAACTTGCATAACATCATATATGAAACTTGCACAATCATATTAACTTGCATAACATCATATATGAAACTTGCATAATCATATTAACTTGCATAACATCATAAATGAAACTTTCATAATCATATTAACTTGCATAATCATATTAATCTTGCATAACATCATACATGAAACTTGCATAACATCATATATAAAACTTGCATAACATCATATAATATGAATCGAGTTAACATACATGATTAAACATATGAATTAGATTCACAACCACAACTTATAATCCAATGTATATCACATCATAATTAATTTAGCAATTATTTTGTTAAAGTGATCGAACTCACAACTCAAAAGCGGTCTTCAGTTCTGAATTCTGATTTCTGAAGTTGTATTAGCTCTCCTTTGAAGAAGATTCATTGTTATGGTTGAATAGAACTGATTTGAATTGCTGTTCTTCCTCTCTAATTGGTGGCGGTTGCTCTAGGGTTCAAGACGAAAGCATGACAGCCATAGTTTTAGTTTTAATTTTGATTTAGGGTTTGAGTCTATGAGTCTTTTTATAGAGTTTTGAATTTATTTACAGCCGTCAGATCACTCTAGAATCCATCTAAGCCTTAGAAACAAAGTAATGATGTCAACAGACCAACCAGAAATCGCCACCTAAGCCCTAAAACATAAAATTTTGTCATAGACCATTTAGGGCCGACGGGACCAATTCCAAACCCCCTGAGTCGACCCTGGGTTCGACCCAGCAGGTCTCGGGTCGACCCATAAAATAGGTCGGTTTGGTGTTTTGCCTTCCCGCTTCCGCTGTTTTGCATTTTTTTTTCTTAAATTTTTGGTTGAACTTTATTTTATTTTTATAAATATATATATATTTCTATCTTCCTAATTAACCATTTTCACACTAAACTACTTTTTGAACCGCGTTCACACTAAGCCGCTTTTTAGCCATTCCCCTAAAACAAAAATATGGCATTGGCGGGAATCGAACTCTGTACCTCTTGTATGCAAGCCACATGTTCCAACCAAATGAACTACTTAGTCTTTCTCTTACAAACCTTAGAACAATGCTAAACATTTATTCTTTAATTTAGTTAATTCGATTATTCAAAAATTCGGGGTGTTACATTCTCCCCTCCTTAAAGGATTTCACCCCCGAAATCTCCAAGTTAAGGAGAATGCATATCCTGACATCCAAACAACCATCTACTCAACCATCAAACACAGGCATCCATTGTCCTCATAGAATTTCTAATGTTGTATGAACATATGCAAAAAGTGTGCGTATATGTTCCTTATCTAATGCAAAATCAGGCGGTCTACTGATTCAGTTGACCTCCTTAATGCAAACCATGATAGTGCCATGCATCCATTATGTATGCGAAAGTACCCTATCGATACATATTATTTCTACATGTGTGCATAACCATTCACCAAAATGCAACATCCATATGATAGCACAACCATTATACATCCATTAGCTTAAATATGCACACACATTTATATGCAATACGCAATATGAAGTGACTGAGCCGATCTAGTGCCTAAAGTGTGTGTATATGCATCCACGAGCAACCACTAGCAAACACTTGCATCCACATGCATCCATCATACATAACATGTCTCAAACACATGTTTCAATCATAGGACTACCCTATCTAAAGGTCAAAGGTACTAACAAGAGGACATACTAAAGATAAGATAAGTATAAGGTAAGCGATAAAGGAGAAACTAAAAGACATACCCTCAAAAAGAAAAGGGTATAATGAACGCATCTTCTCTTCCGTCTCCCAAGTAGCGTTGCTTTCATCATCTCCCCATTGCACTTTGACTGGCTTAACCTCTCGATTCCTCAACTTCTTAACGTCCGACCCGAGAATGCACATAGGAGCTCGCCGAATCGTCGCATCACGCTCTATCTCCACCTCTCTAAGCAAGCTCAGCTCTACCACTTTCGCGGTCTCGTGCAAGCACTTCCTCAAATGTGACACATGGAATACATCGTGTACGCCACTAAGTCTCTCGGACAACTCCACTCTATACGCCATCTGCCCAATCCTCTCCTTAATAGGAAATGGCCCTATGAACCTTGGTGCTAACTTCCCAACGGAACCAAAGCGAACGACGTTCCGTAATGGAGACACCTTGACAAAGACCATGTCCCCAATATCAGACTCAAGATCAATCCTCCTCTTGTCTGCATAAGATTTCTACCTATCTTGCACCGTCTTCATCCTCCTTCGAATCAAATCGATCTTTTCCGAAGTCTCTCTAATCATATCGGGCCCAAGTAAGATCTTATCTGTAGACTCCCACCAACATGTAGGCGAACGACATGGCCGTCCATAAAGAGCCTCGAACGGTGCCATGCCAATGCTAGACTGAAAGCTGTTATTATATGCGAACTCCACCAACGGAAGATGTTCCTCCCATGTACCTCCGAAATCTAAGATACACAACCTCAATAGGTCCTCTAGAATACGATTCACCATCTCGGTTTGGCCATCCGTCTGAGGATGATATGCGGTGCTCAAACATAACTGAGTCCCTACCACCTCTTGCAAGCTCTTCCAAAATTCGCTAGTAAAGATAAGACCGCGATCGCTCACTATGCTAGAAGGAACACCGTGCAAACGAACTATTTCTCGAATGTATACGGAGGCTAACCATGGAGCAGTCCTCTTACTCTTCATGGGAATGAAATGGGCGCTCTTAGTAAGTCTGTCTACCACAACCCAAATCCCCGTGTTACCCTTCCTCGATCTCGGTAATCCATCAACAAAATCCATCGAGACACTTTCCCACTTCCATTGTGGGACCTCCAATGGGTGTAGTAATCCACTGGGCTACTTTTGCTTTGCTTTTACTTGTTGGCACACCAAGCATCTAGCGATAAACTCTGCCACGTCCTTCTTCATGCCGTCCCAAAATTAAACTCGTCTCATGTCCGTGTACATCTTGTCCCCACTAGGATGGATGGTCATCTTCGAACGATGTGCATCATCAAGAATGGCCTTCCTTAGGTCCTCGTCTTTTGGTACACAAAGCCTACCGTCCCTACATAACCAACCCTTATCATCTAGGGTATACTTAAGGAGATGGCTTGATGACTACCCTCCTTTGAGCTTCTCTACTAACTCAACCAACTGTGGGTCATCTCGCCGTGCCTCACCAATCCGTCCCAAAAGCGTAGGTCTGACTTCCAAGGATGCTAGCAAACCAGGTACAAAGTCAATGGAAGGTCTAAAGTCAAACGTAGAGATGAAATCTAAGCTTCGCCGCTCAACAAACAATGGACTCAAGGACAACCTTTTTCTACTTAAGGCGTCTGCCACCACGTTACCCTTGCCAGGGGTATATGCTATCTCGAAATCGTAGGATGCTAAGAATTCCATCCACCTTTGTTGCCTTAAGTTCAAGTCCTTCTGAGAGAATAAGTATTTTAGCTATTTGTGGTCAGTGAATAATTCGAATTTCTCGCCAAGAAGATAATGACGCCAATACTTAAGCGCAAAGACAATAGCAGCCAACTCTAGGTCATGTGTAGGGTAATTTCTCTCATGGACTTTCGACTGTCTTCCACCATAACATATCACCCTTCCCTAGAGACCACATGCCCTAAAATCCTCACTTCTTTCCTCCAAAAATGGTATTTTGGAGAACTTAGCTTTAAGCTGGTGCGCTTGTAGGGTCCCTAAGCTTTCCCTAAGATGTAGGGCATGCTCTTCTCTGCTTCTAGAGAAAACCAGGATATTATCCCATGCAAAATCGTCACAACTATCCATTTCTCACACAGAACATCCTAGTCGAACTCGACATCCCCCAAGTGCAAGCCCCAAAGGCCTAAACCAGTATCAGACCAACACCCAAGGGATACCTCCTTCGAATTCAGACGACTTATGTGAGATGATACTAGTAAGACGGCCAACCAATTGAGCACTTGACCGACTCTGGATGTCCTTGCCTGTCTTGCTCCAAAACCACTGCTGATCACATAACTGGCTTTGCTTAATCTATTAAGCACGTACGAAAACTTATTTCGCGCCTCTGGGTAAACCCCGCACTTTATCAAAGACGTCTCCATACTCATGGACCACACAAACAGACTCCCAATCATCGTTGGATGCATTAGAAGATTCTAGGCAGCTATTCATCACTGAACCTCTAGGGTCACAAGATATATGAGGGTCTTTCCATAATGAATCAATAGTCTAACTACCCTCCTTTCACAATCTAGGATGGCACCCCGCCTGGCTAGCCAATCCACCCCTAGAATCAAACTATAGCCCGTGAAACCAAGGACAAAGGCATTGCATTCAAATACAACGCCCAAGATAGACACTCTCAAATCCCGACAAACCATTGAAGGATGAGCTGAACGACCAACGGGATTTGAGATTAGAATGGGATCCTTAACTAGACTAGTATTTAGGTGCAGTGTTTCAACTAACGAAGTAGATACTAACGAGTATGAAGTGACAGAATCAAACAAAGTTCAAACAGGATGATAAAGAAAACCAAATTTCAACCTAGACGGTCCTACCCCCATCAGGTATACTAGCCGTGAGGGAATACAACTACCCTCCAGAAGATCCTGTACTTTTTCCTTGCCTCTTTGGACAATGCTAAGGTGTCCTATTTCTCCAAAAAAAACTAGTGTTCTTCTTCACATTCTCCATTCGTGACCTCCCACCAAGATGAGGTTTCGTCCTTTGTTAACTAAACAGCTATTTGAACCTTCCTCCCATCGTCTATCTTAAAGGTACCAACAAGCCCTCCACTTCCTTGGACTAACTTCTAGCCCGACAAACGTCTAAGTCCCTTGAAGTAGTTTTCCGTCCTTCTTACGGAAGTCCTTATTTATCTTAGAAAAAACATCTATACACGGAGGGGGGGGGACTCAAAAACAGAAAGAGGAAGAGATTCAAAATAGAGAATCGAAGGAAGGATATATGGCTCTTGGGGATTATGTTCTTAAAATAAACCGTTCTTTCAAAAATACTCTTCTACAAACATATTTTTGAAAGTATTCTTTATAAAAATACTTTTGAAAAATACTTTTTCAAAATATCTTATATGTTCTGGTAACCTTCAGCTCTGATACCACGTGTAACATCCCACATCCATTGATGTCACTCGCAAAGGGAATGCATTAACTTCCATGGAGTATTTTAAGTGAATATAGAACAGAGAATCACAACAAGACAGATATAAAGCAGTACTTGAAAATTTAAAACTATATTTATTGCAGTAGAAGGTAAATATGTTAGGTTACATCATCAAAAATCATAAACCAAAGTCAAGTACATAATATCCATCTTGATAAAACAAAGTACATAATCCCACTACTACAAATAGCCATCAAGAAAATGATAGGCTGAACTTTACTTCAGCAATCCAAATCTAAGTGCTCCCAAAGAGATCCCAATCAAGCTCCACTAGTACTAGTCCCACCCTTAGAACCTGGGGGGGGGGGGGAGGAAGAAAAGAGGTGGAAACAAAGGGGGTCAGACATAAAGTCTGGCGAGTCCGATAACTCTAACAACATAATTATTAACGCAATATGATAAGATATAAGCTGGAGAATAAGGTAATGACTGTGTGAACCACATGGGTATGGCAAGGCAATCAAGAGAAACAGAGATAACGTTAATGGCGCTTCCTAATCAATATAGGATAATTACTATACTCTACTTTACTATACCGTACTGTACTGTACTAACACTAACTGCACCACTACTAGTAACTCTAGAAATTTGATCCCTCTTGGCTAAATAAAATGATGATAGCTTCGTGTACTATTAGATGTACCCACTATCCTCCATGTTTGAATGTATATCTCTAGTTGCTATCATAGGTACCCAGCGTGTACCTATCCCCACTAGATGTACCCCTTCAATAAGTAATAATGGTAATTCCATGTACTCCTAGCTGGCGTCATAGGTGCCGCCTGCTCCTATCTCCACTAGGTGTACCCCCTTAATAATTATTAATAATAGTGGTAGCTTCGTGTACCCCTAGCTGACTACATAGGTGTCGTCTGCTCTTATCTCCACTAGGTGTACTCACTACCCTGCCCCATTCGATTGGCTCCCTAACTCGTAGATACCCGTGCAGGTCCCACAGTGGGGTGTATCACTCCCCAATATGGCAACCTTATACCACGCAAGGAATGCACGGCTTATAACTACACGATGCAACAACGTCTTACCTACCAGCCCAGACCCACGCATGCACGTGACCCCGTTGGACTTGCGTTGCCACCGCTAACCCGTTTTGGCCTCTAACAATCAGACCCAATAGGCGTGTCTCATCCTCGACATGGGTCGAGCTCACAAAGATACTTAATGGGCTACTGGAATGAAAAGGGCCCCCCATGCTTGACACCAGCTTTCCACCTAGGCTTGGTCCCCTCTAGTGCATCCCACTTAATCACCTTCATGTCCACTTACATGTTTTTAAATTTGGTTAAGGGTTTCTATTAGTAATTCCACATGCCACCCAAGGCACCCACTTAACCCCCATGTCCCACTTACATGCTTTACCTTGGTTAAGTGTTACTAATCGTATTTCCTCATGTCACCCAAGGCACACACTTAACCCCCATGTCCCACCACATTTTTTACTTTGGTTAAGTGTTTCTTAATTTATTACTACTGTAACCCCTGTAGGACCTCTCACATTAGACTGGCATTTGTGGCTGCTGGATTTGCCGGGCGGGTCCGGGCAGTCTTACACAACAAACGAGCCTAACCTCGTGTCTGTACAATTGTTACGCATATAGTTTGGGCCTTTGACCTCTCACATTGGCTACCATTTGTGGCTGCTGGATTTGCTGGGCGGGTACGGGCAGTCTTACGCCACAAATGAGTCCAACCTCGTGTCTTAGGCAATTAATTATACATAATTAATTTTCCCCAAATTTGAATTACTTTCCCTGTTCAAATTTCCATATTTATTTATGTCCATAATTTATCACCTAAATTATGCTCATCTATTTATGATATATAAATTTTACCAATTTAATCACTAATTAATTTTATTTCTTAAAATTAATTACATGCCTTTTTAGGCCATTACATGCCAAATTCACAATATGTGTGTATCCACTATTATCCCCATCGTACCCCCATCATTTGTTCGCTTAACATGACATATACATATTAGACTAGCAAATAGTCTAATACTTAAAAAAGGGAATAAACATCACAAAGTCACATACACACAATAATAGATCTAATTTGCATCTAACTTGCAATTAAGAATTACAACATACTTGCATAGTCTTTGTATTATCAAGGATCCAAAAATCATAGATCCAAAAGGTGTGAACTTGCATGTATTGAACATAGTTTTACACCCAACTAGCCTAGGTAATTATCACAAACTTACATAAACAATGTATGCCGTCAACCTAAACATAAAGTTGTCATCTTGCATCACTATGGATCCAATAAAAGGTGTTAACCTGAGTAAACTGTGGATCCACATAAAGGTGTAAACATGCATAACTATGCATGTCATAGTTTCAACATAAAAATGAAAACTTGAATATGGATCTAAACTTTAAAGGTGTGAACTTGTATATATGTGAATACAATTATCACTTAAACTTGCATATGAACATAATACTTATACGAACTAGCATATGTTCCACATCCGTATTCGCATAAAAACTGATGTTATAAACCTAGATGGTTGGATTATAAAAAGGGATTCATTTACACAAGTTAACATCATGAACTACTAGCATATATTTTAGATCCAAACTTACATAACATTATATAACTCGCATACAACTTGCGTGATCCTATTAACTTGCATAACATCATATGTACAACTTGCATAATCATATTAACTTGCATAACATCATATATGAAACTTGCATAATCATATTAACTTGCATAACATCATATATGAAACTTGCATAATCATATTAACTTGCATAACATCATATATGAAACTTGCATAATCATATTAACTTGCATAATCATATTAATCTTGCATAACATCATACATGAAACTCGCATAACATCATATATAAAACTTGCATAACATCATATAATATGAATCAAGTTAACATACATAATTAAACATATGAATTAGATTCACAACCACAACTTATAATCCAACGTATATCACATCATAATTAATTTAGCAATTATTTTGTTAAAGTGACCGAACTCACAACTCAAAGGCGGTCTTGAGTTCTGAATTTTGATTTCTGAAGTTGTATTAGCTCTCCTTTAAAGAAGATTCGTTGTTAGGGTTGAATAGAACTGATTTGATTTGTTGTTTGTTAGCCCTCTTTTTGGCACTAATCTCATTGGGCCAAAACCAAAGCCCAAATGCACAACCAAATACAAAGCGCGCTCCAAGAGGCCCATCAGGGGCGCTACATCAAGCAATGGTATATCGGCCCAAATCCAACTCAGTCGGAATGACTGCGCATTACCTGAAAAATCGCTCACCAGGACGACCAAGTTTCTCGCTTCCAGAAAGAACTCGTCGACTGATTATCTCGGGCCAACGTGGAAGATTTCTACAGAGCCAGTCCACTTAATATCCTGACTTCCAAGGAGATAAAGGTGGTCAACCATATGCGGGCAAAGCTCTGCTTTTGATATACCTCTCCACGGATGCCACGTCAGCCATAACTTTCGAGGATACTATTTATGAGCAGTGGAATCAGTCTTGCAGCCGCAATTCGAGCCAATGGACGGATTCCACGTGTCTGGACCTTCCCGAAATGGCCGGACCATTTCACAACAGCCCAAGCAGCATTTTCCCCCTATAAATACCTCCAAGCTTAAAGAAAAAAAGAGGGGACAACTCCTCTTGGCTAGACGGCTTTCTTCAAACTTCTCATCTCTATTCTCTTCCAGAATCTTAATCTCTCAAAAGGGAGAAAGGAAAATAGTCATTTTCTTTCTTTTTCTCCAAGTAGAAAAAGCATTGTATTTGTAATAAAAAAAAGAGAGAAATAATATATAAAGTGGACGTAGGCATTGTCTTTGCCGAACCACTATAAAAATTCTGTGTGTGCTCCTCATTCTTTTACTTTTTATTGCGTATTTTATCTTTATTCGTGTGTAGATCATGCGATTGGGGGTTGATCGTCACTATTGACCAACTTTTGACGTCAACACTTTGGCGCGCCAAGAAGGAGCAAGCGCACCGACACCGCCATCGAGCTCCTGCTTACTCCATGTCATGGCGAACAAACGAAAGAAAGATGCAACATCCTCTCGTCCCGTAAACGACGATGCAGCTGATGCTGATGTTGCAGAAGCAAGCCACGAAGTTTCCTCTCATGACAACATGTCCCGATTCCTTACCCGGGACGACATGAATAAAATCATGGTCGAACTCAGAGACCATATGACATCTCAGGGTAAAGTCCTCGAACGACAACAACAGTTGATGGATCACCTTCTCGGTCGACTGGAAACAGGGTTGAACGCTTCAACATCAATTCCTCCATCGAGCGAAGTTGGGGTAATAACCGATCTTTGGTCTGCACGAAATCAGGCCACTGATCGGGCTACACCTTTATTTCATCCTGGTTTGGTTCCACCAACCGATCGATCCCAGCCGAGATTATCTCTTCCAGCAACCAGCGCGGCTGCAACGACAGAACCTCAGTAGGAAGGCGACCAAGATCTAGGTCGTCTGGCAAATATGCCTCCACTCTTTGGAATATCTCGACCTATCGAATCAGTCGAGCTACCCTCGGGTCCCTCAGAATCAACGCCATTCCCATTTCAACCCGGGATCTTGCCGCGGACCAGTCTAACTACCCTTCCTCTTCAACGAATAATTGGAGTACCCTTCCCTTCGAACGAGGGAAGCCACCCTACCATGCCGGTCCTCACCGTAGCGGAAGAAAAAGCTACCGTAGACCCTCCTAACCTCGCTTCAAACGGGGACAACCCCGGCCCCCGAACATCACATGCTATGCTGGATCAGCCTAGACCTTTAGCTACAAATATGGCTCGATCCACAACTCATCAGGTTCCAGAGGGGCCATTCTGCCCAGAACCACCTTCCAGATCTCACCTTCCCTCACACCTTCACTCAACTCTTGGAGGTTGAGCCCAGCCAACGGCCACCCTTCCTAGCATGCTTTTGTCGGATCCTCGTGTAGAACCCCCTCAGGATGCAGAGTTAAGTTCATGGCAATGACTCCTCAGAGATGGGAGTCAGCTTGCAAGCATCATCCGACGTTTCACTTGGGGAAATTCTTTGCTGCAAGACATAGACAATGTCAATCGCAGCCCCTTCACTAGAGAAATCAGAAATTCCCGAAACCCTCCGGACTTCAGGTTCCTTGCCATCGAACCATACAACGGTCGCACTGACCCGATCATTCATCTTGTACGATACATGCGACATATGGAAGTACTTGGTGCATCGACCAGCTTCATGGCTAAGTGCTTTCCACTCTTTCTCACAGATGTAGCCGGTATGTGGTTTCGGCAGCTAACAACGGAGTCGATCAGTAGTTGGAATACTCTGGTCACCCGCTTCATCGAGCAGTTTCGAGTGCATATCTCTCGACCGAAAAGTGTCATGTTTCTATCTACCATCAAATAGCGATCCGGAGAGACGCTAAGATCCTTCCTCGAAAGGTTTAACGCAGCTGTAGCATCTGTCGATCGACCCAAGCCATCGATGGTGTTGATGGCAGCCATCGCGAGAGTCCAGAAGAGATCAGAATTCTCGAACTCCTTAACTAGGGTTCCTCCCAAGGATATATATGATTTCTATTCCGAGGCTGAAAGATTTCTCCGACAAGAGGACGTCAGCCTTGAGATGGAGAGCCTTAAAGTTTTAGTAGCCAAACAACAAGGTCCACTCAACGGCAGCGGCCAGAATAAAGGAAGAGGAACGGCCCCTGAAAAGGATAAAAGCAATGTAAGACCTCGAAATGATAACAAATATTATCCTTACACAGAGCTCAATTCCTCTTTACTCGATATCTATCTCGATATGCGCGAGTCCTTCCCTACTCCAAGGCCACCTCAACGAGAACCCACCCAAATGGAACTTGGCTCTGGCAAGCATTGTATATTCCACAACGTATCTGGACACAATATAAATGATTGCCGACATCTGCACGATCTCATTGAAGGACGAGTCAGAAAAGGGGAACTCGCTGAGTATGTCAAAAATCGTGCCTCGGCCATGCCGCCGCGACCTTCTGCCCAAGCTCCTCAGGCTGGTCCGCGAGCTCCTAGAAATGGAAAGGACCTTGAGACTAGCACTCGCAGCATTATCATTAATTAGATTTTTTCTTTCGATGTATTTCTTTCAATAATAAGGACGCCTTGATGCTATGTAATCAATCGCTGTCCCCGTAGATTTTCTTTGTTATAGTTGCTTAGCAGTTATGAACTTTACTTTTTGCAAAAGTTGATCGATTGTTGTAAAATTTCTAAGCCGAACCAGATTAGTGTTCGCTATTAAGCCGAGCATGGTTAATGCTCGTCCCCCTGTTCTATGTGGTTAGCGCGAAAGCCCACCACTACTTCAAACACCTACTCTTTCAAGTGAGAGAGGTCACTTTTTCTTAAACACGAGTGTGGATTACATTCTCTTTCTTTACACCACGAGCGTGCATAGCTCGTTAAACTAACTAACCCAACATGAGTTGAGCATGAGAAACACTTGCACTAAGCCGAGTATGGTTAATACTCGCCCTACCTGAGCCGAGTATGGTTTATGCTCGCCACTAAGCCGAGTATCGTTTATGTTCGCCACTAAGCCGAGTATGGTTTATGCTCGCCCCTAAGCCGAGTATGGTTTATGCTCGCTACTAAGCTGAGCATGGTTTATGCTCGCCACCCTCTAAAGCCAAGTGGAATAAAATGCTCAACCCATGGTTTGTTTTGTATTTGCAGGAACCAATTCTTATGGAGATCATCATCTTGGCCTTAATACGGTCTCCGATAGTTGTTTGTTTTCTGGCCTTAATACGACCTGGCATGGTCATCGGATTTCTGGTCTTAATACAACATCGAACCGTCGGTTTTCTGGCCTTAATATGGTCTGGCGCGACCATAGCAGCTCGAGCGTTTGTGCTTCAGTTCAGATTTCAAAATACATCTCCCTCTGTCGATGAAGATATATTCTGAGGGGCAAAGTGTTAACCCTCTTTTTGGCACGAATCTCATCGGGCCAAAACCAAAGCCCAAACGCACAACCAAATACAAATCGCGCTCCAAGAGGCCCATCAGAGGCGCTACATCAAGCAATGGTATATCGGCCCAAATCCAACTTAGTCAGAATGAGTGCGCATTACCTAAAAAATCGCACACTAGAATGACCGAGTTTCTCGCTTCCAGAAAGAACTCGTCGACCAATTATCTCGGGCCAGCGTGGAATATTTCTACAGAGCCAGTCCACTTAATATCCTGACTTCCAAGGAGATAAAGGCGATCAACCATATGCGGGCAAAGCTCTGCTTTTGATATACCTCTCCACGGATGCCACATCAGCCACAACTTTCGAGGATACTATTTATGAGCAGTGGAACCAGTCTTCCAGCCGCAATTCGAGCCAATGGATGGATTCCACGTGTCTGGACCTTCCCGAAAAGGCCGGACCATTTCACAACAGCCCAAGCAGCACTTTCCACCTATAAATACCTCCAAGCTTAAAGAAAAAAAGAGGGGACAACTCCTCTTGGCCAGTCGGCTTTCTTCAAACTTCTCATCTTTATTCTCTTCGAGAATCTTAATCTCTCAAAAGGGAGAAAGGAAAATAGTCATTTTCTTTCTTTTTCTCCAAGCAGAAAAAGCATTGTATTTGTAATCAAAAAAGAGAGAAATAATATATAAAGTGGACGTAGGCATTGTCTTTGCCGAACCACTATAAAAATTCTGTGTGTGCTCCCCGTTCTTTTACTTTTTATTGTGTATTTTATCTTTATTCGTGTGTAGATCACGCGATTGGGGGTTGATCGTCACTAGTGACCAACTTTTGATGTCAATATTGTTCTTCCTCTCTAAGTGGTTGCTGCTGCTCTAGGGTTCAAGACGACAGCATGACGGCCATAGTTTTAGTTTTAATTTTGATTTAGGGTTTGAGTATATGGGTCTTTTTATAGAGTTTCGAATTTATTTACAGCCGTCAGATCACTCTAGAACCCATCTTGGTCTTAGAAACCAAGTAATGATGTCAACAGACCAACCATAAATTGCCACCTAAGCACTAAAACATAAAATTTCGTCGTAGACCAATTAGGGCCGACGGGACCAATTCCAAACCTCATGAGTCGACCCTGAGGTCGACCCAGCGGGTCTTGGGTCGACCCATAAAATAGGTTTGTTTGGTGTTTTGCCTTCCCGCTTCCGCTGTTTTGATTTTTTTTCTTAAATTTTAGGTTGAATTTTATTTTATTTTTATAAATATATATATATTTCTATCTTCCTAATTAACCATTTTCACACTAAACTACTTTTTGAACCGCGTTCACACTAAGCCGCTTTTTAGCCATTCCCATAAAACAAAAATATGGCGTTGGCGGGGATCGAACTCTGTACCTCTTGTATGCAAGTCACATGTTCCAACCAAATGAGCTACTTAGTCTTTTGCTTACAAACCTTAGAACAATGCTAAACATTTATTCTTTAATTTAGTTAATTCGAGTATTCAAAAATCCGGGATGTTACATCTGATATTGGAGTCGGAATAGAATTTGACTTGGATAGAACCAAGTGTTTGAGTTGAGGGTTGGATTAAGATGATATGGGTATACATGAGTTGGTAACAGGTGCAAAGGATATAATGATATGCCGATAAAAAGGTACAAGTTTATTTACATATGAGTTTGGTGATTTATGAGCCGAATTAGCAAGCCGCTTGGCTACTTGACTTTCTTTTGGGTTGAGAAGGCCTAGAAAGGTGAGTTGTGGTTTTACCAATAGGGCGGTACAAAGGAGGTTATGGCGAAATTTTCCGAAAATTTAAAGTGTTAGAAAATTTTCAAAATTTTTGAAAATTTTAGTTCGTTGGAATGAATTAATATTTTAGTCGATATTAATTGGTTTAGTTGAAACCAGAGATAAGAGGTAAACAGGTAAATGTTTACCTAGTAGACAGGGTCGTCCTCTACCTTAGCAATTTCGAGGACGAAATTATTTTAAGTGGGGAAGAATGTAACGACCCGTGTTTTATGGTGTTATAATTAATTTATTTAATTATATAAATAGTAATTCAGAGAATTTAATGGTCGTTGAATTTAATAATAGTGAATATTTAATTAAAATAATAATTAAATTATATATTTAATTAAGAAATAATCAAAAATGGTGGAATTCACAATATCGTGTGAATGGGGTTATTTATAAGATAACGAATATATTATATAAATGACAGTTTGAACGTAGAATTATAATATAATTAAAATCGAGCTCGAAATGGCGCGGTAGTTCACGATATGGCGATTTGAGCTTCAACTGAATGTACAGGATTCGTTTTAAGCCGGATTTCTGTGATATAAGAAACGTTAGGAGCTGGTGAAGTATATTTTTCTAGTGGAAGAGAAAAATCGGGATTTCATCATGCAGATTTTGATTTATGCCCAAATCAAATTTTAAAATAGTCGTTATAGAATCATTTATCGACCGTAATGGTTTATTTGATATAACTAGACAGCAGTTTCAAATTTTGACAAGATTCTTTTGAAACGTAGTGATAATTTAATTTTTAGAATTTTATTGTAATTTTTAATTAATTAAATAAGCAACTTTTTATTTGGAGTATTTCGCACACTATATCTATATTTTTGGGTTCCACAATATGAGTTAACCTACCGATATGATTATATTTCTGGAGTCGGGACACCTCGCTCGTCACGATGGCATTTTTATTTCTGTCCGTAGCGGTACGTAACTAAATTGAGTTTTACGTGATAGGGTGCGGTACTTCTTAGTTAAGAAATTAAAATTAAAATAAAATATCTTAACAATATTTCTCTGATCAAATATATGTTCACGTTTCCATTCTTCTTTTCAGCCACTCCTTCCTCCTTTTCTCTAACGGAAATCGTGGCCTCTTCTCCTTCACAAATTCAAAACCAACTAAAATGGTACCCTGTATAATCACTTTAGATTTCTCGTATAACCTAATTTCCCTCATCTCTTTTCGTTCTGATAAAACGAGCCACCACTCTTTCTCATTCTCCAGCAAAATTGATGACTTCCAAAGTCAAAACAAAATCAAAGAAAATATATAAATTCTTATACAATGATATTTAGAGTTTTGGAGTAAGGTGTTTCAACCCAGCAGGCTTTTTCCAAGGGTTCGACGTCTGTCTCATTTCTTGGATTCTTAAACAATGCGAGCTAAGGGATCAAACAGAGTTCAGTATGCAAGAAAAGGAGTGCGGGTCAGTTTCGAGGGGTACAGGAGAGAAACGAAATATGTACAGAGAAGAAGAATGTCGGAAATGGAATAACAGCAGCGGGTATTGATTCCTGAGATCGGAGAAGAAGAATGAAGTTTGGAGGGGTCATTTAGTTGCGATGATGTGAGAGATACTGGAAACATTAAAAGGGGCTAACCCTGTCGCGTTTCACACAGGAGGGGAGGTCACGAAAGGCATACATGTACTGGTTCATGGGAATGTTTGTATGAGGAGAGGCCATTTTGGGTAACATGAGCTTACAGTTTAATGATATGTAGAAAGGGTGGAGGATATCTTTGGCTAATTCTTAAGGCGTGAGTAATTTGAGTTTCATGAAGGTGAAAGAAAGCAGCTTGCTTAGGAATTTGATGAAAGGGGGAGATGCTTTCAAAAATTATACAGGAGCAGGTACACGTGAGTTTCTATTGTTGGAAGATGAAGCATATTGGGATGTGGGTATTTAATCGGTGGGCTGGTATCTTGTAAATGGGCTGAGAACAATACACTGAGGCCTTTTTGTTGTATTGAGCAGTCTAGAGAAAAATGATACAACACGGAGCAGCTTGGTTGGCTGGTCAAAGCAAGGAAACGGGCCGAAAGGTGGTAAAGCCTAAGTAATATATTTAAATAAAGTTTTATTTGAATTAAATAACATAGAAACTTGTCTAAACCATTCATGTTTCATACGGCATCAGAATTGGACAAAACAAGATCCGACAGGATCGTATAGACGAGAGCAACACAATGGAACTGACTGGAAGTCCATTAGAGCTCGTTACAATTTATAGCAAAATAAATTGTCCGTCTGAATCAAGCGATGGTTATCGTTATTAACGATGATCGTCCAATGTGAGTAAATCTCACCAACTCTGAACAGTTTATATTTTCATGTTGTATTTTTAGAACTGTTAAAAATTATCACATTGACTGTGTGTTGACTGTTTGATTGAACTGCTAGTCAGTTAGTGGAAATTATATATATATACATATAAACTGTTAAATCTATATATATTGATTCTGTTAACAGAATATTTTATATCGAACTGAAAGTGATGTTGATTATATTGTGTAACATCTGTGGATGCAGGGAGACAAGTTGGAGGAATTCGACTGGATTCCTCAACATTTATTTTACTGTTTTTCATATATTGTAATATATGATGTGATATAAATCTATGGTTGTTTATGTGTGTTTGAACGATATCGATCGTGGTTATTTGGTATTTTAAATACCGTGAAAAATACTGGAATTTGAAAAGGGAAATTTCATAGTGAATATTGAAAACAAATTATTTATAAAATCAAAATATTTTATAAAAGAATTTTTTTTTATAAAATCAAAGAAGATTTTATAAAAAAAGGAAATATTTATAAATGGAATATTTTTAAATAGGAAATAATTTGGGAATAAGATATTAAGAGATATTTATTTAGTAAATAAATATGATAGGGTAAAAAGGAAATATTTGGAAAGCCAAATAAGGATAAAGGAAAATATATTTGAAAACCAAATGTAAAGGAAAATATATTTGAAAACCAAATGTAAAGGAAATATATTTGTAAACCAAATATAAAGGAAATATATTTGTAAAACAAAGATAAATGGAAAAGATGTGTAAACAAAATAGAAAGAGGGATATTTGAAAACAATTACAAATAGAATTTAAAAAGGGAAATATTTGTAAACATTTACATCTAGAATTGGAAGGAGTTATTTATTTAGAAAATAAATAAAGTTAAAAGGAAATATTTATTTGTTAAATAAATAGGAAAGATAAAAGAAATATTTATTTTTTAAATAAATAGAATTTAAAAAGGGAAATATTTGTAAACATTTACATATAGAATTGGAAGGAGTTATTTATTTAGAAAATAAATAAAGTTAAAAGGAAATATTTATTTGTTAAATAAATAGTTAAGATAAAAGAAATATTTATTTGTTAAATAAATAGAATTTAAAAAGGGAAATATTTGTAAACATTTACATGTTGAATTGGAAGGAGTTATTTATTTAGGAAATAAATAAAGTTATAAAAGAAATATTTATTTAGGAAATACATAGAAGTATAAAGGAATATTCATTTGGGAAAATAAATAGAAAAGATAAAAGAAATATTTATTTAGGAAATAAATAGAATGGAAAGGGAATTGTTATTTGTTAAGTAAACAAATAGAAAAGGAATTATTTGTATAAACAAACAGAAAAGGAATTAATCAAAGGAGTTGATTCAAAAGAAATAAATCGAATAAGGAGTTGAGTGAAAAGAGTTAATTGATTAGAGTTAATCAATTAGAGTTAATCGAATATTAGTTATTCGATGTAATAACCCAGAAATCTGAGCCAATTTAAAAAATTTATTTTGGCGATTTTAGTGAATTTTGAATATTTAAAATGAATTATTTTAAATAATAACGACGAGAAATTTATTTTGAATAGAATTAGAACGTATATAATTATATAGATCGTCGTTAGAATATATATATTTATTTTAAATTATAAAAGGAATTGAAAATGGCGCGGTAGTTTGAAAATTCGATTTCAAAGTTCCAATGAATGTATAGGATTCAAAATAAACCGGATTTAAGTGAAACCAAAAATATTAGAATCTATTTTAGAATATCTTTCCTACCAAATTCGAAAAATTGAAATTTCATAGAGGGAATCAAAAGATATGCTTATGCAGTTGTGTGGTGCACTCTGGATAATGGTTGATTATTTACCGTTGCTATTATATTCATGTGTTGTAGAAAATCTATATAATCAACATTATATGGTAATTGATTGGGCCTTATTCCAATTTAGAAAATAAATTCATGTGTAGAACTGAAAATAAATTCATGTGTTGAAATGAAAATAATTTCATGTGTTGAAATAAAATAATTTCATGTGTTGAAATAAAATAATTTCATGTGTTGAATAAAAGCCATGTTGATTAGATTGACGCCATTTTGATGTGAATGATATTTATATCGATTTTATTCATTTTTATAATGAATATAGAAAAGAAAGTGATTTCAAAATATAACGTTTTGGAAAATATTACCATTTGTATAACGATGATGTGGAATATTCAATTTTGATTAGAAATTGAATATGAAGTTGAAATCATTTTGAAAACGAATTTAAAACGATTTATATAGTACGTTTTAAAAGGAAATCGATGAAATATATATAATACATATATTATATATATAGAATGGCCTGAATAGAACGCGCCGCGCCGCGGTAGTTCGCGAATTTCGACCATTGACTTCGAATGGATATTACGGGAGATTCGACCGTCGGATTCTCCTAAAACCGGAACTGTTGGGTTCGTATCAAAAAGAGCTTTCTAAAGAATATTAGAGATTTGAAATCTAACGGTTGGACTTGGAATTATGTCTAAATCAAATTTGGAAAAGGTCGCTGTAAGTGCAGTTCGATGGTCGTTGATGGAAATAGACTGTACGGGCCTTGATAAAATTATTAAAAAAGTGATAATTTATGTAAAATCATAAGAAATGATTTGGGAAGAATTGGGATGAAATTTTTCATATTTGAAAATATAAAAATAGATTTTTATCGAAATGAACTAGTTTTGAACTAGAATAATAATTTATTTATTTTTAAATAAATAAATTGGATTTGAAAGGGTTTTAAAAGTAACCTGAAATTTCAATAATTGGATTGGAATGGATTTGAATCGAAATTGTCTTCGGAATATTTCGTTGTTGGATTTCGTGATGATACAGATATTGTTATGGGAATTTGAAAGATATATTAATATCGTTATTTCCAATACGATATTTGTTGGTCGTAGAATTTGATATTGAATATAAACCGGTATATTTTCTATTCTGAGCCTTGTATTTAATATCAAATGGGATTTGGGTTTGTCGTGAATGGTGTCTTCATTAACACTGTTCTTAAACCCAGTGGAGGAAAAGATTAAATCTTTTTATTTGGAATTAATGAAGTATGCCAATTAAATAATATTTAATTGGAATTGAATTGAAATTGATTTTCGGGTTTATTGTGAACGGTGTTTTAAATAACATTTGTTCTTTAACCCGATAATTAATGGAGTGTGATTTGGGTTGTCGTGAATGGTATCTTTAATAATACTGTTCTTAGACCCAACGGAGTTAAGAAAATTAGAAATTAACTGGAGATTAGTTAAGTTGAATGGTTTCCTGGGTATTGATCTGATGTTGGTTTCGGCCTTCGGGGATATTACTTAGGGAATTGTTCACTTGCTAATTTACGGTTAAAGGCTGATGGAAATGAAAAGTGAATTTGATAATTAAAATTATCAAATTCCAGAAAAGATCGAGAATGAAGTATCACCAGTTTTGCTCCAGGCGATAGTTAAATCTTTAATTAGATTTGAACGTGAAATGGTAATTGAATTTACCGATAACACTGTGGTGTTAGATATGAAGTATTACCAGTTTTACTTCATGGGATGTATAGGTTGGGATTGGGAAATTAAAACAAATGATTACTTCGGTAAGGTTTGTTAATCCCGGCTAGTATGGATAAACCATAATTTTGTTTGAATTGATATTCAAGAGAAGATTAAAGATTAAATTTAAGGAATTTACCTTTGATAAAATTTATGGGAACCTATCCCTAAGAATGTGAAATTTAGCAACTAACTGAAGATTAGTTAAGAAGAATGGTTTCCTGGGTATTGATCTGATCTTGGTTTGGCCTTCGGGGTTAATATTTGGAGAGTTGTTCCCTTACTAATTTACGGTTAGTGACTGATGAATCGGAATGAGGCGTATGTTGCGTTTGTGTAACACTTGTTTATTATATATGCGAGTCATTCAGAAAGACCGGGTTTATCCCATTATGAATAACTGATTTGACGTAGTGTCGAGGATGAAGACGGTGGTCGAAGACCGGAGGTCCTCACATCGTTTGGGTGATTACTGATAATCTTGATTGGGTTGTACACCTAAGAGGAGGGAATCAGTTGGTGATCGTCCAGACGTACATGGAGATCGATGGATATGCGAGGTATAAGGTGCCTCCGGTTTCGTTCAGACCTAGAGAGAACTTGTAAATGGACTGTGTGTCTGGTATTGGATTTTATTCTGTGTGATTGATTTCTATCAATTATATATCTGTTTGGCGGCGGAGAATTTATTCTCTTGCTTAACGCCCTACTTTGAGACGTACGAGCTCAGGGGTTATATATTGATGGATATCAATCGCATGGAGTGAATTGCCTGTGTGGCATGCCTAAGTGGCAAATGATCAGAGCCTTGGTTTACAAAGCTTGAGAACAAGACACGTTAGAACCAGATGAAAGAATTCATCAGAGATTGGTTAGTAATATCCAA
This sequence comes from Allium sativum, assembly GCA_030737875.1. Taxonomy (NCBI): domain Eukaryota; kingdom Viridiplantae; phylum Streptophyta; class Magnoliopsida; order Asparagales; family Amaryllidaceae; genus Allium; species Allium sativum. Next base: position 122,178,004 of record CM060926.1, on the reverse strand, counting down.
TTATAATGACTCGTTAGAGCTAGGATCAGTAGTATCCTAGAATGAGTGTGAAGAGTATATTTTTAAAATGAAAACGATTTTATTTTGAAAATTTAAATTAATTATTCGTATTTGAATATTTATTAGTATTGAGTTGGAAAATCCAGTATATAAAGATTTTGCATATACGTCTGATCCACGGGTATTCGAAGGTTTAATATACTGGATAGATATAGAATCACACTCTAGTCGCCCGGAGATGGTTCTGATGATCGCTATAGTTCAAACATCATCAGAATTGGTATTCGAGTTTCGAAGGTGTGATATTTATATATTTCCTATTGACTGGTGTGAGAACCAAAATTAGATAGGACTTATGGTTGTGATTTGGCATCAAAAATCTGATTTTTGGACTATATATTAAAGTTATATGTTTGAAAATGATAATTCACTAACTGATTGATGGTTGTGTTGTTTGTTTATTTGTTTGATATTTTGAACCATTTAGCCTAATTGAACCGAATATTGAACTGTACTGAAAATTGTCTGAAAATGCATGCATTTACATGTATATCCATTGAACAGGTCATAGCAAGGAGGCTAGAGCAGAAGAATAAAATTGTTTGCCCGACAAATAGGTACATGTTTACTAATTTCTTGGGTTTTGGATGATTTTATGAGCTAATTGGCTAGCCGCTTGGCTGTTTTTTTTTCTTTTTGGATTGATGATGGCCATGGGAGGCTATTTGAAATATCCCAAAGTCCCCGGTGCAGGGGAGGTTATGGCGAAATTTTTCGAAAATTTAGGGTCTTAGCCAAATTTTTGAAAAATTTGAAAAGTTCTTAGAAACTGAAAAGTTGAAGAACTTAAGCCATAAAGAAAATAATGAAAGTTGAGTTGATTAGTTAAACAACTTTCGGCTTCGTTCCTTTTCAGGGACAAAAAGTTTTAAGTGGGGGAGATTGTAATAACCCGGAAATCTGAGCCAATTTAAAATTTTTATTTTGGCGATTTTAGTGAATTTTGAATATTTAAAATGAATTATTTTAAATAATAACGACGAGAAATTTATTTTGAATAGAATTAGAATGTATATATTTATATAGATCGTCTTTAGAATATAAATATTTATTTTAAATTATAAAAGGAATTGAAAATGGCATGGTAGTTTGAAAATTCGATTTCAAAGTTCAAATGAATGTACAGGATTCAAAATAAACCGGATTTTAGTGAAACCAAAAATATTAGAATCTATTTGAGAATATCTTTCCAACGAATCCGAAAAACTGAAATTTCATAGCGGGAATCAAAAGATATGCCCAGTTGGAAATTTGAAATAGTCACTATGGAATTCTGACCCTTAAAAATGGGAATTTTGCAAACGACCTCGGTTTTCGACGAAATCACTTTTGTTGGATCCGTGATGTCAATTATTGCTAGGTTTCAAAATTCGTAATTTTATGAATCAATATGTGAGCGTGATAAAGGAAAACGCGTTTGACCAGTTTTAGTTGATTTTAATCGATTGGAAAATGGCCATTTTTCAAACGATCTCAGAATTGGACGATATTAGTTTTGTTAGGACCGTATCGTCAATACGAAGCTAGAAATAAATTTTCTGTAATTTTTAGACTTAGTGTGTGGCCTCGGTAAAGTAAAATGTATGTTCAAATAGAATATGTAAAGATTTATATTTTAAATTTGACGAAAACTGATCGTAACAGCCGAATTGGGTTACGAAACATATCCCAGTGTGTTCGGGATTGGGGTATTTGGCTAGGGTCGACATTCGTTGGGTTTGATTTGGAGTTCAAACGATAAACGAATAATTTTTGAATTAAATATTAATATAATTATATATAGAAACCCTAGAATTTTCATAGCCCCAATTCATTTTTGATTTCCGCCGTCACCCTCTCTTGGACGGATGAAATCATCCACTTTTCACCCCCACTCGAACGCTCAATCCACAAACCCATTCACTAAATCACAAATTGTAAATCGAAGAGCGCCTGGAGATCCTCCACTTCAACGGTCACGATCGGTTGAAATGACCTGGATTGCTCGAATTTCGAGCAGAAACGTCCGCCGCTTGGAGGGCTTTTTCCATCACGTGGGTCCACCGGACTTGCCGCCACCGCCGGCGTGGAGGGAGTAGACCACGGCGCTTTCGGTGATGCCTTCAGATGGTGGTACGGTGGCACTATGGGTGGCGCATGGCAAACCCTAGCCGACGAAGTATGGGTGTGAGTTTATGCAGAGGGGCTGTGCTTGGTGGCAATGAACAGCGCCCTGTGGGGCTTCAAAGGGGTGGTCAGCGATACACTTCCGATCGCCTGAGGTGTGAGCGATGGTGAGGATTCTGTCGTGAACTGATGGGTTCTTTTGGGGGCGATGGGTCTAGGAGCAAGAAGTCAACGAAGGTGAAGAACGATGATTTACATTTAGCTTTCTTTTGAGCTCTCTCTTAATTTTATTTCTTCTTTTAAATAAAATTGTTATAAAAGATCGGATTTTTAAAATATGATCTTTGAAAGTGAATAAAAATATAAAAGACCGGATATTTTTTTTTGTTTGAAATAGAAAAGATCAAATTTTTGTTATAGAAATGACAAGATTTTTATTATGCATATCATTATAAAAAGAAGTGATTTTTAAATATAAAAACATCACAATAAAAATATAATTTTTATATAAAGTATGAAGTTAAAAATATAATTTTTATATAGTAGAGATTATAAAGATATAATTTTTTATAATATAAACATCAACATAAAAATATGATTTTTAGGTATGAAGTAACAATATAAAAAATGTGATTTTTAATAATCGATTGCGTGATACAGATTGCAATGGTACTGTCGGAAAACAAATCTGAATTCAAACCGTTCAGAAATGAAATGGCGGAGTTGAACCCCAAGGTGAGAACTCCTCACCTTTAATTTATTTCTAGTCTAAAATATATGCTAGGATGGAGACGCTGCTTAGTAGCACCCGACTCTCGTCGTCCACAGACCATGGATGACTTGCTTGTTTGGTTGCTATGTTGTGAAATTTGATTATGTGATGTGGAATGAAATAAAATATTTTATAGTGGAAAATATTTTGTAGTTAAAAATATAATTTTTAACGTGTATAGAAAATAAATAGTAATAAACAAATCGAACGATTTGTTTATATACACTGATTTGACTAATATTGATTGGGAGGATAAATTTTACACATCGCCCAACTGCACAAATAAAATCTGTGCTTGTTGTTTTGAAACCCCACACGGGTATTGGTATAAGATTTGACGTACACTAATCCCGATTGTTTAGTTGTGTGTCAATCAATGGATTGACAGACTGTGTAAGCGTTAATTATTTATATTTAATGCTTATGTAGTTGTGTGGTGCACTCTGGATGATGGTTGATTATTTACCGTTGCTATTATATACATGTGTTGTAGAAAATCCATATAATTAACAATATATGGTAATTGATTGTGCCTCGTTCCAATTTAGAAAATAAATTCATGCGTTGAATTGGAAAAATATTCATGTGTTGAATTGAAAATAATTTCATGTGTTGAAATAAAATAATTAATTGAAAATAATTTCATGTGTTGAAATAAAATAATTTCATGTGTTGAAATAACATAATTTCATGTGTTGAAATAAAATAATTTCATGTGTTGAATAAAAGCCGTGTTGATTAGATTGACGCCATTTTCACGTGAACGATATTTATAATGATTTTATTCATTTTTATAATGAATATAGAACAGAAAGTGATTTCAAAATATAACATTTTGGAAAATATTATCATTTGCATATCGATGATGTGGAATATTCAATTTTGATTAGAAATTGAATATGAAGTTGAAATCGTTTTGAAAACGAATTTAAACCGATTTATATAATACGTTTTAAAAGGAAATCGATGAAATATATATAATATATATTATATATATAGAATGGCCTGAATAGAATGCGCTGCGCCATGGCAGTTCGCGAATTTCGACCATTGACTTCGAATGGATATTACGGGAGATCCGACTGTCGGATTCTCTAAAACCGGAACCATTGGGTTCGTATCGAAAAGGGATTTCTAATGAATATTAGAGATTTGAAATCTAACGGTTGGATTTGGAATTATGTCCAAATCAAAATTGGAAAAGGTCGCTGTAAATGCAGTTCGATGGCCGTTGATGGAAATCGACTGTAAGGGCCTTGATAAAATTATTAAAAATAGTGATAATTTATGTAAAATCCTAAGAAATGATTTGGGAAGAATTGGGATGAAATTTTCCATATTTGATAAGATAAAAATAGATTTTTATCGAAATGAACTAGTTCTGAACTAGAATAATAGTTTATTTATTTTTAAATAAATAAATTGGATTTGAACGGGTTTTAAAAGTAACCAGAAGTTTCAATAACTGGATTGGGATGGATTTGAATCAAAATTGTCTTCGGAATATTTCGATGTTGGATTTCGTGATGATACAGATATTGTTATAGGAATTTGAAAGATATATTAATATCGTTATTTCCAATATGATATTTGTTGGTCGTAGAATTTGATATTGAATATAAGCCGGTATATTTTCTATTCAGAGCCTTGTATTTAATATCAAATGGGATTTGGGTTTGTCGTGAATGGTGTCTTCATTAACACTGTTCTTAAACCCAGTGGAGGAAAAGATTAAATCTTTTTATTTGGATTTAATGAAGTATGCCATTTAAATAATATTTAATTGGAATTGAATTGAAATTGATTTTCGGGTTTATCGTGAACGGTGTTTTAAATAACATTTGTTCTTTAACCTGATAATTAATGGAGTGTGATTTGGGTTGTCGTGAATGGTATCTTTATTAATACTGTTCTTAGACCCAATGGAGTTAAGAAAATCAGAAACTAACTGGAGATTAGTTAAGTCAAATGATTTCCTGGGTATTGATCTGATGTTGGTTTCGGCCTTCGGGGTTATTACTTAGGGAATTGTTCACTTGCTAATTTACGGTTAAAGGCTGATGGAAATGAAAAGTGCATATGATAATTAAAATTATCAAATTTAAGAAATGATCGAGAAAGGAGTATCACCAGTTTTGCTCCAGGCGATAGTTAAATCTTTAATTAGATTTGAACGTGAAATGGCCATTGAATTTACCGATAACACTTGTTTATTATATACGTGAAGGCTGGCTAGTTTGGATAAATTGGTTGGGATTGGATATGAAGTATTACCAGTTTTACTTCATTGGATGAATAGGTTGGGATTGGGAAATTAAAACAAATGATTACTTCGATAAGGTTCATTAAGCCCGGCTAGTTTGGATAAACCATAATTTGGTTTGAATTGATATTCGAAAGAAGATTAAAGAATAAATTTAAGGAATTTATCTTTGATAAAATTATTGGAAACCTATCCCTAAGAATGTGAAATTTAGCATCTAACTGAAGATTTGTTAAGAAGAATGGTTTCCTGGCTATTGAACTGATGTTAGTTTTGGCCTTCGGAGTTAATATTTGGGGAATTGTTCCCTTACTAATTTACGGTTAGTGACTGATGAATCGGAATGAGGCATATGTTATGTTTGTGTAACACTTGTTTATTATATACGCGAGTCATTCAGAAAGACTGGGGTTATCCTATTCTGAATAACTGATTCGATGTGGTGTCGAGGATGAAGACGGTGGTCGAAGACCGGAGGTCTTCACATCGTTTGGGTGATTACTGATGACCTTGATTGGGCTGTACACCCAAGAGGAGGGAATCAGTTGGTGATCGTCCAGACTTACTTGGAGATCGATGGATATGCGAGGTACAAGGTGCCTCCGGTTTCGTTCAGACCTAGAGCGAACTTGTAAATGGACAGTGTGTCTGGCATGGGATTTTATTATGTGTGATTGATTTCTATTAATTATATATCTGTTTGGTAGCGGAGAATTTATTCTCTTGCTTAACGCCCTTCTCGAAACGGTTAGGATTGCGCCTTGCCTTGGTTCACAGATGGAAATCCAACTTCCAATACGTGACATGTGCGGTTTTGATTGTAGAGCTTAGTATTGGCGACATGATATATGTTACCCATGCCGTCTATGATTAGTGCTTATGGTTGAAATTGTTTTGACACTATACACTTATAGTAATAATAAAAGATGAAATTTAGCGTACCAAGCATTCTTTGGCTATTATAAGGTAAAACCCTATCCTCCAGCTTGTGTTGCATTATGTGATGGGACCTTGGTCTTATAATAGCTTCATTGTTCTTTATTTAGCATTGCGATGTCGTTTTATGCACTGGTATTCTTGGGAGGAAACCCGTTCCGTGTTATATGGCATGGTCCCTTGATTTTCCTAACTTTAAAATAAAGATTAATAACTGTTTTAGTTCTCAAACCAGTCCAATGACTGACCTGGAGTTTATTGTTTTAACCTAAACTCTGGGTTCCCTTATTTCGACACGGGTAGCTAGTAGTTTTGGTTTTTGCAAATTTATATTCATAGGAACCTGGTTTACAACTGGAATGATATCCGGAAAGCTCTGTATCCGTATATCTCTTTCAGTTGTGTATTGTTTTATTTTTCTGCTGCAATGTATTTAAATGTAATTTAAATCTCTGATATTTTCTGTATCATATTTATTCATGCTCTGTAATATTCTTGTATTCGGATGGAATTGTTGTAATAAACCATGAAATGTCCTTATGTTTGCGTTCGAATATGTCTTGTTCTCAAAACAATCAGGGGTTTCGAACGGTCTTGGTCGGTTTAGCGACTAATTCGGATCGAGCGAAATTCAGGTTCGTTATATTCGATTAGAGTTAATCGAATAGAGTAAATGAATTTGAGTTGACAAGTTAAAGCTGATCAGTAGAGTTAACCAGTTAAAGTTAACCAGTTAAAGTTAGAGTTAACCAATTGAGTTAATCGAATATAGTAAGTTAATCGATTAGAGTTGGATAATCGAGTCAAGTTATCAAATTAAGTTCATCGATTAGAGTTAGATAATCGAGTTGAGTTATCGAGTCAAGATATCGAGTTAGATAATTAAGTTAAGTAAATCGAGTTAAGATAACCGAGATAAGTAAATCGAGTTAAGCTGTCGGGTCGAGATAATCGAGATAAGTAAATCGAGTTAAGTTATTGAGTCAAGATAAGTAAATCGAGTTAAGTGAATAAGTTAAGTGAATTAAGTTAGTCGAAAAAAGTTAATTGATTATAGTTTAATCGAAAGGAGTTATCGATATTAGTTTAATCGAAAGGGGTTATCGATGTTTGTTAAATCGAAAGGAGTTATCGATTATAGTTTAATCGGAAGGAGTTATCGATTATGGTTTAATCGAAAGGAGTTAAGAATTTAGTTATTCAAAAGGAGATTGTCGAATATGAGTTATTCAAAGTGAATTAATCGAATATAAGTTATTCAAAGAGAGATAATCGAATATAGGTTATTCGAAGAAGAGTTAATCAAATAGAGATTACTCTAAGAGAGTTAATCGGCGAATTCGATTATTTCAAATTCGGGAAAGTACTTATACTTTCTGGTGTTCAAATCAAGATTTATTTATTTAGGAATTAGGTGTTTATTTATTTATTCACAATAAAGAGTAAAAGTTATAATTGAAGTTGAATATTTTGAAAGTAGGGATTATAAAGTTATCGTTATAATCAATGTTTTCAATAAAGAAGTGGATTCGTAAATAGAATCCAAGTTTCGTAAAGAAGTTTGTTAAAGGTTTAAAAGATAAACTTTGACCATTTCGAAGTTAAAACGTTGTTCAGTTAAGGTCTGAGAGGTAATTATACCCTAACTTGATTGACTTCCTTCTTAACTAAGGAATGGTAAGGTTTGATCGCGAAGGAGTTTTGGAAACGTTTTCCAAATACAAATCAGAAATGTTTTCTGATAATAGAAAATAAGAATTTAGATTATATGGAAACAGGAGATAAGTAAATTAATAAACGAAAGAGATAAATGTTAAATGATGATTGATCGATATAATTTCCACTTGGAAATAATATCGTTGTTTGCACACGTATTTTTTTTGATAGTTAAATCGCAAACTATCAAAGTTTTGACCATTTTAACATTGTTAATATGGAGAGACCGGTTGGATTATTATCCAAAGAACCACTCTGTATTGGCATAAGCGTTGCGAATCATATATGCCAAAGATAATTGAAGATGGAGTAATGTGGAAGGGCTGTTGTATAAATCTTAGATAACAGTGCCTAAGATGGATATATTGAATAATGCCTTCGGTTTGTCCAGTCCCAGGACAACTTGTATGGACGAAGGTCTGACAAAGTATATCTAATAGATCGCGTAAGTTGATCTTTTCAAATGTATTCACGTTTGGTAGTTGAGGAATTCGTTTCTCTTAGCTGTATAGCCGTGTTATTTTTGGATAAATCAATTTGTGATTTGGCAGGCAAGACAATGTGACATTCTAAGTGAATGAAGATTTGGCATGTAAAAGATAAGCGTAGCTTCTAGCCTCACATCTGGGAAATGACAGAAATTGGGCAGGCAGCATGGCTATGTAGGTCGCACCTATTAGGTGTATAATCACCTGATCTAGAGTTTCATTTACTTCTAAAAAAATCTATTGTCGATGTTGTCCCTTATCGGGAAACAGTTGCTGATCCCAACCGTTGGTGATATACATTCGATACACTCAAGCGAAATGAGCGGTCGGTTATGTGTGGCCGGGTTGCAAGATGTTCTTATTGAACCCAGTGTATTCCTCTCTAGAGGTACACTAGCGAAAGGTGGTTCCATACCTTGTCATAGTTGGAAATCCATTATCCAATTCGTGTTTACGATTTTGATTGTATACTATATATGTAGAACGTGAGATAAAAGCGTTTCTGCTAGATGATTATTATATCGTGGTTGATAAACGTTATTATAATATCAGTGAGTTTTGATATAAAGATTGTTTTGGATTCTCATAAGGGAAAAACCTGTTCCGTTATACGGTGTGGTCTTATAAGATATCGTTAATGTTCTCAACCAGTTTTAAACTGTTTTACTCATACCAATCCCATGACTGACCCGGAGTTTTTTTTTCCCCTAAACTCTTGGGTGCCTAAATTTGTACGGGCAATCAAGTAGTCGGGATTTACAGATATACTTGGAGAGCTTGGAGAAGGAGGCTTCAAGATTTTATAGCTATTGTTTTTTCGTTGTGTTGTAAGTGTTGTACTCTGATAAGTGTTGTTGTATACATAACTTTTTTTATTTCAAAGTTATGTTATATTTTATTCGTTCCGCTGTGAGATTCGTTTTACTCTGATGATTTAAGTTCTTCTTTTCTTCTTCTATTTCTAAGTTTCTATCTTATCTATCCTCACCCTCTAATTTCTTTCATTAATGACCGGTATTTTTCGATGTTTGGTTAGTCGTTATTGAGATTATGTCGATAACCAAAGTCGTAAATTTCCATGTCGTTACATTTCGATTCTAAGGGGCATTAAGTTTTCGATTTTGGAAGTTTGTGAAAAATAGAAAAGGAAAAATAGTCAGTTTTGTTTCCTTTTGGAAAATCTGGAGCATTTGTTTACCAGTATTTTCTAATTTCCTTAACCAAGCATGGAGCAGGAACAACAGTCTTCGATGAAACAGAGACATTATAATTAGGTGGGCCGCTTTTTGCCAGAACTAAACAATGAAAAATAAATTTTATTATAAACATTAATTATTTTTTAATTAGGAGTTAAACAGTTTGATCAAAAAGTGGTAGGGTATCGTGAAACTGGGCATAAACCGTGGTGGAGATTTTCGTGTGTTGAAATCTGGGTTGATTTCGCAGTAATTATTAGTTTAAAATGGTTCAAACATAATTAGTTATTTAATTAAACGAATTAGTATATAATTAGTTAATTATTTAGTAGTGCATAGTTAGTAAATTATTTATAAGTCATTAGTGAAGCTAACACTTAATTAAGGAGTCGGTTGTCATTTCTAAACAATTGGACCAATATTTGAAAACCAAAAGGGATCGGTTGTTTAACTTAATAAAAATAATAATTAATTTGGTTAGTTAAAATGATTAGGAATTTATTTATAATTTACCTATGTTAACTTTGAATATTGATAACATATCCATATATGATCATAATTGAACGATTCAAGAGAAAGAGACGTTGGACTTGTCTCAATGAGCATTACATTCTGGAACAGAAATGAACACAATTGGAATCAACCAAATTTTTAATTAAATTAAACATTCGTTTAATTTGATTAAAACCAACTGTTTAAACAGTGAATCAAATCGAGATGAGTTAAACTCACTAAGTTCTTCCCACTTATATTTTATATAAGTTGGGTTTTATAATTTGTCAGCTATGGCTGTTAATGATTGTTTGTTTGTTAATTATATATTCGTATACTGACTGAATCAAGGAAATTAAACGTTGTTTAATTTCAGTGGAAAAACCACATCGTTATTTTAACGATTGGAACCAATGGAGGTAACTTATCTTGTTGGTCACTTTTATTAAATAAACGTTTTTAGTTGTTTGACTTGTTTTGTTAATTGGTTGATTTTAAATAATCATTATTTACTGTTATATAAATAATCAGTTAAATTGAATTGAATAAGTTCATTTATGATAATCTATTTTGATATAGGGAAGAACAGGTTGGAGGGAACCAACTGGATTCCTCAAATATATTAGATGTTAATCATGCTCATTTTATCATCATATGAACTGATCTGATTAGATGATTGATTTGGTTATTGATCGTTGACTGAAATTCAACATTTGTTTTGTTTAAACCAATCGGTGATATTGGTTGAGTAATTAGCAGTATTTGGCATGTAATCAATTGTTTTCCAAATATTGATTTACCATCAGGTGAATCGATAGAAGTGAAGTTATAAAATTTATTTTATAATTGATGATAGATTTTTAAATCTATTATTTTGAATAAAAGTTATTAAAAGGAAATAAATATTTATTATTTAAGTTATAACTAATTATTAATTGATTTTATAAAGTAAATTCTGATGTTAATCAGATTTATAAACAAGTAAATAGAAATTAACCTAATGGTTAAGATTTGAATAACTGTTTGTGAGAAATAATTAAATAAAATTATTTAAATTAATTATATTATTAATTAATTAAAAGGAAGGATTAATTGGAATAGGTTAAAGAATAATCATGTCTTGAGTTGACTAAGTCAACTGTTTTAACTACAACTGATTATTTATTCAGTTTGTTTTGAATTTATCTAATAAAATAGTTTAATGAATAATTGTTTTAATTTAAATAAGTTTCAAAAAGGAATTTACTATTTATTTAGTTATTAAAGAAGTTAACTACTTCCACAGTAGTTAATTATTAAGTAAATTATTATTTTAATTAATAATAATTTAAGTGTAATGGTAATGAAATCTAACCGAATTGTGAAAGGAGAAATGAAAGGTTTTTATGACCTGAATTTTAAATGAAGTTATAAAAGGGGTTTTAAGCGAATACGATAGCTTAAAATAAATGTTTACTTAATTTTTAAATTAAGCAAAGGGAATAAAGATAGAATGGGTTTTGTATTAAACTTGAGAGTATAAACAAAGTTTATAAAAAGAGATGTGAAGTTAAAGCGTTAATTTTAAATTAACGTTATTAAATAATGGAATTGAGAGAATTAAATGGACTGAAATGAGGTTTTCGAAAAGGAATGATTAAAAGTGATTTGTAATTGAATTTGATAAAGGATTTAGTAATGGACTTTGGTAATAATCGTTCGAGTTATAAAATGAATGCTTTGAAAGGAGTCAAGGTTAAGAAGTAGGTTTTATTAAGGAATTACTTAATCGACAAATTAAGTAATAATAAGTTATATTTAAAAAGATATATTTTCAAAGGTAAGAAGGTTTTATGAACCATATTTTAAATAGAATAGTTTGATGAGATTTCTTTGGTATTGAAATAAATATCGGTTTTTGGGTTACAACTCATATATATATATATATATATATCTTAAGATAAGAGCGTTGTTGATCAAGGACTGAGAGGTAAATAAATACCCCAACTTGAATGACTTCAGTATTATCTGAGGATGATATTAATTGGTTACGGGGAAAGAAGTTATCAATAATTTATTATTTATATATGAGAAATAATAATGCAATGTTAATTGCAGATTCGAGAATATATAATGTAATTTCCAAGGTAACGGAATCAGAAGAATCGAGGATGTATATATAATAATATTTTTGAAGTAAAGGAAATAAAAGGAGACGGCATGGAATTATAACGACACTTCTGATGTAAAAGGAAATGAGATGTGGAGTTTTGGAATGAGTTTATTCTAAAAGAATAAGGGTTGGTTAGGGTTTTTAAATAATGAAACAAAAGAGATTTCGTAATGCTATTTGAGGAATAATAAGCTGAGTTGATTTTCCCAATTATAAATAATGAGAAAAGATATAATAAAATAGTTTTGAAAATAATCTTATGTAAAATAAGAAGTGAAACGCTATGTTGATATATTGAAATGATTTTTAAGTTTTAAATTAACATTCGTTAATTGTTTTTATTTTAAAAAGGCCAAGTAATGCCAAGTACTAATTCAGTGAACTCATTTTATTTACACTATTGTTTATATGATAGTTAAATAACTGACTATCAAACCCCCCATATGATTGTTGATACGGAAAGACCGGGATCGAATTTATATTCGAAAACCATTCTGAACCAACAGATACGTGAAGATGCTGACTGAAGATGGAGCAATTGAAGACCGTGGATCTCCATAAGCGGAAGGATTACTTGTCGAATATTCTCCAAAATAGCTACTAGAGGTATTCTGGCGTGATTCAGTCGTAAGTGAGAATTTATGGATTGCAAGGACTACACGCTACTTATTCTTGGGTTGACTCCTAGGATGTGGTAGGAGGGTGCCTTCGGTTCATCCTTTTCCTAGATGACTTGTATGGACGAGTGTCTGACAGAGTATTTCCAAAGGAGTCACGTATGTTGATTTCTTCAAATGTATTTTTGTTGATGGCGGAGAAGAGTACACTTCTCTTAGCTTAACAACTAGATTTTTTATGGATATCAATTAGTGATTTTCTGGTGGATCTGACGACGTGACATTCAAAGTGAATGATAGTATGATGTTCTAAAGGTAATGTTGACCTCAAGCCTCATCAACTAGGAAATGGAAAAAATCGGGTAGGTCGCATGGCTATATGGCTCACACCCATCAAAAGGGTATATCATTACCTGATCTGGTAAAATCTAATGCCTTTGGTTGTCCCTTTATTTTAATTGTATGCTATCGGTTCAGTTGGCTGGCCCCCAGACGTGGTGATGATATATTCGGTACTCTCAAGCGAAGTGAGGGGCCGATCATGTTTATCCTCGGTTGCAAGATGTTCTTGTTGAACCCCAATGTATTCATCTCTAGAGGTACATTGTCGAAAAGATGGTTGCCTATACCTTGCCATGGAAGTCCATTCTCCAATAAGAGTCCGCGGTTTTGGTTGTATCCTATATATTTAGAGCGTGAGATGCAAGCGCTCTGCTTGATTGATATTTATATGTATTTAGACACTATTATAATATTAGAAAAGATATTGATCTCCAAAGTATTTTGGGTTATCGTAAGGTAAAAACCATTCGTATTTATGTGTGGATTCGGTATTATGATTATCCTTTTCTTTCGAAAATATTTTGACTTTAAAATCAAGTTGTGTGATACTTTTAAACTTGGTGTGTTTTCTCATTCTGGTTCACCAGACTGATTCGTGCATTTGTAATGCTCGGGTTAGACCGAGTTGTACAGGTTTAGGTTATCAGATGTAGTGAAGAGACGAGATGGAAGCGTTCAGGTATATGATACTATATAGTTATTATTCTGTTGTGTGTATATGAGGACAAATTAAAATAACTATCCAGATGTGTGATGTACTCTGATGATTGTAAGTATTTATAAAGCTCTCAGTAAAGATTTAATTCCATATTATATTTTGTTCCGCTATGATGTGAGACTCTGTGTTGTGTGTTTCTTCTTCTTCTTCTATTCTGATATTTCTTTCTTACTTATCTCACCCTCTAATTTCCTTCTATTAACGATCCAGTGTTTTTCGGTGCTTGAATGGTCGGCATGTTATACGTTAAATTTATTTATGTTGATTTTCGGGGTCGAAAATCTATTGAGCCGTTACAGTGGTATAAGAGCAATGGTTTAGTAATAACCTTGACTCTATGGCATAACTCGAGAAAGATGGGATTAGTAATATCCTAGATTAAGTTTGAGTGTATATAAATGAGAGAGTGTATTTGTAAATTTTATATACAAATGTTTTGTATTGTGTTGGTTTATCGGTTTAAGTGTTGAGAAGCATGGAACTGTTAATGAACAATATTGTTTTGTAAAGAGGGTAAATGAAATAATTTTACCCAAATTATATTTTTGTATAGAAAGCAAATAATTTTATTAGATTACTATGGTATTCGTTTATTTGTTGATTGATTTGATTGGAATCCAAATTCGATTAAAAATTTGAATTGGGACTTAACCTGGTTGAGTGAAATTAAATTAATAATGATATTGAAACTAATTTAAATAAACTTGGAATTGGGAATTTGAATGAATAATAATTAAATAGAAATCAATCGGATATTCACCAATTGATGTTGAAATATGTGAAACCCAAGTAAATATTAATGTTGAATATAAATTGATTTGGTTATGTTGATTGTGAATTGGTTGTTATTGGATTATAATTTGGTTGAGTAGAAATAATAAACATTTTTATGGAAATGAATAAAATGTAAACTGAGAAATAAATTCCAGTATTATAAAATTGAAATAAAACCGCATACGAATTAAACTTGGGTGATATAACCCTGGATTGTATAAACTGATTGATATTTCATGTTTAGTTCTTGGAATTTGTGAAGTTATACTGGTTAATCATCGAAATGTCATATAAATTTCATGTAATTATTACATGCTAAATGAGTTAAGTACAGGTGCCAAGGCTTTTAGATTGACTTTGGTTGAATAAATTGCTCATAAGTTGAGCACACATGCTCAATAGCGCTCATAAAAGGTATGCCTATGCGAAATATAAATTTTGGGTTCTGATTTTTGTTTTTCGACTGTGTTGGTCGATGTATATATACTATTTTTTCCTGCGATATCATAGAAGTCCCTCCGTAAAGGGGATACTCTGTCGAATTTTTCCAGGAATTTAAAGCATTATAAAATTTTCGATATTTTTGAAATTTTTGTTTAACGATAATGAATAGATTTTTGATTTAAAATAAATTGGATTTTAAAGATAATAGGTTAGTGACATTTTTTTCACCTTAGTAATTTCGGGGACGAAATTCATTTAAGGGGGAAAGAATGTAATGTCCCGTAGTTTTAGTAGTCAAATATTTAATTTATTATTTTAAATATTATAATTGGAATATTAATGAATTTTAATACTGAATTCGTTTATTTAGAATGGAGTTTAAACGTTAAATTTATATATAATATAAAATGAGCTCGAAATGGCGCGGCAGTTCGTAATATAGAATTTTGAACTTCAATTGAATATAAAGAATCCCTTTTAAGTCGGAATTTTATGAAACGAGAAATGTTTGAATCTTGTTGATTATAATTTTCATATGGAAGAGAAAATTCAGATTTCATGTTATAGATTGTTATTTATGGCCAAATCAAATTTTAAAATAGTCGTTATGGAAATCGTTATTAAAATATAAAGTTTTGAGAGGGTTTTAATATAATTTCGATACAGTTTTAACTCGAAATTGATGATATTGACTTGTATATCCTATATTGGTTTATATTTGAAATCATATGACGAATTTATTTGGATATTGATGATAAAAAAAATTTATTATTGTTAATTCGATTATTTTGGAATTTATATAATATTTTATTAAAATTGTATAAGCCTTAAAAATGGTCATTTAGCAAACGGTCTCAGTTTTCGATGAAATTAGTTTCATTGGAACCGTAACGTCAAATTATTGTATGGTATTAAATTTGGTGGCAAACCGATGTCGTATGTGACAACGGCAGCAGTAAGCGCCCAATCATTTTATATAACGCGTAATTAATTTAATTTAATAGAGGGATACTTGAATATAACTTGAGCAGACGAATGAATTAAGCCATGAAACCAGTTCTGCTGAATTCGTATCGACGATTAGAGTCAGAATAGGTATATAGTTTGTTATTTTTGGAGACCGAGTAAATTGGTGTCCAAAATAGCGTTGCTTGGCGCATAAAAATAACGTATGGGGAAACAGTCTCAGAATGTGATGAAACTGGTGCCATTGGATTCGTATTAATTAATTATTATAATATTTCAGTTTTCGTGTCAATCGGACGTACCATTTAATCGTGGCAACGATAAACGCCTTAATAATTTATATTATTTTGGTCAATTCAGACAGGGCTAATTTTAAGGAATAAACGGATAGCCAAACAAACTCCA
The DNA here is from genome assembly GCA_030737875.1 of Allium sativum. Taxonomy (NCBI): domain Eukaryota; kingdom Viridiplantae; phylum Streptophyta; class Magnoliopsida; order Asparagales; family Amaryllidaceae; genus Allium; species Allium sativum. The sequence goes on along the minus strand of CM060926.1, from coordinate 122,161,557 downwards.
TAACAAAATAAGTTTCACTGGATCCGTAAGGAAGAGGTCAAATATAATTTCAAAGTTTCAAGTTAATTCGAGTTATTTTGTGATCATGGGAAATTTAAATGCGTGATTTTTAGCATGTGATTGATAAAGGACTTTTCACAAACGACCTCGGAATTCAACGAAACCTGTCTCATCGGGTCCAGAATATTTTTCTATGCTAGGATTAGCATTTTTATTGGAAAACAAAAGTCGATTGTGGTTAGTTTTACTCGTTACTTCACAATGAAGTTTTGTAATATTAGAATAATATATAATTCAATCCAACCTATATAAATATCTATTCAATGTTGGTCAAAACCTAATTTGTGGTCAACTGTTCTGGGATTTCCGCTCCAACCTATTTTAAATGACCGAGAATCTCCCAAATTATTCCTCTAATTTCCATTGATTCGCTCACCGATACGAGGAATCTTCAACTACAAAACTCTAGATCTAGTCGAAAGCAAGCATTTCAACGCTATGATCAGAGCTGGAAGGCCAAGATAATCGAGATCAAGGGAGGAAGTCGGCACAGTTCAAGGTGTTTTTTCTGACAGCTGGCAGCACCGAGTTGAGCCACATTCAGGGTAGAGGCGGGTCGAGGAGTGGAGCTTGCGCCGGTGGTGGTTAATGGGTGTTTGGGCGACGGGGGTGAGGCGCGACGATCGGTTTTGTGGGTGGCTGTTTTGAACTGAGCGGTGAAAACAAACGATGAAAAAAAGCCTGCATATATATCCTTAAGCACCCGTAATTTAATATATAATAAAATTGGTTAATTAAGTTATTAGTTTAGGGAATTTACTGTTAATTTTGGACTAAATATCTTTTTAAAATTATAGCGTGGTTTCGGTTCTAAGGGGAATTACAGTTTTGATTTTGGAAGTTTCTGGAAAACAGAAAAGACAAAATAGTCCGTTTTGTTTCCTTTTGGAAAATCTGGAGCATTCATTTACCTATATTTTCTAATTTCCTTAACCGAGCATGGAGCAGGAACAACAGTCTTCGCACGAAACAGAGACACTATATTTGGTTATGCCACTTTTTGCCAGAACTAAACAATGTTGATTAAATTTTATTATTAACATTAATTATTTAATTACGAGTTAAACAGTTTGATCAATAAGTGGTAGGGTATCGTGAAACTGGGCATAAACCATGGTGGAGATTTTCATGTGTGTTGAATCTGGGTTGAATTCGCAGTAGTTATTAGTTTAAAATGGTTTAAATATAACTAGTTATTTAATTAAAGGAATTAGTATATAATTAGTTAATTATTTAGTAGTGCATAGTTAGTTAATTATTCATAAGTCATTTGTAAAGCTAACCACTTAATTAAGGAGTTGGTTGTCATTTCTGAACAATTGGACCAGTATTTTAAAACAAAAAGGGATCGGTTGTTTAAATTAATAAAAATAATAATTAATTTGGTTAGTTAAAATGATTAGGAATTTATTTATAATTTGATTATATTAACTTTAAATATCGATAACATATCCATACATGATCAGAATTGAACGATTCAAGAGACATTGGACTCGTCTCAACAAGCATTACATTTGGGAGAAGAAATGGATGAAATTGGAATCAACTGGATTTTTAATTAAATTAAACATTCATTTAATTTGATTAAAACCAACAGTTTAAATAGCGAATCAAATCGAGGTGAGTAAACTCACTCAGTTCTTCCTACTTATATTTTATATAAGTTGGGATTTATAATTTATGTGCTATGGCTGTTTGAATTTTGAATAAAGTGTAGAGAATAAAATTAAATAAATAAGGGTTGAACGGACACCACTTTTCAGAAATTAAAGACACCTTTTCAGATCTTGGGAGTTGGCGTTGGAGGGAAATTTAAAAGTTTAAACTTTTAAAATCCAAAATTTGAATTTCATTTACTATCCTAAATGTCGACATGTCCATTTCTGTATGTCAACATATGTATTGATTTTGCAAAAGACATGTTGGACTTTGTTTTATTATATTATCATTTTATATTTCAAGTTCTATTATTTCCTGAAATAATATTAATCCTAACACTCATTAAAAAATTAATTATTATTATTATACTTTATTTATTATTATTATTTATGAATTTCAAAATTCAAAATTCAAAATTTAAATTTGAATTTTAAATTTCAAGTTTGAATTTTAAATTTCAAATTCAAATAAGGCAAATAAGCAAGGCATCCATTCTTCCAAATCAACCAAAAAATTAAAAATTAATTAAGGTGTACCTGGTTTTTAGATCCATTTCTATAATATTTTATGAATTCTGAATCGATGTGAAATAAATATGAATTTTTGTTTTTTGACTCTTCATCACTTGGTGATGAATCTGAATTTTCTAAAATTGTTGTGTATGCTCTCTTTCTCTTCTTTAATGAATTACTATTATCTCTTTTATTGATTTGATTAATCTGGATACGGACTCATTCTCTTTATATGACCCGGTTTGTTGCAGTTATAACACCTATCCTCATTTCTACCCGAACTTCCTTGATTATTTCTCTAAAAATTGTTTCTCGTTTTATATCTCGGAAATTTTCTAAAATCCCTTGTCATTAAAACAATTTCTTCATCGTCTTAACTGCTTGAATTAGAACCATTTGTTGTTGCTTTGAATGCTACTAATTTCTTTTTTGTGGGCTTATTTTTTTTTCTTTCTATAATTGGACTTTGAATGATGTCAAATTTCCAATTAACTTCTCAATCTTCATTTCACTGACATTATTGGCTTCTTCAATCGCCAATGTTTTCTGATCCCATTCTAGAGTCAAGGAATTAAGTATTTTTCTGACTTGGTCTTCTTCTGAATAATTTTTCCCAATGCTATTAATGAATGCACGATCTTCTGAAATCTGCAATGCATATCGAAGATAGATTCATTCTCATTCATTTTAAATAACTCAAACTGATTAATTAGCATAAATATCTTTGTCTATTTAACTTTATTGGTTCTTTCATTAGTAACTTGTAATGTTCTCCATATTTCATTAGCAGATTTACAAACTGACACTCTATTAAATTCATTTCTATCAAATGAACATAATAACATATTCATAGCTTTAGAATTACTTTGTGCATCAGTCTGTTGTTCATTAGTCCATTGTGCAAAATTAGTAGTGGGTTTAACATATTAAGTCTGTGTACTATTCCATGTGTCTAATCATACTGATTGTAAATACATTTTCATTCTACATGCCCAAATTAAAAAATTACTACCATTAAATAGTGGTGATTTAACAATGGACTGACCTTCTACAAAATAACTATTATTACCAATGTTGGTTGCCATTTAATATCTTCAAAAATCATATTATGAATTTTTTGAAAACTATGCTTTGATACCAACTGTTAGAAAATGCCGATCTTAAGGCAAAACAAACACTAGAGGAGGGTGAATAGTGTTTATAAGAAATTATTGAAAATCTTAAACTTATTTGATCTACTATATGAATCACACAATGATTATCACATAAGAGATGATCACAAACACAAAATTAAACACAGAGACATAGATATAAGTCTATAAAAATTACAGAAAAGGAAAGAACACGTCGAATTTTATATTGTTTTGGATTACTCCTACATCCATTCCCATGCAACTTTAGATTGCATGGAGTTTTATTATTATCGATATCCAAGTACAACCCCTTGATTTCACGGCTACAAGGTTAACACTGTACCTAACACCCTTGATTTCATGGCTATAATGTTAGCACCGCTCTCTTTCCTTGGTTTCCAGGATATAAGGAACACACCTTTCCTAAACAATTTCCCAAATGATTACAACAGCTCTATAACTCTTCAATAGCACTTCAATTCAGAGAGTATTTGATAGAGATTGAGAAGAGAAGAAGTTTTTATATAATTTGAGTAGAAATCGGCGAAGTATAAGTGTAGAAATCAAGAAAAAGATGTATATTAATGGTGATATGTAAAGGGGTGAAGATAGAGAAGAAGAATAAATAAAAAAATTCGAATTCAGCCCCTATATGTAGTGTCTCAATGGTTGCAATGTTTTAGAAACGTTTCAAATAATGAAAAGGCGCTTCCTTTGAAAAATGAATTTCTGACAGTTGTATGTCAACATAGCCAATTATGTATGTCAACATATGTATAGTATTTTTATTTTTAAAACTATTTTTCAAGTGTTTAAACATATATATTATTATGGAAATTCTTGAATCAAAACTTAGTAATATAAATGAATATTCTAAAGTGTAAAATCATATGAAATCCTAATAATAAATTATATAAACATATTTATAAAGTTATAATATTTAAAACTATATAACTATATATAAACTTATATATATTAAAACTTTAAACTTATATGTTTGAAATCATAAGTAAGATAAAATAATTTGAAATCAGGATTTGAATTCTGGAAACAGAATTTGAAATTTAAAATTTGAAAATAAGAATTTGAATTTGGAGTGCTATTCATAATCTTACATATAATCTAGACTCTTTTACAATATTTTTCTCGAAATCTTGATTTCTTGATAACTCGTGAGTCTTGAATCTTTTCTGAATCCTGAATCTCTTAAAACTATACAAACTTCTGTATTCAAGTCCTGTAAACAAACCTTGCATATGTGTGTGTGTGTGTGTGTATCCTAGATAGAAATATTAGTATATATTTTATAATCAATTAATAATTGAATAAGGTTCTTATCATCAAAACTTCATTCTCCAACATGGTTTTGAGTTCCATGATCGTTCTAAGCCGATGTCGATACCCATGATCTCATCGGATTATTTATATTTCTGACAACTTTTTCGAGTTAGTATGGGTTGCTTTACCGAGCCATTATTAAGTTTTGCAACCCTACGGGTTGATGTTTGGTGTCCACGACCACACCAGATCTATTCCTCGCTAAGTGTTGTTCGCACTTTATTAATCCCAGCCTCGTCGGGCTCTTGTCAAGAGCAATCGCACTCGACGATATGAGTTTTTTTATGCCATTCGTAATCCACAATTGGTGATACTAGCTTCATAGGGCTTTAGTTGAGCATAAGCCATACTCATAGATTCATGACCTCGTTAGATTTTCACTAAGCATGACCGCTAAGCATCGGTCATACTTAATGTTCTATGACATTGTTTGATCTCCATCAAGCATCAGACATACTTGACGGTTCACAATTCGGTTGGACTCCTATCAAGCATCATACTTGACAGTACATGGATTTGTTGGATCCCCGTCAAGCAATAGCCATACTTGGCGGTTTGCTTTTTTTTTTGCATCCTACTTGTAAGCACTAGACATACAAGATATCTTATATCCTCACTAGGCTATTGTAAAGTGACAACCATACTCGACGATTGATAACCCTGTCGGGGTCATACCATGCATCAGTCCTTCTTGGCATTCCATAACCTCACAAGCTCTTGCCATGCATCCACCATATATGACGATTTATTAAGTGGATTAAATTTAAGATTTGATCAGAAATTTTGCACTTGAGGAGCATCAGCAATACTCATCAAGTAGTTTTGATAGAATAGTTTAATTGCAAATTTTACATTTGACGAGCATCAACCATACCCACCAAATGGTTCCATTAAAGAAGTTTATTGCAGATTTCATACCTGACAAGCATCAACCATACTTGTCAAATAATTTTATTACAGTAAAGAAGCATAGATTTTTTGCAAAAATTAAGAGGCTTATCACCATCCAGAGCTTGGTTGGGGATCTCGTTGGTCCCCGTACAAGAGTAAGCAGCTTGAATATTATTACAAGTTGATTAAAAAAGAGTAAATTTGATGGGTTGACGTCATTCAAGAGCATGCTCAGGGATCTTATGGATTCCCGTACATAGGCTGGAGATTTAGCCGTTATTATTTCCCAATTCCAATTATCAAATGTTGATATTGCCATTTCACGATCTAGGTTACTTTTTCCTGTGCGACCAATGGCTGCTTTGGTTCTGCTACTGCAATATGTTAGGAAAAACTATTGAAGCTATCATATCCTCACTTGCTCCTCGATGATATATCGCAAGTATTTTCATTCATTTGCTTCTTGTCGAAAAAATTCATGAAGCAAGATGAATATTCAAGAAGCTAACTCTTGCTTCATGTATCCTGTGCACTTTGTCTTCTCATCGAAAGGTAGTCCTTGATGTTCATATATATCCTTTCTAGACTCACATTAAATTTAGCATACAAATCATACATTTCCCCTCTTTTTACTCGGTTTCTTTGGCTATGGTTGTAAGAACCCGGAATTTTAGCAATAATTAATTTAATTATTTAATTAGGTTCTGAAAATGAAATTTTTGCAAACATTGGAATTTGACCGCAAAACTTGTACCATTGCATTCATGACGAAATTTTGGTCAACATGCATGTTTGGAACTTCGCGAACGGAGTCTATATGAAAAGGTTGTGGACAAATTACGAAAATGGTTGGAAAATAAATAAAATAGGGTAATATTTATGGAAATAATTAATTACCTTTAATACCCCTGCCCCACTGCTATCAGGTCGACCGTTGGTCGATAGGAAAGTAGAATGAATAGTAGACTTCTTGCTTGATGGTAGCAGGTGGTAGCTAGGATTAAAAGTAATACAAATTATATTTTAATGGATGGATTTTTTTGGAAATCTATCAGACGATTGAGGGTTATTTCCACGCCTATAAATAAAGGGCTAGACCTCCATTTTCTTATTCATATTTTTTAAAGGCAGCAGCGAAGCTCAGATATTTCCAATCGTCCAATCTCTTCTAAACATAAATTATAAACATATGCAAATTAGATTTACGAGAATTAGAGAGATTAGATTTAGATCATTGAAAAAGAAGTGGTTCTTCGCTTAGATAATTTATATAATTGAATTTCCTTCTTCTTTTCCTATTTCTTCTTTTAGATCTACATATCTAAATCGTTTTTTTGGCAGAGACTATCAGTTTTTAATAGGAACCTAACACATATTATTATAACAAATAATAATTACAAATAAGAACAGGAGTTTGGTGGATTGCCAAACTCCTATTACGGTTTTAAAAGTGGACCATCCACTGCATCAGTTTTCAAGATGGACTATGCACCACTATCGGTTTTTATAGTGGATCGACTACTGAAGCTAAACTAGCTTACATCACATGAGCTAGGTACAGTGACTAGAATACTCAATAACAGACATATTACTTACTCCACACAGGAAGTCAATTACGTTTGCTAAGAACACAACAAAATTACAACTAAAACTGTGACATATTATAATTATAAATAGGACAGCTACACTAAACAAGGACAACATACCATCACTCCCTAGCATATGGTCACTTAGGATGACATCATCTCACATGACACTTGACTAGCTAACCTAGCAAGTAGGCTAGCAAGGATTTCCAAAAAGAAACTTAACATCACACAGTACCCTAAGGTACAACTAGCACAATTCCACGACATAGTACATTTTGACATAGAGAGCAACAAAGCTACAAGCTTGAAGAAGGGCACCAAAAGAGATGCAACTTCAATGACATGGGAGACCAAACATTCCGAAACACAAGGGCGATACCATATAGAGAGTCAATCATACAAGAGTTTGAAGAACAATTTTCCCAATAACTAGAAGAGAGCAGCGATAGACAATCAACTACGTAGGAAAGGCTATTGTCGAGCATACGTGAACATTTCACCTCAAAACCAAATCTCAAGGCGACCACAGCCTACCTGAACTCTTAGCACAACATCCCAACCGGAAAAAGCCAGAAATTATCTTGTTACAATTACAACTTACTTACATGTCATACGCAACAGGAAAGACATTGACCTAGGAACCAAAATACCAACTTCATAAACATGCAAATCGATGAACGTGGATACAAGAAGGAGAAGAGGAAACAGAGAAACCTAAGGCGAAGGCGCCAACCTTAAAGAAATACACAAAAAAGGCACATATCAAAAGAGAAAGCACAAAGACCCAGGTTGAGGAAGATGCAAACCTTGCAGAGCAAAATTCACAGAAGAACCCATAGACAAATCTAAATCTTTGTTTATAAATACCCTTTGGAAATAAATTGTAGATCTGTAGGATTTGGGAATTTTAAGCCTAAAAGCTCTGACATGTTTGGATTTGGATAGCTTTAACGGGGTGGGAAATTATATATATTGTTTATAATAAACATACATGATTCATTTGTGTTTAATTTGAATTTTATGCCTAAAAGTGATAGGTTTGTTTATTTTGTCGAATCTAAATTATTATGAATATGGGTTAGGTATGGATTTGTAGGCCTTTTTAACTTACTATTGTAACACCCTGTAATTCTAACAACACTATAATGATAAATTAAACAATACTTAATTAAATATTTGGAATTAAGTAAAACGGACTGTGCCATTGCGTTCGTCTCGGTGTTCTTCTTAAGATAGACTTTGAGTTTACGTAAAACGGACATCATATGAAGAAGATATTAAAGTTTGAAGTTTATATACATATAAGCCATTTATATATAAATAATGCTATTCTAGAAAATCAAAATTTGAGGTGGGAAAATAGGGGGAAATCGGCCGATTAGGGGTCGACCCTAGCCCTAAGGGTGTCGACCCATGGGTTGACCCATCGACACCCATGACGACCCCCCTCCCCCCAAGATCTGGGCATAATTCAGTTTTTGAACGTGGGCTCATTTCTTGACTAGATTCGTTGAACCTAGACTATAAATAGGACCTCAATCTCATTGTTTTTATTCACCAAAAACAATGGAGACAATGAGGTGCTTCCCCAACTCAGTTTGATCTAGCATATTCTTCTTCAATAATAAGTTATACGTATTCAAGGATCTGTGCTACAACATCTACAATCAATTATCTGTTCTTTAGATCCAATCACAGTGAGTTTATGTTGCTTTTAGATATAAACACCTAAAATGTAATCTTGACATGTTTACAAGTTTGGATCTAAGCCTATGCCTGTTAGTAACCTGAATCATAACTGATCTGTCATTACTTGTATAACTGATATATTGATTAGTGCCTATATGCCTATTTACAATATCCATATTCTGTTAGTTTTCCTAATCATGTCACCTTATGCCTATTATGTTAGTTTGCCTAATTATGTCATCTTATGTCAGTTTTACTTACTATGCCTATTCTCGTTCTCTTCTCTCCCTCTTTCCTTTTTTGTTTTTTAGCTAGACTACCTTCAAGCCTAGGCCTATCGCTGAAATACGCGAATGCACGAAATTGGGGACGATTGGGAATGATTAATTTTGGGCATAATTCATACCACCTTAAGCCAAAACTTGGATTTTAGGGGAATAATCTGTATCTTGATCTAAATCTTAATATGGGGCATAACTTGTATCATAGACCAAACGGGGATTTGGGGCATAATAAACATGATAATTGGTTATTAATGAAAATACCCAGATTTACAGTAATTAGAAACTGCAACCACGCTTGGACATGAGGTTAGATTACACTTATGTAGAAGCATGCCCGGAACCGTACGACATATCCAGCGTCCACAAGTGGTAAGTCTAATGTGAGGGGTCTAAGTGCGTAAACACGTGACGACGCTAAGACACGAGGTTAAGTCCGATTTGTGGGACAAATCTTCCCGGACCCAACAGGCATATCCAGCATCCACAAGTGGTAGACTTAAGGTGGGAGGTCTAGCGCGTTATAAGAATAAATGAATGTATGGTGATGAACTTGTAATACTTAACCTATTTGACTCCATAAGGATTACATAAACATGTTAACTTAAGTAAGGGTTTAAGTAAACTTGCTTAAATCAGCAGGTGGGTTAAGTTAATCTTGTTAAACATGTGAGGATGGGTTATACATATGAACCCAAAAAACTTAACCTATTGGGGTTATGCAATCTTGTTAAACTAGTAGGCATAACCTATTGAAATCCTAGTAATGGGGATGCAAGCCTGGGGGAAGCTTGTATCATCTGTTGGGTAGGACCCGTTTCAGTCAGTAACCCATCTTGGTATCCAACGGGGAAGCCCGAACTAGGTCAAGGTCTGGGCACGCTTACTGAGCTGATTACAAGAGGTCACCTGAGTGAAGGTGTTGAAGGCGCTTTCCCACGGAGTCACGTGCTTGCATGGGTCTGTTTGCTAGGGAAGATAAGATGTTGTGACATCAGTAGATATGGTTTTGCACATCTTGTAAACAAAGGGTTGCCGCTTTAGGAGGTGATACATCCTACTGTGGGGCTTGCACAAGGTATCTACGAGTTAGGAAGCCAATCGATTAGGGGTAGTAATAAGCGTACATCTAGTCTTGCTTGTTTAAGAGCCCATTATTGTCGTTGGGGGTTAACACCTGTCAGTTCTATTAGGCTAACTGTTATTGTACGGGGTAAAACCTCTCACTAGAAGTACATCTACGTCTACCATCTTGTACTTGTTGGGATCATCTTGATCTTGTTATACTAGTATTAGTACAGAGAACAGTACTAGAGAAGCCCAATGCATGTTCTGTTCTGTTTATCATGTTTACCTTGTTATACCTGCCTTATGACATTTTTATATCTCTCCAACTTATATGCCTGTCATGATGCTTTTACTTATTTATATGCTAAAAGTAACTGGACTCGCCAGACTTTATGCCTGACCCATTTTTTCCCTCTTCTTTCTCTTCCCTTCCCCCTAGGTTCTCAGGCTGGGAATACTCAAGTGTTAGACCAAATTATGGTTCTAACACCCAAATTGTCTAGAATTGTAGAGAATAATAACTGGAAACGAAAGAAAATGCAATGAACACACCGGATTATAGTGGTTCGGGGTTAACGAGCCTATGTCCACTTTATATATCTTTGATTATATGTTGAATTCAAGTACAATCAATGATTTCTCTCAATTTCACTTTTACAATAGTGGTTCACTCAATAATTTCGAGATATTACTGATAAGAAATAATGGCGAATCCGTAATGGTGGAAACAATACTCAGAATTGCCAAAATATCCTCAAAGATGTCAAGCATGGAGCTATTTGTAGGGGATATCTGCAGGCGGTTCATGAAGACACATGGCACGGATCCCAGAGATCTCGGACTGGCTCGTGGCTTGGTGGAGAAGTGGTCAAAATGGTAGTTATGGTAGGTGTTGCAAGATCCTTCAATCTTGGATTGTGGATGACCAAGTCTTCGGCACCATTCTCCGGTAACGGATCGGTTCGTGATCCTATTTCACAAACAGGTCGTGGTGCTCATCGAGAGTGGGTCGGGAATCTGGTTCATGAGTGGGTTATGATGAAGGATACGACGAGCCGATGGAGGAGGTGCATCACGAACCAGCTAGGAGTATGGGTCGCGAGCAGGACTTGGTCAAATACGAGTATCTCCGTCTGCCATGTGTAAGTCTTCATATCCTTGGTGGCTTGGTTCAAAAGCTAGCCAACATTTTGCCCCCTCGAAGTATGTTTTATCAGAGATGGAACATGCTTTGAAATTATGAACTGTCCTTTCATGGAACAACGTAAATCAAGATTCGTATTTGTTTGTAACGTCGCACTACTTCAAAAGCTTGCCTCTCTTGACCGATATAAATATCAGTTCAGATTTCCACTTATTTCTCTATTCATTGGTCAATCTTCATCTTTTAAATTCCGGAGTATATTGTGATCAATTTGTCAGGTGAGCTCTAAATTTTGTAAGTATTTTGGGGAATTCATCACTCCTGTAAGTAAGAAGTTCCAGCGTTTTAGTTTGATGATCATTCCTGAGTCCAAACGATCAGAGCACAGTGCGGTTCGTATAACTGAACATGGGTCACGGACTGTGGTCGAGCAGGCCTTCATGCGGACCACGATGGGCTCTCTTGACTGGACATGGGCCATCAAACCCGGTGGAGAACATGAGACAAAAATAGGAAATTTAAGGGCCTCCGTACAAACTATATATAAGTCGATTCTTCCTTCTTTCCTTCCCTTCTTCTTTTACTGCTGTCGTCTTAGTTCCCCCCCCCCATTTTAAACCCTAAATCACAATTTCTTGTAAGCCACACAACTTCACAAACCGATTCAAAGAGGTAAAGGTGGTTTTTAATTCCTTGTTTTACTATTCTCATCGCTCCAAACTCCGTGTTGCCTTGATTGCAACCCCCCCTAGCATTCCTCTTGATCCTGGTGGATTTGTTGTCGATCTCGAGGCCATGGCGATGGAGGCTGTAATGTCGAGATTTGAGAGGGGAGTTTGTGGATTGGATAAATGGAGAATCGGAGAAGAAGGGCTAAGGAGCCTAGAGATGCTACCATTATCGGAGATCAACTCATGACAGTGGCTAGAGAAGGGTGGAGATTCGATTCGTGGAGATTAGCAGGGAGTTGGTTTCGTGGAGAAGGATGGAGAAGAAAGTTATTTCAATGGTGAAAGAGGATGGTGGTTCGGGTCGTGATGACGGGATAGTGTCGGTTTGTGGGGATGGGAAATGGACGGGTCGTTGGAGTGTCTGACGAGTCGTATGGAGCGAGGCGATGTGGTACTCAACCGAACACATACTCACGAGCCTGTTCCCGACCGCGAACCGAAGCCTTCCTTATGGGTTAATTCTCCTATCAAGAGCCGGACTGATCCCACGAAACGGACTATCCTCACGAGCTAAAGCCTTCTCACGAGACGCAAAAATTTCTTGTGCTAAGCCCCCACTACGAGCCGAACCATAGAACTTCATGCATTAGCCTATCTTCAAACCAATTCCTATCTTATGATTATACCCGATTGACTCTCATCAGTTAACCGAATATGTCGACGAATACTTTAACTGAAAATCAACTACAACTTGGACTAATCGATGGACAGTTAGGTTAGAGCCTACAAGACTAACTTTTTGGACTGGACAATGGCCTAACTTGGGAGCATACAATGACCAATATCATGCTTATCTAATTTACTTTGTGCTTTTCTTGCCCAGTATTATGCACACCTGCAAACACCAGCACTTGCACACACACACACACAGAGGGTTTATGGGAAATTGTATACTAATCTTTCATGATTACTCGCCACCACAGCCATGTCTGACAGACGTTCGTCAAGAATATCAAAAAAGAGGGCTGATCCAGAGTCGTCAAGTTATCATAATCCTAATTTGCTTCCTTCTGACCCAGAGTGGGAAAATTCTGGATCGGATTATGAGACATATATTGATAGTGAATCGATATCTTCCGAGAGCACATCACTTGAGGAATAAGAAGATGACCGCGCTCCTGATGAGATCCGGGGTGTTGAAGAAGTAGAGAAAGAGAAGTTGAGTGACTCCCTGGCCTCCAAATTGGACAAGTTAAAATTAGAGAAAATCTGTTTAAGGCATGGGATTCCTTGGGACGATGTAAAAACTCCGGAAGAAGGAGACATGCCCCATTCTGCTCCGGGAGGATACATGGCTATCAGTAGGCTCATGTGATGGGTAGGCACTATCCCTCCGTTTCCTCCGATTGTCGTTGATCTCCTAAGATGATTACATATTGCTTCCATGCAACTCCATCCCAAAAGAAGATAAAACAACTTTGGCTAATTTCAAACAAATCTGGATTCCTAAGGGTACTAAGGTAAATTCTGACGGATTGCAAATTTGGGTACCAAAACATGTGAACAAAGCTGTGAGTGGTTTTACAAATTTTGTTAGACCACTTGATCCCCTGAATTGTTAGGTACCGAAGGATGCTGAGGAACTGCTTTGCAAAAGAGAATTGAATTCGAGCTGCTCAATATTCATGTATCATCCATAGTTCCTTATCCAAGCTTGTTGAGTTAGAGATTCTGATTTACATTGGATTATGGTATGATCTCTGAACTCACCTTTGTAAATATTTTATTTTTTTATTTCTCCTTATTTCCTTTCTGTTTATTTTTTCTTTGTTTTATTTTATTTTGGCTTGTCACTGTCATATCATTGTAACTTCTTTTGGGCTTCCTTAACTTCAAATTGCAGAATTCATATTTTTCTGGAAATTTGCTCCATTTATATAAAACTGTGATGTTTTTAATCATTACCAGATCTTGAATTTATTTTTGTAGATATATGCAATTGATTTAGAGTTTTTTTCCTGATCCTTTGAATTCATATTAGTGTCGATGTATTCTTTTCATATCTTGAACACTGTTGATTAGAATTCTAAAATTTTGAAGATCTGAAAGTTTTGTGAAATTTCACACACCTTTGTTGTTTTGAGTCTCTTCTAATTCACTTTGAAAAGTCTTGAAATTTTCTACTCATTACAGCACTCTGTTATTTATCAGTTGTGGATATTTCATTATTTTTCAGATTGACTTGGATATTTTGAAATGTCTTAAATTACATTAATACATCTAGAAATTCATCTTATATTCATGATCATTTTATGGTTGACATCTGTTTGTCTGAAATCATCTGAAATTCTGGATATTTTGAATATCGCACACCTTTTAATCCTGAAATTATCATCTTGTGTGAATTATTCATTATATCTCAAACCTGACATTGATTCAAGTGATTTCAAATAATTTTTTTTTAATTTTCTGGATCATGAATACCTCTCAAATTTGATGTAAAGGATCTGAAATTTCTCTTATGCTTGTCATACAAAATTGAGAAAAATTCTATTGAAATAGAGGTCTTGAAACTCACTGTTATTTCATGATTTTTTGATTTAAATATTTGTTTGTTTAAAATCATTTAAAGTTATTGATTTATTGGATCTCACACATATCTTGAATCTAAAATTAATAAGTGTGACTGATTCATTGAATCTTGAGTTTTTCATATTTCTCAAATGATTTCAAATAAACGGTATTTTTGATCTTGAATCATGAATCGTCTTTTGTGACCATTGGGAATATTTGTGAAACATCTTCTAGACAAGTCTGCTTTGAATTGATTTCTGTGCTGCTCTGATATTGTTTCAAATAACTGCTTGTTGTTGTCTGCAACTCTGATAAATGTGACAAATTTGTTAATCTTGTCCGGCTGGGCTTTGTAGTTAAAATTTTATAATAAGGAAACTAATTGGTATCAGATGTGCTGAATTTGTTTTGTATATATTTTAATCCCTCTTGTCCTGTATAGCTCTTCATATTCCTCTTATAATTGATTTTCAATTTTAAAATTATTTATTGATTATTCATTCGGAAATTGAAATCAATATCCAAATTGAACTGTATTTATAATTCATCAAAATTATTATCATATTTTGAAACTGTGATGAATTGTGACTGTAGTATATTTCACAACAAGAGGAGATTGTATTTATATTTTCATGATGCTTGAACAGTTATTATAATATCTTTGAATGGGAAATTATTTCATGACCATCTCCTTTATCTATCATCATTCTTCCATCCATGATAATTTTATATTAATGTGGAGAGTTAATATGTTTTAAAATATTTTTTGAATAAATAGTGGAAATATATGTGATAGAAATGGGACTATTTTATTTTTTAGAATTAGTGAAAATTGAAAATTTTCAATGATCTCGGTACAGTTGATCATATTTCGTAATATAATTAATTTAGAAATTTATTTCACAGTCCATTCCTATACCTTGCCACCTTTCTATCATCCATATTGGTTTTACTTACTGAGGGGTTTTCTTTTTGAAACTGAAAATAATTAAATTAATATATAAGTGTGTCTCTAACCTCGTTTAGAAATCCAAGCTCTGGTCATGCATGGTTAAGAGACAACTTATAATTTAATTTGCGACTAACCTCATTTAAAAAATCCAAGCTCTGGTTATGCATGGTCAGTGTGCTCTTAAATAAAAAAAGTTTGAATAAATAAACATTTTATATGAATTTCCTCTTGGTATGTGAAAACCAGTCTATCAATCCATTTTCTAATTTGTGAAATATGTTAATATTTTATGACGTATTATGATTTGTTGATTGATAGGTATTGGGATTTGACATTATTCGATTTTGTCACTTAAGTCGAATTATTAACTATAGTCCAAAACCATCACTGTTTTTGTGCTTTAATCTTATAAAATTCTTTTGGAAATAATTGGAAAATATTTATATTTTTTAAAACTCTCTCCATTTTTATAAATTCATCGTAAATTCGTCATTCTCTAAAATGTGAAATATGCCACCTATTCTTAGAATATTATGATTTTTGTTTGACTGATTGAGATTTATGATGACCGTTCTTCCTCTTAAGTTGAAATTATATTTCTAGTTAGTATTCAACTATATTTTAAATTCTGTATCCTTTTGATGATAACAAAAGGAGGAGAATGGGTTGAGATTTTGATCTATGAGTGAATATTTTATAAATATTTTTAATTTTGAAAATTTGTTATTATTCATTTCATTTCACTCATGCATAGTTATAGGGGGATTCTCTGTTGTAGGGGGCTTTCAAATAGGGGGAGTTATGTTCTTCTCTATTAAACACATTTATTGTATTCAAAATCTTAATATTTGTTTGTCATCATCAATGGGTTGAGATTTTGGTTTATGAGTGAATATTTTATAAATTTTTTTAGTTTAGAAAATTCATTATTATTCATTTCATTTCACTCGTGCACAGTTATAGGGGAGTCTCTGTTGTAGGGGGAGCTTTAAAATAGGGGGAGTTATGTTCTTCTCTGTAAAACACATTTATTGTATTCAAAATCTTAATCTTTGTTTGTCATCATCAAAAGGGGGAGATTGTTGTATATAACAGTGTTGTATACACAATTATATGATTTTTGTTGATGATAACAACCAAATATATATAAAATTATAAATGTGTTTGTACTGTACTGTTTCATATATATCATCACAGACAGGAATAAAATATTTATATTCAAATAAAATACAACTGTACAGACATTCAGATATTTATACAGTATTTTATTTAAATATAAATGTTTTATTTCAATATTCAAACATTACACCTATTTATAACTCCACTATTTGAACACATCACATTTCATACACATTCCAAAATATTGTACTTGTAAATAAACTGTATATAATAGACAAGTTTTTTTGAACACAATAAAATAGTATTTTATTTCAAACAAATTTGTTTAACACAACCATCAGTACAATTCTGTTGTTACACAGCTCCTCACTATAACACTCTGTCTATACATCTCATATATATACAATCACTCAGTTTCACTCAGTTTACATTTCTATTTACAGACACACTGACACTGATACATTGACACGTCTTCATATTGTCTTCATCTTCAATCTTTTGTCTTCACAGCTCAATCAGTCCAGTCTTCATACCTGTCATATACAGAAACACACACAGAGTATATGGAACAGAAATAAAACAGAATACTTGCAAATATAAATTTTATTTTTAAAATTTATTTGCCTCAGAATTTCAGTGTGTTTCTCATCATTTTTCATGACTTGATCTGATATGTATATATTTATAGTACCCACTGATCAGCCTCAACACATTACACTGGTTTGTTGATCAGAACCAGTTGATTCTGAACAGCCACAACACAGTGTAGCAGTCTTCTGATATATATTCAAATAGACACACATATACACACACACACACAACACATATATATACATATATGTATACATACAGGTTAATATGGCCAGCATAACAGTGAAATGGAGCAAATGAATACAAGCAAGCAGCAACATAAATAAACATGACATGGTCGGGCCAAAGTCCAGAACAAAGCTAGCTAAATGGTCGAGCTCAACAAATGACAAGGGACAACTTCATTTTTTAAAAGCATGGTGAAACAGCATGTACACAAGTGTACAACACTTCAAGGACTACTCAAACATGTACAATTGTGTTTCAAATCAGCATGGTCATATAAGCAGCAGCATGACATGCACAAGAAATGGAGTAGTGGTACAAGACATGTCAAAATAGCATGTATATGTACAGTTTACAAATAAGGTGCAAATGGTGTATATGTCAACATAGCAATGCATTGGAGCAAGCAGCAAAACATGGGTGTGTTGCATGTTAAGCCTAAATGTGTCGAGTACAAACCAGAAATACATTTAAAGTACCAGAAATTGTCGAGCCAGTGCAGCATGCACATGAAGCATGAATCATATGACAAGAAAGAAGTTCAAGTGGATCTACATATGTGGATAGCAATGTCAACAATGAGACGACATAAAACAATGCTCAAAAATTTCAGAATTAAATTCAGCAATTCTGTTTTGAGAAAATCAGGTTCAAGAAATCAGTGCAAAGAATTTTGCAAATACCAAATAACATGCAACAAGTAGTGCAAATACATTTCAGCATGGCTCTCACAAAATGGCTGAGGCAACATGGTTTAATAATGGTGCAACCGTTCAAGCGTATTCAAAACAGAGTATGGCACATATACAAAATAAACATGCTACCAGTTCCATGATGTTCACATGCAAACTAAAGGCAACTCAACATGAAGCATGGAATCATATCAGTGGAGACAAAGCTCAAGTACAAATAATGTATGCACAGGGTCAAGCTATGTTTCATCTAAACAAACACTAGAAAGAGCATAAGCAAGGAGCAGTTTTCACAAGTGTGATCAAAGTGTTCATGTCAGCAACTTTTTATTTGGCAAGCGAAAATTGCTTTGTAAATATATATATATATATATATATATATATATATATATATATATATGAGTAATGGTTAAAATTGATCACATATTGTATGGTGATTATGCATCTCGGAAATTAAGTGACAACAAGAAATTTCCAGTACCATTATTCAAGGGACCACAGTTGTTTATTTCAAATTATTTCCAGATTTCATAAAGTTCACTATTGGACAGAAATCAAGCAAGCACAACAAGGATTTATTCAAGGAGAAATGTGTGTCTAATGAAAAATTTAAAGCAAGAAATATTTTTTTCCCCTAAAATCATGCAGAGAATTCAAAAGAGGAAAGCAACAAAATCACTCATATTTGTTTCCAATTTTTTATCTCGGCTGCATTCAAGTTCAAGGCAACAAATAAGGCAAACTGATTATGGGTTCACAAATCATTCACTGCATTGTTATCAAGGCAGAAAAATTCAATTTCAAGCCGAAGTTATCAAAAACCAAATAGGGACATCCACGAAAGCCATTCAAGCTGATTTTATCAAGAAGATGTCAAAAGAGGAAAAACGCAAATCAAGCCAAGCCATTTTCTGAAATCAGAGAAATTAAGGATTTAAAAATCCTATTTTTAGACACCATCCTCATCACTGGCTTTATCAGATCGAAACCACATCAGATCGAAAATCACAACAACTAGAAAGCAATTCAAAGAAAATTTCAGATAACTCACAATTGTTTTCTAAGGTTTCAATCAATTGCTCCAAAAATCGAAGAATCAGATAACCACGAAGACTCGAGCATCAGAGAATCACACTTCAACAATCAAGAGTTGCAATTTGGAGCATCACCAGAGAAAACTCTAAATTACTCCATCATCGGCCGCCATTCTTTATCTCCTCAAAAGGAAATAGATCGAATAAAAGAAAGGGTGCACCAAAACAAAAGGGGTCGGCCTACATTTAGCTTGGCTAAGCTTTTATTTGTTTTTATAGGGCCTAGGGTTTTCTTTTTTAATTTGTATTGGTTTAGATTTTGTTGTTTTTATTTTGTTTTGCAAAACCGTCTGACCAGTTCTAGAGTCTGTAAAATATAGGGGAATCAGTCAGGGTATTGACTGACAGTTGCTCGAGTCTGTAAATTCTAGGTTACTAGTTACGGGGCCATAACTAGGGGAAATCTGATCGAGGGGATATCGATCAGTCTAGGGTTTTAAGCATAGGGTTAGAATAGGAGCAGGGTTTGTGAGTGTACATGGTCATGTATGCGTGATCTGTTCTATCACCTAGTAAAAACCTTAGGAATGCAGGAGTAGGCTGGTTTTTACCGAAGCTGGGTATATCTGCGTGTGATTTATTTTCTGCATTTTTGTTTCTACTATATTCTGTGATGTTTTTATTATTATATATCCCGTTAGATTTTTAATTTAGTTAAAAAATGTGATTAACCCTATTCACCCCCCTCTAGGGTTAATCTAGATCCAACAGCCTCATCGTTACTCTTATTGCTATCGCGATCTTCATGAGAACACTCAAGCTATCTTCCATATCTGAACATGATCACAGTGATAGTCGAGGAAGGGACAGTGTAACAACTCGTATTCTACGTATCAGAGGGTCGTAGAATATTTATTTCATTTTCATACGAAGTCATATGGTCGCGTAACTTTAGGGAACGACTATTGGGGTCATTACCAATGTTCATGATTTTTGCCTATTTTTAGATGACCATTTTCCCCCTAGCCAATCTTGTTTTGCCCATAACTTTTTATTGGTAAGGAGTTTTGACCTGAAACCACTTCCATTGGATTCGGATGATGGTTTAGCTTTCCGTAGAGTGGTCACATTAGCCAAACGGAATTATCGTTTGGGAGATATGGATGAAATAAGGTTTAGAAGTGAAAAACAGCTTAACCGGGCCTAATTAAGGGGAATAACAGCTAGGCTCATAACCCATTTCGGGATTAGGGTTATGGGAGGGCTGATAGGGTTAGGAAAAACATTTCATTTCAGTTTTTACAGCCGCCACTTTCATCCTTTGAACCCTAGCAATGACCTCCACCTTCTAAATCACTCCCAAATCGCCTTCTAATCACTAATTAAGAAGATCTACATCAAATCAAGGCAAATCAACACCAAATCAGAGTTGGAGCAGCTGTGTTGCATAGTAATTCGACCCAAACTAGTAGTAAAGTTCAGATCCATAATTCATTTGTGGCTAAGGTGAGTGATTTGCATTGTTTTTCACTAATTACGGCTAATTAGGGGTGATTAGTGATAATTAGCGAAATTATGCATGTTAAAATTTTGGAAAAAAAATTAAAATATTATTTTATGCCTCTGTTATAAGTTTGGGTTAATTAGGACATGTTTTGCTAATCGTATGGCTAAATCATGATTAAGGGGATTAAGGGAAAAACATGGGCTTTGGATACGTTCGATCCATATAAACATGTTAAATTGTTGTTTTGCTATTTGTGGATGATTATACATGTTGCTATTACTACTTGGAATGGTTTGTGATTGCATAGGAAAATTATAATGGTCGAAAATGTCATCGTATGGCGTAAAACAGTCGTAGAAAAGTTGCAGGAAATTGTGCAGGAAATTGGATCGGATTGCACCCCTCCGAACCGACCCAATCGTGACACTCACCCCTGACCCGAACCACTTCAGCTTGCGCATCACGAACCGCCTGAAGAAGCAAGTCACGACCAAATGCTCAGGAACTGGCACCACGACCCGAACCGTCTGAGGACATGCGCCACGAACTAACATTACGACCCAACCCGCTAGAGAGAAGGAGCTTGATCCGAACCGCCATGAGAGGGAGCTCATTACCTGACCCGTTAAAGTGAAGGCATCACGAACTGAACGAGGATGGCCGAATCGAACCGATGATGACTGTGGTACTACGCACATTCGAACCGATCCGGAGGAGACCAAACCCGAGATGCAAAGGTAGTCCAAAGGAGAAGTTAGGACTCAAGATTCAGATGGGAACTAACGAGTTAACTTCATGAATTGGACTTTGCTGTTGGACGTGTGCTAAGGGTTATCGACGTCTATAGCTTTGACTCACCACTGAGAGACGGATATTTGCTATGGATCAGTGCAGTGAAGTCGTTATGACTTCATGGGGCAAAGTGATCGGAGCAAGGCTATGAGCCATTGCAGTGGAGTTGTCATGACTCCATGGGGCAGAGTGGACATAGCAAAGGATTAGTGGCTATGGATCAGTGCAGTGGAGTCACTATGACTCTATAGGCCAGAGTAATCGTAGCAAAGGATTGGGTGATCAAAGTGGTAGATATCGTATACTTTACACACTGAGTGAAAGATGTGAGGATGATTGCTATGTTTGATATTTGCTATCACCATTACATGCACACCCCCTCCCCCTTTATTTCCACACCATGTGTTAGTGTCACCTTAAAGTACTGTACATCTTGTTGTGTTAACTCTTTGGTTGTAGGTCCAGGTTCAGATATGGTTATGTATACCTATTATTGTTCTGTTTTGTTGCTTATCGCTCATACCAGACTTTTGTCTGACCCAGAGTTTTATGTCTCTTCTTATTACTTTGGTTGTTCTTAAATGGGCAGACTAGAGACAGGTTAGGTGGTATGCACGAGTAACTGTATCGGAGACGAGCAGGAGGCTTCCACATATGATATATATATATATATATTCTCCATGTGTTGTTGTTTGTCACTACTTTGGGCATTAGTAGTGCAACTCTTTCTTTTGCTTTAGAGACAGTATTTAAGAGTTGTAATAATGACCGTTTGGATCATAAGCTGTATTTTGAATTCCGCTGCTATAATGGTTTAGTTTTCAGCTTATGAACTATCTCGCCTGTTTTGTGTCAAAGTATGTTACTATCATATTTTATTCCGTGCGCTGTGAGACATTCTACAGGTTCTTTGTTGTTTCATCGTCTTCTTTCTTTTCTTTGGCGACTGTCCCGTGCTGTTGGGCATCGACACAGCGTGTTTCGGAGGAAATGTCTGCTGGTGCAGGGCGGGCCGTCACACTTGGTATCAGAGCCTAGGTTGCATAGTTAACCAAGGGGAAGACATCAGGGAGAGATAGTATACGTATATGAGAGTGCTTATTTGTGATATTTGGTTTTCAATATATATATATATACTATTAGTATGTCTAAGGATGGGGTCGCACTGCATTGGCACCACTGAAGAGATGGTTAATCGTTTTCTCTTTACAGATTGAACGATAAGCCAATATTCGAGGAATACTGGATCGGGAGCCAATAATAGGAATGTTACTGATATGAGGATGATGTTCACTGACTTCATGAGAGAGATGCTCAGGGATGTTCAGAAGGAAGCCCCTAATGCGGCAAATGGTGGTGGTGCAGGCACCTAGGGCCGATTTCGCCAAGCTCTATAAGGACTACACTAGTCTTGGTGGGAAGCCGTTCCACGGAACAGAATCGCCTACAGAAGGTCAGGATTGGCTCGATAGTTGTAAGTGCATCTTTGAGGACTTAGAGATCGAAGATGCAATGAAGAAAAAGCTAACATCCCGTCAGCTTCAAGGATGGGCTATGAATTGGTGGAATGCCATTAAGGCAGCTACTCCTGAGTACCAAGTTACATGGAATTAATTTAAAACTCACTTCGGTGACAAGTTTATCCCAGTTGCCTAGAAGTCAAAGTTGTTTAGGAAGTTCTTGGAGCTTAAACATAATGGTAGTGCAGTCTCAGAATATATTACTGAGTTCGATACTTTATCGAAGTATGGATTATCTCTTATCGATACTCCCGAGAAGAAGAATGAGAAGTTCATAACAAGCTTAGATCAGTACTCAGGGGAAAGTATTATAAACCATATTGATGAGACTTTTGGATCAATTGTTGGGAAAGCATTAAGATCAGAGAGCCTTTATCCTAAGCCCAAGGCTGAAGTGGTTGTTGCAACTGCAGAGGGTCCAAAGCCGCAGGCAAGCAGTGGAGGCAAGAATAATTCTTAGAATAAAAGGGAGTAGAGTCAGACCAAGGATGGTCAGAAAAAGAAAGATAAGAAGGATGTTGAGTGCTTTAGCTGTGGCAAGAAGGGCCACTATGCCAAAGAATGTCAAGCAAAGCCAACGGATAGGAAGTGCTTCAACTACGGCCAAGTGGGACATCACAAGGATAAATGTCTGCATCCCCCTAAAGAGAAGCAGATTGTGAAAGCATATGCTATTAATGTTGTTCCTTCTTCGTCGAATGCCCCAACTGCGACGGAGAAATGAAAGAATGTCATCGTTCAAGGTATGCTTTCTATTTATGATGTTCCTGTTCGAGTATTGTTTGATACTGGAACTTCCCGTTCCTTCATATCTAGTGACCTGGTAGATATGTTGGGATTGGAACCCGAGATTGTCGATAGACATTTAGTGGTGACGAACCAGATTGGTGGTTCAACTAGCCTTAGTATGATTTGTCGAAATTTAGTCTTATCGAGTCATGGATATATATTTGCTTGTGATTACTGTGTTTTGGGCTTTACTGGGTTTGGCATTATCTTGGGAGTCGATTGGCTCCAAAGGTACGGAGTGGTGTTAGACTGTGAGGGATTTTCGGTGATTATTAGGGCAGATGTTGGGCTGAGGGTTATGTTTGGTGGCCTACCTAGTGATGAGGTGATGGCTAGTTTTCTAAATTCCCTCGACATTCTGCAGGACGAGTTATCAGGGGTTCTCATTGCTAGCCAGTATCCGGATATCTTCGAGGAAGTGATTGGACTTCCACCACACCGAGAGATTGAGTTCCGTATTTATTTAGTGAAAGATGCCATGCCTATAGTGATGTCACTTCGTCGTATGGCACCAAGGGAGAAACTAGAGCTCGGGGTGCAAATGAGCGATCTTTTGAAGAAGGGATTTAACCGAAGAAGTGTCTCCGAGTGAGGAGCACCAATTGTATTTGCCATGAAGGTAGATGGTTCCCTTTGTTTATGTGTGGACTATCGCAAGTTGAATAAAGTGACTAGGAAGAATAAGTATCCTCTTCCGTGGATAGATGATTTGTTTGATCAGCTGGAGGGAGCGAGAGTGTTCTCCCAATTGGACCTCGCGACAGGATTTCATCAGCTCCGAGTACCAGCTGAGAGTATTCCTAAAACGGCCTTTCGGATGCCGTCTGGATTCTATGAGTGGTTGGTCATGCCATTCGGGTTGACCAATGCACCAGCATATTTTGTGGATCTTATGAATAGAGTATTCCGAGATCAACTGAATAAGTTTGTTCTTGCGTTCGTGGACGATATACTTGTTTATTCGAGGATAGAGGAAGAACACAATGAACATTTGAGAGTAGTGATGGAGGTGTTAAGAAAACACCAATTGAAAGCGAAGTTTTCTAAGTGTCACTTCTGGAGGAGGGAAGTGAGATTCTTGGCCCATGTTATTTCAGAGAATGGTATTGTCGTGGACCCTGCGAAGGTGGCTATGGTACGAGATTGGTCTACGCCTAAGAACGCAATAGACGAAAGAAGTTTCTTGAGGTTAGCTGGATATTATCATAAGTTTATCCAAGACTTCTCCAAGATAGAGGCACCGTTAACTCAGTTAACTAAGAAGAATTAAGCTTTCGTCTGGGACGGAAATTATGAAAATGCATTCAAGAGTATAAAGGAAAAGTTGACACGTTCCCCAGTGTTAGACATTCCTAAAGGGAATGAAGAGATGACAGTATACACAGATGCATGTGGTAACGGACTATGTGTTGTGTTGATGAAAGAAGGTAGGGTTGTAGCTTATGCTAGTCGGCAACTGAAACTGCATGAGAAATATATCCTACCCATGATTTGGAGTTGGCAGCGATCGTATTTTCATTGAAGATGTGGTGACACTATCTCTTGGGAGAAAGATTCAAGTTGTTTACCGATCATAAGTCGTTAAAGTATCTCTTCTCTTAGAAGGATCTAAATCTCCAACAGCAGAGATGGTCAGAATTCTTAGCTTCCTATGATTTCGATATCGCATATACACCAAGAAAGGGAATTGCGGTAGCTGATGCATTGAGTAGGGGACATGCCAGTTTGGGGGCTATGTTTCTAGAATGGAAGAAATATATATCGCAGGATATGATTTCAGACCTAAGTGTGAATTAGATCCAGAGATGTTAGAAAGTTTGACAATCATACCCACTTTGATTGAGTGGATTGATTCCAGACAGAGGGACGATCCTAACCTATTGGAAATCATCTCCAAGTTAGAGATGGGCATCGATGAGGAGATGAACAAGTATGGGCTTGATCGAGATGGATGGCTCAGAAAGAATGGGAGATTAGTTGTACCCAACGTTAATATATTGAGAAATGAAGTACTTAGAGAATGTCATAACTCAAAACTACCTATACATCCCCGTGGTAATAAAATGTATCAAGACATGAAGCAGACCTACTACTGGGAAAGGATGAAAAGAGACATTGGAAATTTTATATCCAAGTACATGAATTGTCAACTAGTTAAAGCTGAGCAAAAGAAGCCTAGTGGTTTATTACAACCGTTGAAAAATTCCCGAATGGAATTGGGAACAAGTCTCAATGGATTTCATTGATGGTTTGCCGAGGACTAGATCGGGTCATGATAGTATTTGGGTGATTGTAGATCGATTGACCAAGAGTGCAAGGTTCATACCGATCAAGTCGAATGGAACGACAGCTAAGTTAGTGGAATTGTATATGAAGTTGGTAGTGAGATTTCATGGAATACCCAAAGGCATTGTGGCTGACCGAGATCCGTTTACTAGTGGATTTTGGAAGAGCTTACAAGAGGCTTTAGGGTCAGAATTACATCTCAGTACCGCATACCATCCTCAAACCGACGGTCAAATAGAGAGGGTGAATCTAGTATTAGAAGATCTCTTGAGAGCTTGCATATTAAATTTTGGAGGGTCATGGGATGACCACTTACATCTGGTTGAATTCGCATATAATAATAGTTATTAGTCCAATATTGGTATGGCTCCATTTGAAGTTTTGTACGGAAGATCATGCAACTCACCATCATGTTAGTTGGGAACCGGTGAGAAATTCGTGCTAGGACCAGATGTGATAAGAGAAACTTCAGACAAGATCAAGGTTATCCAACAGCGAATGAAGGATGGCCAAGATAGGAAGAAGAGTTATGCTGATAAGAGGCGAAGAGATTTAAAATTCTCCGTTGGCGGCTTGGTATTTGTCAAGATTTCTCCGTTAAAGAGCGTGATTCAATTTGGTAGGAGAGGCGAGTTAACATCAAGATTTGTTGGTCCATTCCCAGTTCTCGAACAAGTTGGGAATTTAGCATATAAAGTTGAATTACCTGACAAGATGGCAGGAGCTCACAACGTATTTCATGTTTCCCAGTTAAGGAAGTTCGTGCACGACCCCGATATGACTATTTCACCGGATTAGTTAGATGATATTGAAGTAGAACCTGAGGCAGTTGGGAACCGCAGGCCGATCCATATCATCGAGTAATATATAAAGCAACTTCGAAGGAAGGCAATGAAACCAGTCAAGGTTCAGTGGGACAAGAATGAAAATGACTATACTTAGGAAACAGTGAAGAGCATAAGGGAATCGTATTCAAAACTCTTTTCTTGGTAAGATTTTAAATTGCGATTTAGTTATTCCGCATACTAGGATAGACTTGATGTGTTTGTAATGTATGTTTGATTGTTTATAAATGACTATTAGGCATACGGGACCCGTTGCATGCTTTAATTAGGGAATTTCGGGAGAGAAATTTCTTATTGGGGAGGGAGGGAGGATGTAACGACCCGTATTCTACGTATCGGAGGGTCGTATAATATTTATTTCATTTTCATACAAAGTTGTATGGTTGCCGATTTTTAAATGACCATTTTGCCCTTAGCAAATCTTGTTTTGCCCATAACTTTTGATTGGTAAGGAGTTTTGACCTGAAACCACTGCCATTGGATTCGAATGATGATTTAGCTTTCTATAGAGTGGTCACATTAGCCAACGGACTTATTGTTTGAGAGATATGGCTGAAATAATGTTTAGAAGGTGAAAAACAGCTTAACCGGGCCTAATTAAGGTGATTAGCAGCTAGGCCCATCACCCATTTTAGAATTAGGGTTATGGGAGGGCTGGTAGGGTTGGGAAAAACATTTCATTTCAATTTTTACAGCCTCAACTTTCATCCTTTGAACCCTAGCAATGGCCTCAACCTTCTAAATCACCCCCAAATCGCCTTCTAATCACTAATTAAGAAGATCTACATCAAATCAACACCAAATCAGAGTTGGAGCTGCTGTGTTGCATAGGAATTCGACCCAAACTAGTAGTAAAGTTCAGATCTATAATTCGTTTGTGGCTAAGGTGAGTGATTTTCATTGTTTTCCACTAATTACGGCTAATTAGGGGTGATTAGCGATAATTAGCGAAATTATGCATGTTAAAATTCTGGAAAAATTTGTAAAATTCTAAAATATTATTTTATGCCTCTGTTAGAAGTTTGGGTTAATTAGGACATGTTTTGCTAATCATATGGCAAAATCATGATTAAAGGGATTAAGGGAAAAACATGGGTTTTGGGTATGTTTGATCTATATAAACATGTTGAATGGTTGTTTTGCTGTTTGTGGATGATTATACATGTTGTTATCACTGTTTGGAATGGTTTGTGATTGCGTAGGAAAGTTCGAATGGTCAAAAACGCTGTCGTATGGCGTAAAACAGTCACTGGAAAGTTGCATGAAACCGGATCAGATCGCACCCCTCCAAACCAACCCCACCGTGACACTCACCCCCGACCCGAACCACTCTAGCTTGAGCACCATGAACCGCCTGAAGAAGCAAGTCACGACCTAATGCTTTGGAGCAGGCACCACGAACCGTCTGAGGACATGTGCCACGAACTAACATCACCACCCGACCCGCTCGAGAGAAGGAGCCCGATCCGAACTGCCATGAGAGGGAGCTCATGACTTGACCTATTCAAGTGAAGGCATCACGAACCGAACCAGGATGGTCGAATCGAACCGATGATGACTGGGGTACTACGCACGTTCGAACCGATCCATTGGATACCAAACCCAAGATGAAAAGGTAGTCCAAATAAAAAGTTAGGACTCAAGATCCAGATGGGAACTAACGAGCTAACTTCATGAATTGGACTTTGCTGCGGGACATGTGCTAAGGGGTTATCGACGTCTATAGCTTTGACTCACCACTGAGAGACGGATATAGACTATGGATCAGTGCAGTAAAGTTGTTATGACTTCATTGGGGCAGAGTGATTGTAGCAAGGCTATGAGCCAGTGCAATAGAGTTGTCATGACTCCATGGGCAAAGTGGACATAGCAAAGGATTAGTGGCTATGGATCAGTGCAGTGGAGTCACTATGACTCCATGGGGCAGAGTGATCATAGTAAAGGATTCGGTGGTCAAAGTGGTAGATATTGTATACTTTACGCACTGAGTGAGAGTTGTGAGGATGATTGATATGTTTGATGTTTGCTATCACCATGACATGCACACCCCTCCCCCTTTATTTCCACAACATTTGTTAGTGTCACCTTAGAATATTGTACGTCTTGTTGTGCTAACTCTTTGGTTGTAGGTCCAGGTTTAGGTATGGTTATGTATACCTGTTATTGTTCTGTTTTGCTGCTTATCGCTCATACCTAACTTTTTTCTAATCTAGAGTTTTATGTGTCTTCTTATTACTCTGGGTGCTCTTAAACGGGCAGACTAGAGACAAGTTAGGTGGTATGCACGAGTAGCTGTACCGGAAACGAGCAGGAGGCTTCCACGTATGATATATATATATATATATTCTCCATGTGTTGTTGTTGGTCACTACTTTGGGCATTAGTAGTGCACCTCTTTCTTTTGCTTTAGAGACAGTATTTAAGAGTTGTAATAATGACAGTTTGGATCATAAATTGTATTTTGAATTCTGCTGCTATGATGCTTTAGTTTTCAGCTTATGCACTGTTTCACCTGTTTTGTGTCAAAGTTATGTTACTATCATATTTTATTCCATGCGATGTGAGACATTCTACAAGTTCTTTGTTGTTTCATCGTCTTCTTTCTTTTCTTTGGCGACCGTCCCATGCTAGTTGGGCATTGGCACAGCGCATTTCGAAGAAAATGTCGGCTGGTGCGGGACGGGCCAGCACAGATAGCCAAAGACGCCATGATTCTTATCAGCCTCACTCCACGCGCTCTCGCTTTCCCTCGAAGCAGGAACCCAGGAAGTCCCACAGTCGCCAAGTACCACATACGGGGGTTAAAGAACTTCCCAAGGCTCCGACTTCCCCGAAAGGCTTAACTCCCCAAGGCAAATCCTCTAATAAGTATCACGATCCCAAAGACAAACAAAAGGAGTCGAGCAAAGAAAAAGAAAAAGAGAAAGCGGCTCTTGTTCCCTCTGGTCAGCACAGCTCGGATACTACCGTGGTACATGAGGGTGCTGTTACTTTTGTTAATTAGGCAAAGTTTGGGCGCTTACGGAAGGAATTCACCGATATCTATTTTGAGAGGATGCATTTTGTCCTGGATCTCGAACTAGTTTCTGATGAATGGGATGTAGAGGTTGTGGGTCAGATCGGCTACGTGGCTAAACAATATAGAGCAATGAAAAAGCACACCAAGAATTTATCAAACGTTATACGCCGTCTAGAAGTAGATGCTGCCAAGGCCATAGTGAAGATCGATCATGATGCTAAGGCCAGGGGTAAGGTGGAGAAAGATCTTGAGGATGCGCAAACCCAGCTTGCCTTAGCTCAAAGAGGGACGCTGAAAATTACAAAACCTAATTAGACAACGCCAAGAAATGCTTCCACCTCGAGCTCGATTCATGCAGCCAAGAACGCGTGGCTGTGAAGAAAGAGATAGAGGATCTCAGGACGGCTAACACTGAGCTCAAGGCGTCGGAGGACCGTCTTGCCACAGAGAGGGCTGCTTGGGAAAAGGAGAGAGAAAGCTTAAAAGACAACCTTGCTCGTGTGGAAAAGGAGAATGCGAATTTAAATGACAAACTAGCTCATACAGAGGAACAGGCAGCCCTTGTCGAAAGCAATGCAAATGCAGCTCTCGAGTCGGCCTCCACTGCTACTGCCAAACTTGCTGCTGCCGAGCGAGAGATAGAGGGGTTTGAGGAATTGTTAATGGACTTTTTCGCTCAAGTCATTCAGACTCGAGATATTTCTTGGATTAAGAACTATTCCACCACCTTAGCCAACATATAGGATATGATTGTCGAGGGCGAGAAGAAACGCCTAAAGTTTGATGAGGTCAACGAGAGCTAGCTGATGCAGACCTTCCTCAGGGGCAGAGAGCCCGAGGTTTTAGCAGAGGGTAGGCGTCAGATTCAAAAGGCCATGGAGAAGGAAAAGCTAGAGCTCAAGGGTAAAAACAAAATTGATGAAGGTTCGTGCTCAGTGCCGGAGCCCCACACTTCTGAGGTTGAGGAATACAGTCCAGATGATCCGTTAATCCCTAGAGTTCCAGTTCCTTCTACTGTTAGGGCTTCTAATGCAGCTTCAGCCGAGGAATAAGCGGAAGCTATCTCCACATTCTCTCCACAATTTATCAAAGCTATTATAACTTGTCATCACGTTGTGGAGCA
Organism: Allium sativum; assembly: GCA_030737875.1. Taxonomy (NCBI): domain Eukaryota; kingdom Viridiplantae; phylum Streptophyta; class Magnoliopsida; order Asparagales; family Amaryllidaceae; genus Allium; species Allium sativum. Next base: position 122,130,454 of record CM060926.1, on the reverse strand, counting down.
AACAATCAAGGAGACCACATTTTCTCCCAAACTAATAACAGTTGCCTCTCTTGATATAGGTATCAAGTCTACTGAAGAAGTTGCAGAAAACCAGGCTGAAGTCGAGAACGTGCCACCAATCACTGAGGCCATCCCCGAAGTTCCAAAGCATACTGGGGTTAAGACAACTAAGGAGGCCATTGGGGTATCAAGCACGGATGTCCCAAAGAACGTTGAAATTATTGGAGCCTTGAAAGGTACCAGTGACAGATGAAGAAAAGGAAGTAAAAATCATAGGGGAGACCAAGGATGATGACAGCGTGACTCTAGCTGACATAAAGGCAAAAAGGGATAAATAGTTAGCCTTAAAAATAGAAGAGCAAGAGTCTCTAAATGTGGCACCTATCTCTGTAGCCGCCCCTGGCTCTGGATTAATCATAAAGCTTTCCGGTAAATCGATAACTACGCAGCTTACAACCCAATCTTCTGATCCTCCATAAGATCCTCCTTCTGATAAGAAGAAGAGACAACATGATAAATCTGACGCGGGCAAGGAGGAACCGGAAAAGCAAAAGGAAGAGAAGAGGCCGAGGTCATCTCCCAAGCTCAAGTAGGGTCTACTTGTTAGTCCATATTTTGTTTTTAGACTTTCCACTAGCCTAATGATGTAGCCGTGAGTACAGCCCTCGTATTTTATCTAGTTTTGTCTTGTGAATCTACACTTTAGTAAATGGAAATTTGTTTTTTTTTTTGCATCATTGTGATGTTCCTGCAAGTTTATCATACTTAATCAGAAACATAAATAGTCAAATCATAACTAAGTTGGAATCAAATCATGAATCATTCTAGCAATAAAACTTTAAAATTTTTGCACTACACTTCAGTGTATATACATGTGTATAAGTATGCCCCTAATTAATCTTTAATATGATACCTGGCCAGGACTTATTGAGGATTGATTAGAGTCATATGTGCGCTGCCCCCAAGCCCGAAACTGAGGGGGGCTCAGCTTTCGATCTTGTTTCCCGTCATGTAACGGGAAAGGAGCCCTTTGATGGTGTTTAATTGAAATGCCTTTATACTCTCCTATCTTATGCCCAGGATAGAGTTCGAACTCAGCCTTTATTCCCCCTACCCCCGGTCCTTCAGCGGGGTAGGAGTTCTTTTGTGGCGCTCAGTCTCTAGCACCTTTATACTCTCCCGTCGGATACCAAGGGTAGGGTGTTGTCGAGACGATCCTTTAAATCATGTGCAGCTTCACGTCTCGTGGACAGTTTATTTCTTTACCCCTCATACTCTTTCTCAAATCATGAGAACTAGAGTGCTGATAATTGTGTCATTCGCTCTTATTGCACTCTCGGTGCCATGCATACTGTTGACCTTATAATCCGATAGAAGGCCCTTTGAATTGCGTTTTTCGAGACTATTGCAAGGCCCATAGCAAATTTTAAAGATTATAATGATTCACATGAGCAAGGAATGATAGATTAAATAATAAATGTTGGGATAAAAGTAAATGACACAAGATATTTTATAGTGGTTTGGTCGAATCATGACCTACGTCCACTTTATAATCTTTTGTTTATATAATTGGACAATTCTAGGAATGTCGTGCCCTTTTACATGGTCCTAAAAACTAAAGAATAAGATTGACAATTTCATATCAAGTAATGCCGCAAATGCTGGGCATTCCATATTCTGGGGATTTCATATCAATCCACGGTCGCTAGCTTGGAGGTTTCGTTATCAAGCTTCCGTAGGATGGTATAGGGTCCTTCCCATTTCGGGTCCAAATGTACTGGGGGTGGAAAGACACGTTTTAGAACCAAGTCTCTGGGTTCGAAGGTTCGAGATCAGACCCTTCTGTTGTAATACCGAGCGACTTGCTATTTGTGCCTCAAGGCACGTAGATCCGCTTTGTCCCTTTTTTCTTCTACCATATCCAGGGATTCAAGGAGTAGTTTGTTGTTAGTCATTAGGTCGTAGTAACTGACCCTATGAGATGGCACCTTTGACTCAACCGGAATGACGGCTTCAAATCAAAAGCAAGGGAAAAGGGGGTATGCCCGATGACTGATTTAAAGGTTTTTCTGTAGGCCAACAATGCCGAAGGTACTAGGTAGTTCATCGACCCACATGGCCTTGGCCTATTTAAGTCGCTTCTTCAAAATGGACTTGATTACTTTGTTTGCCACTTCTACCTGCCCATTTGGCTACGGATGCGCCACAACTGTGAATCTCTTCTCGATATAATATCTCTGGCAAAAATTCTAGAACTCGGTACTGTCAAATTGGGGCCCATTATCTGTTATGATGGCTTTCAAAATTCCAAATCGACAGACGATATTTCTCACGACGAAGTTGATCACCCTCTTGGTTGTGACCGTGGTCAAAGGCTCCACTTCAACCTACTTTGTGAAGTAATCCATGGCTATAATGGAAAACTTTGCTCTGCCCTTCGCTATGGGTAAGCTTCCAATAATGTCAATTCCTCAATTAGTGAAGGACCACGGACTCATCATTGTCTTTAACTGGACAGGAGGTGCCCTGAGAATCTTTGAGAACTTCTGGCATGCGTTGCAACGCCATGCATACTTAGACGCATTTTCGTTCACAGTAGGTCAGAAATTTCCATATTAAAGTATCTTCTTGACCAGCGTTTGTCCTCCAGTGTGGTCACCACACTCGCCATCATGAACTTCCCTCAACACTCTTTCTATGTCGTCGTGGGCTATACACCGGAGGAGTGGCATTGAGAACCCTTGTCGGTATAAAATTTCTCCTTGCATGACATATCGAGAATCCTTGCAAATGACAGCACGCCTTTCGCTCTTTTTGGTGGGAAGTGTTCCATTTATCAGAAAGTTCTTTATGGGCATCATCCATGACTCCCTTTCTTGCTCAGTCTCCAGTACAAGATCAATTTCCATCTGATCAATACTCGGAGACTGCAGTACCTCTATGCAACCATCTCTGTGTCCTCAGGGTTATCAGAACTAGCCATCTTGGCCAACTTATCTGCTCTCTAGTTCTCTGATTGGGGGATGTGTGTTATGCTGTAGTGTTCCAAGCCACCCAGCAACTTTCTTACTTCCTTCAAGTACGATATAAGCCTTGGTCCTTTGGCTTGAAACTCTTCATTAATCTAGTTTACAACTATCTTTGATTCGCGAAAGATATCCAGCTTCGCTATTCCTAGCTCCCTCACAAGCTTAAGCCCGGATCAAGGCTTCATACTCCGAGTCGTTATTGATGGCGTGGAACTCTAATCTCAAAGCATAATATTTCGATTGTTCTTCGGGAGTTATAAGTACTACTCCAGCATCAGATCGTTTATCATTCCTGGCTCCATCAGTATATAGTTTCCAAGCGTTGGTGTCAACTAGCGATTTTAGGGTATCATCTTCTTCATTCACTACATCGTCCTCTGGGATAGTAAATTCTACTATGAAATCTGCCAATACTTTCCCCCATATCGATCTTCAGGGTTTAAAGTTCAGGTCGAACTGACTCAACTCGATATTCCACTTGAGTAACCTTCCCAATGTCTCTGGTCTTTGTAACACTTGTCGGAGCGGATGACAGTGTATACAGTGATGGGGTGATCTTGAAAATAGCGGCGAAGCTTTCTAGATGCAATCAAAAAAATGTACGCAAGCTTTTCTATCTTTGGGTAGTTCCGCTCCACCGCCGGAAGTTTCTTACTTACATAGTACACTGGTCTCTGGATTTTATCTTTTCTCTCACCAGAGATGAACTTATTGTGTGGGACGATACTGCCAAGTACACGAACAAATCCTCGTGATCTACCGGCTTAGACAATATCAGAGGTTTTTCCAAATGATTCAAGAGGTTTTGGAATGCTTCTACACAATAAGGAGTCCACTTAAAATTGCGTTTTCCACGCTTTATCAAATCGAAAACTGGAATGCACTTGTCTGTAGCTTTGGAGATGAATCTACTTAACGCCGTTATTTTCCCAGTAAGGCTCTGCACATCTTTGATTTGCCTTGGTTCTTGAATATTTCTGATCACTGCGATCTGATCTGGGTTGATTTCAATTCCACAGGAGCTAACGATAAAGCCCAAGAATTTTCCAGAGGCTACCCCAAGTGAACACTTTAGAGGGTTGAGATTCATACCGTATCGCCTTAGGATATCAAACATTCTGCCAAATCGGTGGTATGTTTAGATGATTATCTAGATTTAACAAGCATATCATCAATGTACACTTCCATCGTTTTCCCAATCTGACTATAAAACATCTGGTTTACTAGTCGTTGATACATAGCTCCAGCGTTCTTTAAGCCAAAAGGCATCACTACATAGCCGTACAATCCCAAATCTGTGATGAAGCTTGTATGTTCCTGGTCCAGGACATTCATGGGAATCTGTTAATCCCTGGAATATGCATCAATTAAGGAGAGGAGTTCGTGACCTGCCGTCGAATCCGCCAATTGATCAATTCTAGGAAGGGGGAAACTGTCTTTCGTACGGGCCTTGTTCAAATCTGAATAATCGATGTAGGTGCGCCATTTCCCGTTGGCCCTCTTAACCAAAACCGGGTTTGAGATCCATTCTGGGTAAGTTGAATTTGTGATGAATCCATTTCTCCTCAACTTCTCAACTTCTTCTTTCAGGGAAGCTAACCACTCCGGGCCAAGCATTCGCCTTTTCTGCTTAATAGGTAGATGTTTCGGGTTGATGCTCAACGAGTGGCGCATAATTGATGGGGATATCCTGCATGTCAACATGAGTCCAGGCAAACACATCTAGGTTGGCCTTTAGGAAGTCGGTTAATTCTTTTGCACGGAGGGGATCTAACCGGGATCCAATTTTCAAGATCTTTGTTGGGTCGTTATCGTCAATTGGAAAATCCACAGTTGTTTCCATTGGAGTCGCCATTCTGCCCCCAGGTTACTCATCCTCTATGGGATCTAGATCCTCGGGCAGTTCTCTGGGTACCCTTTGGTTCTATATTTAATCCTTTGAGCAACAACTTCAACTCTGTTATGTAGCAAGCTCATGCTAAGACCTGGTTACCTCTAACTACTCCCACTCTTGCAACTGTCGGGAACTTTAATAATAAGAACCAAGGTGCAATAAAAGCTCTGATTTCTGCTAGGGTCGGTCAGTCCAAGAAGGCGTTATAAGGTGACTCGATATCCAATACCACAATTGGAAGAATTCTCACTCTCCGGCAATCTCCTTCTCCTAAAGTTATTAACAACTCCACATATCCGGTCGGGGATGTTGAGGCTCCATTGATGCCACGTATCCATCCCTCAAAGGGCTTCAATATTTCGCCTCAAGCTGCATCTGATCAAAAGCTTTCTTAAACAAGATGTTTACTGAACTTCCATTATCCACCAAAACCTTGTGGACTAAAGCAGGACCAATGGTTGCCGTGATCATTAAAGGATCTTCAGTGGGGGCGTGAACTCCAGTACAATCTCTATCACAAAAGACAATATCATCAAACATCGTTTATGATGCTTTATCGAGGCTGCAATTTCAGGATTGCTGCATTCTCCCACTTCAAGGTGTTTAGCCTCATTCGCATACTGAGCCCTAAAGCTGTGTCCAGCAGGATGAGGTCCTCCGACTATGGTATTGATGACAACGTTCTTCCCTTTCTACTAAGCAATCAGCCTAACAGCGGATTGGTTTTGGTTCGGGGCCTGCCCTGCTTGCCCCCATCTCTTGGAGCAACCTTGTATTCATCCAACTTTCCTTCACGGAGTAGCTTTTCGATGACGTCTCTCAAATGATGGCATTCATTGGTGAAATGGCCATGGGCCAGATGAAAAAGGCAAAACTTTCCTGTTTCACGTTCCTTTTCTGTTGAATCTCTTGGTGGAGGCCTCTTACACTGAAGGACATTATAGGTATCCAGGAAAATATTTTCTAAGGTATCATTCAATGGCGTGAAGTTTTCGAATGGTTTGAATCGAGGCCTCTTCTGTGGGTCATTTCCTCGATTTCTTCTCTTGTTGCCATTTCGGGACCGACGACCATTCCCTTGGTTTTTTCCCAATGTTGACCTCTACCTTTCTAGAACTGTCCCCAGATTGTTTGATGGCCACATTTCTCTGTATATCCTCTTTATTGGCAGCCTTCCTCTTCCAATTGGTATATATATCTTCCTGACGTAAGCAGACGTTAGCTTTTTCATAGAATATTTCTCTAGTTAGCGGCGGCTTGCTAGCTAAGTATCTCCCAAACTCAGTATCCTTGTCCACTCCGTCAATTAGGGCCATCAAGACAGTTTGTTCATGAGGATCTCTTACCTCCGTGACTGCTAAGTTAAAACGATCTAGATAGGACCTCAAAGATTCATTGGGGAATTGTTTAATGAGGGGTAACTCGATGACATTCTTAGACCTTTGAGCATGAAGTCGGAATTGATTTACGAATTATTCACTCAATTCCCTGAAACTGGAGATCGATCGTGCCGGCAAGCGGGTAAACCACATTAGTGCCATATCCTCCAGGAATATCGGGAATGCTTTACAATTTAATGTGTCAGGAGCAACATCGGCATTCTTGTACCATGAATACCTCATCAAATTCTAAACTAGATCTGTCCTACCCATATAGTGATTCATAGAAGGCATATTGAATTTCCATGGAAAACGGACGTCCAATATATCATTTGTAAAGGGCATATGACTGCGGCCTATACCCCAATCTTCATTCCTCTGTCCACAGCTATCCACCATGATTTGCCTAATCATTGCTTCAACATCAACATGAGTCAGCGTAGATTCAGGATCAGCACTCCTTGCTCTGTGGGGTCCTCCAATGTCTCTTCGGCGTGCCGCCGCGGAGTCTAGGCCTGAGCAGAACTTCCTTGTCCCCTGTTGCCACGGTCAATCACACGACGAAGGGGATGCAGTGGTTGATTCTGCACAAGGTGAATAATACCTCAATTCCTAGGTTACGGAGAGGGATCATTTGAATTGCGATTATCAGGTCCCAGATTGAGGGCCGCCTCTTCTCGAGAAGGAAGTGATCCGAATCGAAGTTGTTCCACATTCAGCCCTTTCCAAAGGTCGTTGTGGAGGTCTTGGAGACTCCTTCGATGAGGATGAGTACTATGGAGTAAAAGGATGGACTGGCGAAGGTGTCATATGCCTTTGGAGATCATCGATTTGTCTGTCCAGTGCAGTAAGGTTCTATCGTAACAAAGAACTCTCTCATCTTTGAGCTGCCAACTCATCGTCCGTCTTATCCAACATATCGAGGATACAAGAGAGATCTCCTTCAGTTGCTGGATTAGAGGCATGTAACTGATCATCAACATTCTCTCTTATACATAAAGAACCCGAGCAAGGTCGAGCAGATGCACCAGCGCGAGCAGAACGAGCCATAATTTCTTTTCCAGGCCGAGTTGTGGTCCTGTGGTCAGGGTGGTTCGTGACCCCCTCTTGTTGACGGCTTGTTGTGCCCTTTGCATGATGGCTCATGGTGATCTCAGCAGGGCGGTTCGTGATGGGCTCAGCAGGATGGTTCATGGCATCTCTTTGCGATTTGGTCATGACCCCCTCTTCGGGTCAGGTCGCCCCCTACGAACCGCGAGCCGGCGAGTCCATCTCGGTCTGCTGTTGAACACTTTCTTTAATGGCATCATTTACAACTTCGTTTTCTTGCGAAGCTCATACATCCTTGGATTTCTTCCCAGCCATAATGTCCTGACTTTGCTAAAATCTTCAGAAATCAAAACAGTGGAGATTCGGACTCTTTTCTTCGGACTTGAATATCCAAACAATAGTGCAATAATCCGATATGTTGAGATTTGAACTCTCAGTGAAAGCACCAAAATGTTAGACCAAATTATGGTTCCAACACCCAAATTGTCTAGAGTTGCAGAGAATAATAACTGGAAATGAAAGAAAATGCAATGAACACACCAGATTTATAGTGGTTCGGTGTTAACGAGCCTACGTCCACCTTATATATCTTTGATTATATGTTGAATACAAGTACAGTCAATGATTTCTCTCAATCTCACTTTTACAATAGTGGTTCACTCAATAATTTCAAGATATTACTGATAAGAAATAATGGAGAAATAGTAATGGTGGAAACAATACTCAAAATTGTCGAAAGATCCTAAAAAAGTCAAGTATGGAGCTATTTATAGGCGATATCTTCAGGCGGTTCGTCAGGACACATGGCACAGATCTCGGAGATCTCGGACTGATTCGTAGCTTGGTGGAGAAGTGGTCAAAATGCGGTTATGGACAGGTGTTGCAAGATCCTTCAATCTCGAATCATGGATGACCAAGTCTTGGGCACCATTCTCTGGTAATGGAGTTGGTTCGTGATCCTATTCCACGAATGGGCCATGGTGCTCATCGAGAGTGGGTTGGGAATCTGGTTCACGAGTGGGTCGTGATGAAGGACACGGCGAGCTGATGGTGTAGGTGCATCACGAACCGTCTAGGAGTATGGGTCACGAGCAGGACTTGATCAAGTACGAGTATCTCCGTCTGCCACGTGTAAGTCTTCGTATCCTTGGTGGCTTGGTTTAAAAGCTAGCCAACATCAGGCTTGATCAGGATTCTTCTTTCATTCTGCTTGGAGCTGCTTAGATGTACTGCTTGATTTCTATCTCCTCTACTATGGCTATATTTTGGGGAATATGCTCTTTTTATGTATTATTGTACTCTGATGATGATTTTTGTGCAAGGCAGAAGTTTCATGTTTTCACTATTCCAGATTTATTATGTAATTGGGTTTGAACCACGAAGCTTTTCTATTTAATAAAGTTTTAATTCTGTTGTTATTTTATATCTGTCTTTTACTGTTTCTGTTTACCTATAACGCTTCACGAAACTTAATGCATTCTGATAAAGAGTGACATTAACGGATGTGGGGTGTCACATTTGGTATCAGAGCTGAAGGTTACCAGATCAGATGAAAGAATTTGAAAATTGTTTTCAATATGGTTTTAAAAGAAAGCATTTTCAAAAGAAAAGTCTGTTTTGAAAAACATATTCCCCAAAGCCATATGAAATTTCTTTCAATTCTCTATTTGAATCTCGTTTTCCTTTTCTTTTCAGCATGTCTGGCGAACCTAATACTCACTGAGGGGTTTCAGTGACCAGCTTGGTTTCGTAGGTATCAAGAGGCTACGAGACCTGCCAAGGGCCAAGCAGACGCCCCTCCACCGGCTGCATCCACTGTTCCTCCTCCTCATCCTTCGCGTGCTGATTATTTCTCTAAGATATGCAAGGATTTTTGTGCTATTGGCGGGAAGCCATTCCGAGGAACTAAGACTTTTGTAGAGGCAAGGAATTGGCTTAAAAAGACAGAGGATATGTTTGTAATTTTCGAAGTTGACGATCGTAGAAAGATTCAGTTAGCCGTTTGGAAGCTGAAGGATGAGGCTTCATTTTGGTGGGAAGCGATGCAAGCAAGGCATCCAATGGAGACTTGGTATGATTTCTGACAGAGATTCAAAATGAAGTTTCTTTCTTAAGCCGAGCAAAGTACGCAAATGGAAAGGTTTTTGGCACTTAAGTAAGGAGGCATATATGATAGAGAGTATGTTAATAAGTTTAATCAATCGGCGAGCTTTGGTTTGGAGATACCCCGCACAAGAAAGCTTTGAGGTTTACTACAGGATTGAATGAACCCCTCCATGGGTTGGCTATGTCTCATATTCCGATATGAGCAACTTTTGATAAACTTGTTGATATGGTATTAATGCGCGAGTATGATAAAGGTGAAAAGAAAGAGGATGAGGTTGAGGAAACACAAAACAAGAAACTGTGGCCCAAGAAAGAACAATAGCAACAAAAGAAGGGCGGTAAGAATGGCAAAGCTCGAGATAAGAGGAAATGTCATCATTGCGGACGTGAGGGTCATGTGATTGAGGATTGCATGAAAAGAAAGAATGCTTGTTTCCATTGTGGACAAATCGGACAACTTGTTAAGGATTGCCCGAAGAAGCAAGGACAGGGTCAAAGGGCAGGATCTTTTGGAGGGCACGTGCATGCTCTCGTGGCCAGTACACAAGATAGAGGTAGGAAATTTACCTTCGAAGTTTTGAATTCTCTTTCGAATCATCCAGTTAGAACTCATTTTGATTCTAGCGCTTTGCATTCTTTTATATCTGATTCTGTGGTTGAGTCTCTGCACCTTAGTACTAGTATGGTTTTGGAACCCGTTGTTTTCTCAAACCCCATTGGGGGTACAACTCATCTGTCTATTATTTGTCGAGGTTTGAGAATATCTGTGTTAGGCGTCGAGTTTGAATGAGACACATATGTGCTTGGTTTCATGGGCTATCGTTTGATTTTAGGGATGGATTGGCTAGCCATGTATGGTGCCATTCTAGAATGTGAGAGGAGGGTCGTTAGACTTTTGACTTTCCATGGGAGGACCCTCGAGATTTCTTATGACCCTAAAGTGTCTGTCATGCTTAGTTTCCTAGAGTCGCTTAATGCATCTATTGACGATTTACGATCTATGCCAGTAGTTTGTGAGTATCCTGATGTTTTCAAGGAGGTTTAGAGCTTACCTTCGAGACGCGGGATTAATTTCCATATATACTTGGTGGACAATGCAAAGCCAGTTGCATTGCATGTGCGCCATATGGCTCTAAGAGAAAGGAGGGAGCTCAGCAAGCAATTAGGGGAGCTACTTGAGAAAGGGTTTATTAGGCGAAGCATATCTGAATGGGGTGCTCCAATGGTATTTTCCACTAAGGCAGATGATTCGCATTAATTATGTGTGGATTATAGAGACTTGAATAAACTCACTAAGAAGAATAGGCACCCACTTCCGAGGATAGATGATCTGTTTGACCAGCTTGTTGGTGCATCTGTTTTCTCTCAGTTAAACTTGGCCATGGGGTTTCATCAATTGATGGTGGCCGACGACAGTATAGATAAGACCACTTTTAGAACTCCAGATGGTTTCTTCTAGTGGCTCGTCATGCCTTTGGGTTAATGAATGCACCCGCCTATTTTGTTGATCTAATGAGTAAGGTGTTTTGGGAATTTCTAAATAAGTTCATTGTGGTCTTTGCTGATGACATCTTGATTTTCTCGAAGAACGAGGAAGAGCATGCCCTACATTTTAGGGATGTTTTGAAAACTCTCCGTGCGCACTAGCTTGAGGCGAAATTCTCCAAATGTCATTTTTGGAAAAAAGAAGTGAGATTTCTAGGGCATGTGGTCTCTAAAGATGGGATAGCACTAGATCCCACGAAGGTGGTTGCAGTTCAAGATTGGCAGATCTAAAAGAATGCAACGAAGGTGAGGAGTTTTCTTGGTTTATCAAGCTATTATATGAAGTTCTTTAAGGACTTCGCAAAGATATCAGCCTCACTCGCCAGACTGACGAAGAAGGATCTGACTTTTTCTTGTGATACAGATTGTGACGATGCTTTTCAGCGACTGAAAAGGGCTCTGACAACAGCCTTAGTCTTGACCTTGCCCGACGGGAACAAAGTGTTCACATTATGCACTGATGCATGTGATACAGGGCTTGGTGTGGTTCTGATGCAAGAGGGGAGGGTAGTATGTTTTGTGGGTAGACAACTAAGAGTTCATGAGAAGAACTACCCTACCTATGACTTAGATTTAGCTGCCATAGTATTCGCACTTAAGACTTGGCACCATTATCTACTAGGAGAGAGGTTCAAACCGATCATAATTCATTCAAGTATTTGTTCTCGCAAAAGGATCTTAATTTAAGGCAACAAAGATGGATGGAGTTCCTAGAATCCTATGACTTTGAGATTGCTTATACCCATAGCAAGCGTAATATGGTGTAAGATGCATTGAATAGGCAAAGGATGACTTTGAGTCCTCTATTTGTGGAGAAGAAAAGCTTGGAGTTTATATCGACTTTTGATTTTAGACCCTCCATCGAGTTTACACCCGGTTTATTGGCATCTTTAGAGGTGCGGCCTATCTGTTGGACTAGATAGGGACTTCGCAGCGAGAGGACCCACAGTTAGGTAACATCTTGGATAGGATCAGTAAAGGGGAGGCTTATAGTCACCTCAGTAGATAATCGATGGACGATAGAGGGTGGTTGTAGCGAGATGGAAAGCTTTGTGTTCCCCGAGTTAGGAGTTTGTTAAAGACAGTCCTTGAGGAAGCCCATAATTCTAGGATGGCTATTCATCCTGCTGGTGATAAGATGTATAAGGATATGAAGAGGGTTTTCTTTTGGGCTGAGATAAAGAAAGATGTAGCGGAATTTGTTTCTTGATGTTTGATTTGTCAGCAAGTCAAGGCTGAGCAAAGGAAGCCCGGTGGTTTACTTCATTCTTTGGAAGTCCCACAGTGGAACTGGGAGAGCGTCTCTATGGATTTCGTTGATGGTTTACCTAGATAAAGGAAAGGCAACACCAGTATTTTGGTTATAGTGGACAGGCTTACTAAGAGCGCTCATTTCATCTTTATTAAGAGTAAGAAGATAGCAGCATGGTTGACGACAATTTATCTTTGTGAGATAGTCCGTCTACATGGAGTATCTTCCAGTATTGTGAGTGATCATGACCCCATATTCACCAGTGAGCTTTGGAGGATGTAACAACCCGTATTCTACACATAATAGGATTGTAGAATATTTATTTCTTTCCCGTATGAAGTCATATGGTCATGTAACTTTGGGAAACATCCATTAGAGTCATTTCCCATGCTTGTGATTTTTGTCGATTTTTAAATGACCATTTTCCCCTAATTGATACTGTTTTGTCCATAACTTTTGACTGGAAACGAATTTTGGCCTGAAACCACTTCCATTGGCTTCGTTTGATGGTTTACCTTTCCGTAGAGTGGTCATAATAGCCAAACGAACTCACCGTTTAGGGGATATGGCTGAAATAAAGTTTGGAGGGTGAAAAACTGCTTAACCGGGCCAAATCGGGTGATTAGTGAGTAGGCCCATAACCCATTTTGGGATTAGGGTTATGGGAAGGCTGAAATGAGATGGAGAATCATTCCATTTCGGTTTTCTAGCCTCCACTTATCACCAAGGAACCCTAAAATGGCCTCTAGCTTCTAAATCACCTCCAAATCGCCTTTTTGTCAAGGATTTGGCTTAGCAACCTCTAATCAAGGAAGATCTACACCAAAGCAACATTGGAGCTGCTGTTTAGCATTGGGATTCACATAGGATCAGAGATTTATTTCAGATCTTAGTTTATTTTGTGGCCAAGGTGAGTGATTTGCATAGTTTTACACTAATTATGGCTAGTTAAGGGTAATTAGTGTTAATTAGCGAATTTAAACATGATAAAATTCGGGAAAAATGTTCATAAATTCCTAAATGATGTTTTAGACCTATGATATGAATTTGGGTTAATTTCGTTAAGTTTTGTTAATCCTATCATTAGTTTCACCTAAACATGCTTAAGGGGAAATGTGGGATTTTGGGTATGTTTGATCCATTTTAACCTATCATGTTGATGTTTTGATGTTGGTGGTTGATTATGTATGTTGCTATGACTGTATGAAATGCTTTGTGATTGATTTCAATAATTAGAAAGGTAGAAAACGTCGTCGAATGGAGTAAACACTTGCTGGAACAGTTTCAGAAAACAGTGCAGGGTTCGGATCGGATCGAATATGGGGCTCGGATCGGATATATTGAACTAGGCAAGGGATTCGATCGGATTGGAACATGACACATGGGAAAAGTGGCAAAAAGGAAGGCCACGCTAACTGAACTGGGATCGGATCGGATTAAGGAGCATGGATCGGAGTGGAAGCATGAAGGCGGATCGGAGCGGAGGCATAAAGACGGATCGGATAGAAGCATGTGAAGGAAGCATGGAGACGGATCGGAGCGGAAGCACGAACTGGAGGGGAATGGCACCCGACCCGAACCAAGGAGAAACGCCCGACCCGAACAGATGGAGGACACCCGACCCGAACCGCACCAGAAGAAGACCCGACCCGAATAGATGGAGGATACCCGACCCGAACCGATGGCTTGAGGAGAAACCCGACCCGACCCAGTATTGACCAATAACCCGAGATGCAAAGGTAGTCCAATATGGGAAGTTAGAGCTCAGGATCTAGTTGGGAACCGATGAGTTCACTTCATGGTTGGACTTTGCTGCGGGACGTGTGCTAAGGAGTTGTCGACGTTCATAACTTCGATTCACCACTAAAAATGGATGATGGGCTACTTATCAGTGCAGTAGGGTCATTATGACCTGAGGGGCAAGGTGATGGTAGCAAGACTACGTTATCAGTGCAGTAGGGTCATTATGACCCGAGGGGCAAAGTGATGCGTAGTGAGACTATGAGCCAGTGCAGTGGGGTCACTACGACTCCATGGGGCAGAGTGGACATAGTAAAGGATTAGTAAGGCTATGAGCCAGTGCAGTGGGGTTCTTGCGACTCCATGGGGCAAAGTGGACATAGCGAAGGATTTGTGGCTACGTTATCAGTGCAGTGAAGCGATTTATGACTTCATGGGGCAAAGTGATCGTAGCAAGGTATGTTGGGTGATCAAAGTGGTGAATATCGTATGCTTTACGCACTGAGTGAGAGATGTGAGGATGGATGCTATGTTTGATTGTTTGCCATCCCTATGACATGCACACCTCCCCCACCTCCGTATCTTTACCCCGTTTGATATGGTACCTTAGAGTGTTGTACAGTATGTAGTGCTAACTCTTTGGTTGCAGGTCCAGGTTCAGGTATGTTTTAGTCTACCTGTTATTGTTCACTTTAGATGCTTATCGCTCATACCAGGCTTTATGTCTGACCCAGAGTTTTATGTCTCCTCTTATTACTCTGGGTGCTCACACGAGCAGACTAGAGACAGGTTATCTGGTGATGCGCGAGTAGCTGATTCGGAGGCGGGCAGGAGGCTTCCGTGTATGATATATATATACACATTCTCCCTGTGTCGTTGGTGGTCGCTACTTGGGCATTAGTAGTGTACCTCCTTTATCTTACTTTTGCTTTGAGACAGTTTGAAAGTTGTAATAAGCTGTATTTTGGATTTCTGCTGCTATGATGTTAAGTTCTGGTTTTCAGCTTATGCACTGTCTCTCCTGTTTTATGTCAAGTATGTTATTATTATATTTTGTTCTATGCGCTGTGAGACAATCTACAAGTTCTTTTTATATTCATTTCCTTCTTCCCTTTCCTTCTGACGACCCGTTCCGTGCTAACTGGACATGTGTACAGCGCACTTTTGGAGTAAATGTCGGTTGGTGCGGGGCGGGCCGTCACAATTGGTTTCAGAGCTCTAGGTTGCGTAGTTAACCTAGGGAAAGACACTAGGGAGAGTTAGTACGTATATGAGAGCGCGTATTTGTGATTACTTTGGTTTTCAAAAGCTATGTATATATATACTATTAGTAGTATAAGAATGAAGTCGCAGTGCACTAGCACCACTATGGGGTCGTTAATCGTTTCCCTTTTTCAGATTGACGATGAGCCGAGACACGAGGGGTGCTGGTAGGGGGACCAACCAAGGGAATGCCGCTGACATGAGGGCAATGTTTACTAACCTCATGAGAGCATGCTTAGAGAAGTGCAAGAGGCAGTTCCCAATCCTAGGGTTGGTGTTGGCCCAGTAGTGCAGGCGCCTAGGGTCGATTTCGCCAAGTTGTGCAAGGATTACACTAATCTTGGTGGAAAGCCGATCCACGGAACGGAGTCGGCCACAGATATTCAGGGCTGGATGGTTAGCTGTGACCGTATCTTCGATGACATGGGTTTGAGGATGCGATGAAGAGAAGGCTAGCATCTCGTCAGCTGCAAGGGCGAGCGATGAATTGGTGGAATGCCATTAGAACAGCTACTCCAGAAGATCAGGTTACTTGGGATCAGTTCAAGGTTCGCTTTAGCGAGAAGTTTATTCCAGCTGCCCAAAAGTCAGTGTTGTTTAAGTGGTTCTTGGAACTCAAGCAGAACGGAAGGGCAGTTTCTGATTATATTGCTAAGTTCAACACTTTGTCGAAGTATGGACTGTCTCTCATTGATACTCCTGAAAAGAAGAATGAGAAGTTCATTACTGGTTTGGATGGGTACTTGGGGGAAAGGCTTATCAACCACATCGATGAGACTTTTGAATTGATTGTGGGGAAAGCTTTGAGATCAGAGAGCCTTTACCCTAAGTCAAAGACTGAGGCTGCATCTGCAGAAGGGCCAAAGCCGCAAGCAGGCGGTGGAGGCAAGAATAGCTCTCAGAATAAGAGGAAGCAGGACCAATCTAAAGGTGGTCAGAAAAAGAGCAAGAAGGATGTTGAGTGCTTCAGCTGTGGAAAGAAGGGCCATTATGCTAAAGAATGTCGGGCCAAGCCAGCGGAAAGGAAGTGCTACAACTGTGGTCAAATGGGACGTCAGAAGGATAAGTGTCTGCAACCTCTTAAGGAGAAGCAGATTGTGAAAGCATATGCTATTGATGCTGTTCCTTCTTCGTCGAATGCCCCAACTGCGGCGGAGAAAGGAAAGAATGTTGTTATTAAAGGTATGCTTTCTATTTATGATGTACCAGTTCGAGTTTTGTTTGATACAGGGGCTTCCCGTTCCTTCATATCTAGTGACCTGGTAGATAGGTTGGGACTGGAACCCGAGATAGTTGATAGACCATTGATTGTGACGAACCCGATTGGTGGTTCGACTAGCCTTAGTATAGTTTGCAGGAATTTGGTCTTATCGAGTCATGGATGTATGTTTGTATGTGATTGCTTTGTTTTGGGCTTTACTGGGTATGGCATTATATTGGGAGTCGATTGGCTCCAAAGATACGGGGTGGTGGTAGACTGTGAGGTCTTTTTGGTGACAGTGAGGGCGGAGGGTAGTGTTTGGTAGTCTACCTAGTGATGGGGTTATGGCTAGTTTTGTAAATACCCTCGACATCCCGCAGGATGAGTTGTCAGATGTGCCCGTGGTTGGCCAGTATCCGGACGTCTTCGAGGAGGTGACCAGGCTTCCACCACACCGAGAGATTGAGTTTCGTATTGATTTAGTGAAAGATGCCAGACCTATAGTGATGCCACTTCGTCGTATGGCACCAAGGGAGCAGCGAGAGCTCGGGGTGCAAGTCAGCAATCTTTTGAAGAAGGGATTTATTAGAAGGAGTGTCTCCGAGTGGGGAGCACCAGTTGTGTTTGCCACTAAGGCAGATGGTTCCCTTCGTTTGTGTGTGGACTATCGCGAGTTGAATAAGGTGACGAGGAAGAATAAATATCCTCTACCGCGGATAGATGATTTGTTTGATCAACTGGAAGGAGCAAGAGTGTTCTCCCAGTTGGACCTCGCGATAGGATTTCATCAGCTTCGAGTAGTAGATGAGAGTGTTCCGAAAACGGCATTTAGGACGCCGTCTGGATTTTATGAGTGGTTGGTTATGCCATTTGGGTTGACCAATGCACCAGCCTATTTTGTAGATCTCATGAATCGAGTATTCAGAGATCAGTTGAATAAGTTTGTTCTTGTGTTCGTGGATGATATCCTTGTTTACTCAAGGACAGAGGAGGAACACAAGGGACACTTGAGGATAGTGATGGAGGTGTTGAGGAAACACCAATTGAAAGCGAAATTCTCTAAGTGTCATTTTTGGAGAAGGGAAGTAAGATTCTTGGGTCATGTTGTTTCAGAGAGTGGTATTGCCGTGGACCCTGCGAAGGTGGCTACGGTACAGGATTGGCCTACGCCCAAGAATGTAATAGATGTGAGAAGTTTCTTGGGATTAGCTGGATATTATCGTAAGTTTATCCAGGACTTCTCCAAGATAGCAGCACCGTTGACTCAGTTGACTAAGAAGAATCAGTCCTTCATCTGGGACGAAGTGTGTGAGGATGCCTTCAAGAGTCTAAAGGAGAAGTTGACGCATGCGCCAGTGCTAGTCATTCCTAAAGGGAGTGAAGAGATGACGGTATACACGGATGCTTGTGGTACCGGATTGGATGCTGTATTGATGCAAGGAGGTAGGGTTGTAGCTTATGCTAGTCGACAGCTAAAGCCGCATGAGAAGAAGTATCCTACCCATGATTTGGAATTGGCAGCGATTGTATTTGCGCTGAAGATGTGGAGACACTATCTTTTGGGAGAAAGATTTGAGTTGTTTACCGATCATAAATCGTTAAAGTATCTTTTCTCCCAGAAGGATCTGAATCTCCGTCAACAGAGATGGTTAGAGTTCTTGGCTTCGTATGATTTTGATATCGCATACACACCTGGGAAAGGTAATGCGGTAGCCGATGCCTTGAGTAGGAGACATGCCAGCTTAGGGGCAATGTTTCTTGAGTGGAAGCAACTGGAATACATCGCGGGGTTTGATTTCAGACCAAAGTGCGAATTGGATCCAGTTATGCTAGCTAGTTTGGCGATCAGACCCACCTTGATAGAGCGGATTGGTTCCAGCCAGAGGGACGATCCTAATCTATCAGAAATCATCTCCAAGTTAGAGATGGGCATTGACGGTGAGGAGATGAACAAGTATGGGCTTGATCGAGATGGATGGCTTAGAAAGAATGGAAAGCTTGTTGTACCCAACGTAAATGGTTTGAGAGATGAAGTGCTTAGAGAATGTCATCACTCAAAACTGACTATACATCCCCGTGGTAATAAGATGTATCGAGACATGAAGCAGACTTACTATTGGGAAGGGATGAAAAGAGACGTTGGGAAGTTTATATCCAAATGCATGAATTGCCAGCTAGTTAAAGCCGAGCAAAAGAAGCCTATTGGGTTGTTGCAACCATTAGAATTTCCCGAATGGAAATGGGAGCAAGTCTCGATGGATTTCACCGATGGTTTACCAAGGACTAGATCGGGACATGATAGCATTTGGGTAATCGTGGATCGATTGACTAAGAGCGCAAGATTTATACCAGTCAAATCGACCAGAACGGCAGCCAAGTTGGCAGAATTGTATATGAAGTGGGTAGTGAGATTTCATGGAGTACCCAAAAGCATTGTGAGTGACCGAGACCCGTTGTTCACTAGTGGGTTTTGGAAGAGCTTACAAGAGGCTCTAGGGTCAGGATTACATCTCAGTACCGCATATCATCCTCAGACCGATGGTCATACGGAGAGGGTGAATCGTATATTAGAAGATCTCTTGAGAGCTTGTATATTGGATTTTGGTGGATCATGGGATGACCATTTGTATCTAGTAGAGTTTGCATATAATAATAGCTACCAATCCAGTATTGGTATGGCTCCATATGAAGCTTTGTACGAAAGACCGTGCAACTCACCATCATGTTGGATAGAGACTGGCGAGAAGTTTGTGCTTGGACCAGATGTGATGAGAGAAACTTCGGATAAGATTAAGATCATTCAGCAACGAATGAAAGCTGCCCAAGATAGGCAGAAGAGTTATGCTGATAAGAGGAGAAGAGACTTGAAATTCTCCATTGGCGAATTGGTGTTTGTCAAGATCTCTCCGTTGAAAAGTGTGATACGATTTGGCAGGAGAGGCAAATTTGCACCAAGATTTGTTGGCCCATTCCCTGTCCTTGAATTAGTCAGGAATTTGGCGTATAGAGTTGGCTTACCAGAGAAGATGGCGGGAGTTCACAATGTATTTCATGTTTCCCAACTAAGGAAGTTCGTTCACGACTCAGATATGACTATTTCACCTGATCAGTTAGAGGACTTCGAAGTAGAACCCGAGGCGGTTGGGAACTGCAAGCCAATCCGTATTGGGGGGCACGATACGAAGCAACATCGAAGGAAGGCGGTGAAGCTAGTCAAGGTTCAGTGGGGCGAGGACGAGGATGATTGTACTTGGGAGACAGAGGAGAGCATTAGGAAGGCATATCCAGAACTCTTTGTCTGGTAAGATTTACCTTGCGATTTAGTTATTCCGCATGCTAGGATAGACTTATTTTACTTGCTTTGCATGTTTGATGGTTGTTTTATGATTGATAGGCATGCGGGATCTTTGTGTGTGTTTGGATTAGGGAATTTCGGGGGCGAAATTTCTTAAGGGGGGGAGAGTGTAACGACCCGTATTCTACACATCATAGGATTGTAGAATATTTATTTCTTTACCGTATGAAGTCGTATGGTCATGTAACTTTGGGAAACATCCATTAGAGTCATTTCCCATGCTTATGATTTTTGTCGATTTTTAAATGACCATTTTGCCCCTAATTGATACTGTTTTGGCCATAACTTTTGACTGGAAAGGAATTTTGGCCTGAAACCACTTCCATTGGCTTCGTTTGATGGTTTACCTTTCCATAGAGTGGTCATAATAGCCAAACGGACTCAACGTTTGGGGGATATGGCTGAAATAAGGTTTGTAGGGTGAAAAACTGCTTAACCGGGCCAAATCGGGTGATTAGTGAGTAGGCCCATAACACATTTCGGTATTAGGGTTATGGGAAGGCTGAAATGAGATGGAGAATCATTCCATTTCAGTTTTCTAGCCTCCACTTATCACCAAGGAACCCTAAAAATGGCCTCTAGCTTCTAAATCACCTCCAAATCGCCTTTTTGTCAAGGATTTGGCTTAGCAACCTCTAATCAAGGAAGATCTACACCAAAGCAACATTGGAGCTGCTGTTTAATATTAGGATTCACATCAGATCAGAGATTTATTTCAGATCTTAGTTTATTTTGTGGCTAAGGTGAGTGATTTGCATAGTTTTACACTAATTATGGCTAGTTAAGGGTAATTAGTGTTAATTAGCGAATTTAAACATGATAAAATTCGGGAAAAATGTTCATAAATTCTTAAATGATGTTTTAGACCTCTGATATGAATTTGGGTTAATTTGGTTAAGTTTTGCTAATCCTATCATTAGTTTCACCTAAACATGCTTAAGGGGAAATGTGGGATTTTGGGTATGTTTGATCCATTTTAACCTATCATGTTGATGTTTTGATGTTGGTGGTTGATTATGTATGTTGCTATGACTGTATGAAATGCTTTGTGATTGATTTCAATAGTTAGAAAGGTCGAAAACGTCGTCGAATGGCGTAAACACTTGCTGGAACAGTTTCAGAAAACAGTGCAGGGTTCGGATCGGATTGGATATGGGGCTTGGATCGGATATGTTGAACTGGGCAAGGGATTCGATCGGACCGGAACCTGACACTTGGGAAAAGTGGCAAAAAGGAAGGCCACACTAACTGAACTGGGATCGGATCGGATTAAGGAGCATGGATCGGAGCGGAAGCATGAAGGCGGATCGGAGCGGAGGCATAAAGACGGATCGGATAGAAGCATGTGAAGGAAGCATGGAGACGGATCGGAGCGGAAGCACGAACTGGAGGGGAATGGCACCCGACCCGAACCGAGGAGAAACGCCCGACCCGAACAGATGGAGGACACCCGACCCGAACCGCACCAGAAGAAGACCCGACCCGAATAGATGGAGGATACCCGACCCGAACCGATGGCTTGAGGAGAAACCCAACCCGACCCAGTATTGACCAATAACCCGAGATGCAAAGGTAGTCCAATATGGGAAGTTAGAGCTCAGGATCCAGTTGGGAACCGATGAGTTCACTTCATGGTTGGACTTTGCTGCGGGACATGTGCTAAGGAGTTGTCGACGTTCATAACTTCGATTCACCACTAAAAATGGATGATGGGCTACTTATCAGTGCAGTAGGGTCATTATGACCTGAGGGGCAAGGTGATGGTAGCAAGACTACGTTATCAGTGCAGTAGGGTCATTATGACCCGAGGGGCAAAGTGATGCGTAGTGAGACTATGAGCCAGTGCAGTGTGGTCACTACGACTCCATGGGGCAGAGTGGACATAGCAAAGTATTAGTAAGGCTATGAGCCAGTGCAGTGGGGTTCTTGCGACTCCATGGGGGCAAAGTGGACATAGCGAAGGATTTGTGGCTACGTTATCAGTGCAGTGAAGCGATTTATGACTTCATGGGGCAAAGTGATCGTAGCAAGGTATGTTGGGTGATCGAAGTGGTGAATATCGTATGCTTTACGCACTGAGTGAGAGATGTGAGGATGGATGCTATGTTTGATTGTTTGCCATCCCTATGACATGCACACCTCCCCCACCTCCGTATCTTTACACCGTTTGATATGGTAACTTAGAGTGTTGTACAGTATGTAGTGCTAACTCTTTGGTTGCAGGTCCAGGTTCAGGTATGTTTTAGTCTACCTGTTATTGTTCACTTTAGATGCTTATCGCTCATACCAGGCTTTATGTCTGACCCAGAGTTTTATGTCTCCTCTTATTACTCTGGGTGCTCACACGAGCAGACTAGAGACAGGTTAGCTGGTGATGCGCGAGTAGCTGATTCGGAGGCGGGCAGGAGGCTTCCACGTATGATATATATACACACATTCTCCTTGTGTCGTTGATGGTCGCTACTTGGGCATTAGTAGTGTACCTCCTTTATCTTACTTTTGCTTTGAGACAGTTTGAAAGTTGTAATAAGCTGTATTTTGGATTTCCGCTGCTATGATGTTTAGTTCTGGTTTTCAGCTTATGCACTGTCTCTCCTGTTTTATGTCAAGTATGTTATTATTATATTTTGTTCTATGCGCTGTGAGACATTCTACAGGTTCTTTGTATGTTCATTTCCTTCTTCCCTTTCCTTCTGACGACCCGTTCCGTGCTAACTGGACATGTGTACAACGCACTTTTGGAGTAAATGTCGGTTGGTGCGGGGTGGGCCGTCACATTTGGTATTAGAGCTCTAGGTTGCGTAGTTAACCTAAGGAGAGTTAGTACGTATATGAGAGCGCGTATTTGTGATTACTTTGGTTTTCAAAAGCTATGTATATATATACTATTAGTAGTATAAGAATGAAGTCGCATTGCACTAGCACCACTATGGGGTCGTTAATCGTTTCCCTTTTTCAGATTGACGATGAGCCGAGACACGAGGGGTGCTGGTAGGAGGACCAACCAAGGGTATGCCGCTGACATGAGGGCAATGTTTACTAACCTCATGAGAGACATGCTTAGAGAAGTGCAAGAGGCAGTTCCCAATCCTGGGGTTGGTGCTGGCCCAGTAGTGCAGGCGCCTAGGGTCGATTTCGCCAAGTTGTGCAAGGATTACACTAATCTTGGTGGAAAGTCGTTCCACGGAACGGAGTCGGCCACAGATGTTCAGGACTGGATGGATAGCTGTGACCGTATCTTCGATGACTTGGGTCTTGAGGATGCGATGAAGAGAAGGCTAGCGTCTCGTTAGCTGCAAGGGTGAGCGATGAATTGGTGGAATGCCATTAGAACAGCTACTCCAGAAGATCAGGTTACTTGGGATCAGTTCAAGGCTCGCTTTAGCGAGAAGTTTATTCCAACTGCCCAAAAGTCAGTGTTGTTGAAGAGGTTCTTGGAACTCAAGCAGAAAGGAAGGGCAGTTTCTGATTATATTGCTGAGTTTGACACTTTGTCGAAGTATGGACTGTCTCTCATTGATACTCCTGAAAAGAAGAATGAGAAGTTCATTACTGGTTTGGATGGGTACTTGGGGGAAAGGCTTATCAACCACATCGATGAGACTTTTGAATCAATTATGGGGAAAGCTTTGAGATCAGAGAGCCTTTACCCTAAGTCAAAGACTGAGGCTGCATCTGCAGAAGGGCCAAAGCCGCAAGCAGGCGGTGGAGGCAAGAATAGCTCTCAGAATAAGAGGAAGCAGGACCAATCTAAAGGTGGTCAGAAAAGAGCAAGAAGGATGTTGAGTGCTTCAGTTGTGGAAAGAAGGGCCATTATGCTAAAGAATGTCGGGCCAAGCCAGCGGAAAGGAAGTGCTACAACTGTGGTCAAATGGGACATCAGAAGGATAAGTGTCCACAACCTTTTAAGGAGAAGCAGATTGTGAAAGCATATGCTATTGATGCTGTTCCTTCTTCGTCGAATGCCCCAACTGCGGCGGAGAAAGGAAAGAATGTTGTTATTCAAGGTATGCTTTCTATTTATGATGTACCAGTTCGAGTTTTGTTTGATACAGGGGCTTCCCGTTCCTTCATATCTAGTGACCTGGTAGATAGGTTGGGACTGGAACCCGAGATAGTTGATAGACCATTGATTGTGACGAACCCGATTGGTGGTTCGACTAGCCTTAGTATGGTTTGCAGGAATTTGGTCTTATCGAGTCATGGATGTATGTTTGTATGTGATTGCTTTGTTTTGGGCTTTACTGGGTATGGCATTATATTGGGAGTCGATTGGCTCCAAAGATACGGGGTGGTGGTAGACTGTGAGGGCTTTTTGGTGACAGTGAGGGCGGATGATGGGCGGAGGGTAGTGTTTGGTAGTCTACCTAGTGATGGGGTTATGGCTAGTTTTGTAAATTCCCTCGACATCCCGCAGGATGAGTTGTCAGATGTGCCCGTGGTTGGCCAGTATCCGGACGTCTTCGAGGAGGTGACCGGGCTTCCACCACACCGAGAGATTGAGTTCCGTATTGATTTAGTGAAAGATGCCAGACATATAGTGATGCCACTTCGTCGTATGGCACCAAGGGAGCAGCGAGAGCTCGGGGTGCAAGTCAGCAATCTTTTGAAGAAGGGATTTATTAGAAGGAGTGTCTCCGAGTGGGGAGCACCAGTTGTGTTTGCCACTAAGGCAGATGGTTCCCTTCGTTTGTGTGTGGACTATCGCGAATTGAATAAGGTGACGAGGAAGAATAAGTATCCTCTACCGCGGATAGATGATTTGTTTGATCAACTGGAAGGAGCAAGAGTGTTCTCTCAGTTGGACCTCGCGACAGGATTTCATCAGCTTCGAGTAGCAGATGAGAGTGTTCCGAAAACGACATTTAGGACGCCGTCTGGATTTTATGAGTGGTTGGTCATGCCATTTGGGTTGACCAATGCACCAGCCTATTTTGTAGATCTCATGAATCGAGTATTCAGAGATCAGTTGAATAAGTTTGTTCTTGTGTTCGTGGATGATATCCTTGTTTACTCAAGGACAGAGGAGGAACACAAGGGACACTTGAGGATAGTGATGGAGGTGTTGAGGAAACACCAATTGAAAGCGAAATTCTCTAAGTGTCATTTTTGGAGAAGGGAAGTAAGATTCTTGGGTCATGTTGTTTCAGAGAGTGGTATTGCCGTGGACCCTGCGAAGGTGGCTACGGTACAGGATTGGCCTACGCCCAAGAATGTAACAGATGTGAGAAGTTTCTTGGGATTAGCTGGATATTATCGTAAGTTTATCCAGGACTTCTCCAAGATAGCAGCACCGTTGACTCAGTTGACTAAGAAGAATCAGTCCTTCGTCCGGGACGAAGTGTGTGAGGATGCCTTCAAGAGTCTAAAGGAGAAGTTGACGCGTGCGCCAGTGTTAGTCATTCCTAAAGGGAGTGAAGAGATGACGGTATACACGGATGCTTGTGGTACCGGACTGGGTGCTGTATTGATGCAAGGATGTAGGGTTGTAGCTTATGCTAGTCGACAGCTAAAACCGCATGAGAAGAAGTATCCTACCCATGATTTGGAATTGGCAGCGATTGTATTTGCGCTAAAGATGTGGAGACACTATCTTTTGAGAGAAAGATTTGAGTTGTTTACCGATCATAAATCGTTAAAGTATCTTTTCTCCCAGAAGGATCTGAATCTCCGTCAACAGAGATGGTTAGAGTTCTTGGCTTCGTATGATTTTGATATCGCATACACACCTGGGAAAGGTAATGCGGTAGCCGATGCCTTGAGTAGGAGACATGTGTAACACCCCACCTCCGCCAGGGTAACTCTTGCAAGCACACTGGCTTTGGAGGGGCGTTTAAACAAGGTAAACATGCATGCAGATATCACAAGACAGAACATATAAGTAAAACAGAGTAGTAAAGCAGCGGATAAATTAGCATTTCAAAACCAGAGTTAAGTTACAACAAAGTACTCATTATTTTCCAACAAAAAAAGTCTAGACAAAAGCATAAACTGAAATAAATAAAGTACTATCATCAAAGTGAAGTGATAAACCATAGCTAGCTCAATGTCCAAGACCGTACATGAGCAAATCTAGTAAGCAAGCTAGAAAGATCCAAGCTAAGCTCCAATATTCCCACCCTGAGGACCTGAGGGGGGGGGGAACGGAAGAAAAGAGGCGAAAGAAAACAGGTCAGTCAAAAAGACTGGTAAGCCCTACTACTATCTGTCTATGAACTAGTAAAGTTAACTGGCATGAGAAGCTGAGATGAACATAAGGATAACAACATACTGGCATGATGATTAACTAACAAGATAGATAAAGGTGTCATCGCATAATTAAGGTTAAGTTTTGCACCACGGGTGTACTAGCATTCTAACATGTCAAGTAAAAACAAGAATTGATCCCTTGGCCCAAGCTTGGCCCAACATCATGAGATGACCTAAATCAAGGTCCAACTACTCGGTCTAGTCGATCGGCTCCCTATAAGCCTAACTCGTCAAGTGTCGGTGTCATGCGGCTTAATCATGTAATGTAGTTGACTGTGCAGGGTCCACCCTAGGGTGTATCAGGCCCTATGGTGTAACCCTCTGACACCATACCATGATGCACAGTCCAAACCTACCGGTGCCCGTGTTCAACTCCGGACTTAATGTGCACGACCATGGTCCTCCTGAACAACCGGGGCATCATTCAGCCGTCTCTTTTGGTCTCTTACAATCAACCCAGTAATCGTGCCCCACCCTAGCCTAGTCCTAGGGTCTTATGATACTACCAAGGAGGTTACTGCTGAAAAGGACCACGCAACTAGGGTTTCTTAACGGGTTAAATGTGGTTAACCCGATCCACACGTGGATTAAATTGGTTAAGAGTACCCAAGGCTCCTGACTTAGCCTCGATTAATCCATCAAGCCCAAATTAGTTAAGTATTAAGTGGACCATGACTTAACCCTAATCAGGAGGCATTCATTAACTTAATGTGCTTTAACCTCTCACATTAGACCTTGTTGTGGTTACTAGTTAAGCCGGGCGGGTCCGGGTAGCTTTACACCACAACCTGGTCTAACCTCGGGTTCGTGCACAACATGACCAACTTCTCACATTGGGTCCTATTGTTTGTAGCCACTAGTTAAGCCGGGCGGGTCCAAGTAGATTTATGCTACAAACTCAACCCAACCTCGAGTTGGCCACACTCATATTTTCTAAGTGTCATGTCCATTATGTTTCCAAAACATAATTACAAGTTAACATATCACATTATGTTATAAAAACCATGTTCATGTCATTATGTTACCCAACCCCAACGTAATCCCATCGTTTACATAATCGCAACAACGCATAAAGGATAAAATAGGAAACTTGGCATAACCATGACATAAAGGTGTTGAAGCCACAAGTTTAACATGGTGGCATATGAAATGTACATATGTTCATATACTTGCATATTGCATTATTAGGCTTCAAAAGCATGCATAAAACCAAACTTAGCATATGAGTGATACATGGTGATAAATAACATGTAGAAGTTGCTAGAAGTTCGCATTTGGCCTCACATGCAAGTTATCATAAGGGATATGATAACTTTCATGTTGCCAAAATGCAACCTTCAACATAAAGCTTGGAGCTTTATGCTCAAAATATCAAGTTTAACTTGCATAACATGATAACATGATCAACCCAAACTTGCATAACATAGCAACATGTGTCATACATAATGATTAAACCAACTTGCATAATGATCATCCAAACTTGCATATAATGATCAACCAAACTTGCATATAATGATCAACCAAACTTGCATATAATGATCAACCAAACTTGCATATAATGATCAACCAAACTTGCATAACATGATAACATGATCAACCCAAACTTGCATAACATGATAGCATGATCAACCCAAACTTGCATAACATGGCAACATGTGTCATACATAACTTGCATAATGATCAACCAAACTTGCATATAATGATCACCCAAACTTGCATATAATGATTAACCAAACTTGCATATAATGATCACCCAAACTTGCATATAATGATCAACCAAACTTGCATCATTCATTTAACTTTAGAGTTCAATAAAAAGAAAGTAGAAAAGGGCTTACCACGCTATGAAGACACAAATGAATATTTATTATAAAGATTGAGACGAAGCCCTTATGCAAGCACCAAAATATGAAAGCCCCAATTGAAAAACCCTTGCGCCAAATCAATAAAAATCCTTGCTTTGAAATAGAAATGTTGCAACTTGACTTGAATGCAAACTAAGAACACTCATACAAGCTTGAAAATACTTGTATGCATTCAAAATCTCTCATAGAAATAGGCTTAGGAATTTTAGCATGAGAGTGGAGGCCATGAGAGGAACAAATTTGACATAGTTTAGTTGTAGGATTGAATAATGGTGATTTAGGCTAGGTTTAGGGGTCTTTTTATAGAGGATTAGGATAGTATTAGCCATAGGATTAACCCTAGATTCAATCCAAGCCGTCAAAGCATGTCTTGGGGAAGAAGTCAAGTGTAGGAACCATCTAGGGCCTTTAGATTAAAGCTGAACCATGAGAACCATTCAAATACAAAATCTGCATTTGAGCGAATCGGCCCACGGGTTGACAGCCAAACACCCTGGATTAACCCCTAGTCGACCCAGCGAGCTCGGGTCGACCTCAAAAATCGGCCGGTTCGGTTATTCCCCTCTCCCAATTCGCTGTTTTGAACATTTTTGCATATTTATTTATTTATTTTTCAATTATATATATATATATATCAATATATATATATATTTCTCTGCGCAACCCATTTCACTTAATTAAGTATACTTTAATTTGTGAATTTTTCATGAAACTTCGCGAGGCCATTTCTTGGTCATACGGACTCTAATTTTTGAAAACTCGGACTCTATTTCGCGTATTTTTCCGAGACGAACGCAATGGCATAGCCCATTTCCCTTGATTCAGATTTTACAGTTTAATTCTGCCTCCATTTATGTTATAACATGTTATTCAAAAATACGGGTTGTTACATTCTCCCCTCCTTAAAGGATTTCGTCCCCGAAATCTCCAAGTTAGGAAGAACGTATCCTACCATCCATCACCCATCTACTCAAAACATCATCCACGTGCAGTCATTGTCCTTAAAGGATTCTAAATGCTGTATGATCATATGCAAAGGTGTGTGTATATGTACTTATCTAATGCAAAAATCAGGCGGTTACTGATTCAGTAAACCTCCTTAATGCAAAGCATGTTAGTGAAATGAGTCCATATGTATGCAAATTCCTAACATAACTCATAGTCTCTACATGGGTGCACATAACATTCATCCATATGCAACATCCACGTGATAGCATAACAAGTTTCATCCATGAATAAGCATAAACACTCATGCATATGCGGTATGAAAGTGTGTGAGCCGATCTTAGTGCCTAATGTGTATCATGCATCCACGAGTATCCACGTGCAAACACTTGCAACCACTTGCAACCATCAAGCATAACATGTTTCAAATACATGTTTCATCCAAAGGGTTTCTACCTAAGGTCCTCATAACATGATTAACGAGATGACAAGATAAACAGGATAAACGCGGATAAACAGAAAGATATGCTAATTAGGAAAGAGGTCGAGAATGTACCCTCAAAAAGAAATGGATAAAGCCCACGCATCTTCTCCTCGGTTTCCCAAGTTGCATCTTCGTCGGCTTCACCCCACTAAACTTTCACCAATTTGACTTCTTGATTCCTCAGTTTCTTGATCTCTGTTCCCAAGATACGAATCAGAGATTTTCTCAAGGTTGCTTCTTTCTCTACCTCAATGTCTTCAAGAATGCTTGGTTCAACCACCTCAGCGGACTCATGAAGGCACTTTCGGAGATGCGAGGCATGAAAGACATTATGCACTCCGGCTAGCTTTTCGGGCAATTCCACCTTATAGGCCATCTTTCCAATTCTCTCTGTGATAGGGAAAGGTCCTACGAACCTTGGTGCCAGCTTCCCCACTGCTCCAAAACGAACCACATTACGTAAAGGAGAAACCTTTATGAAAACCATGTCTCCCACTTCGAATTCCAAATCTGCCCTTCGTCTGTCAGCATAGGATTTCTGTCTGTCTTGGGCCGCTTTCATCCTTCTTCTCACTAATTCAACTTTCTCGGATGTGTCCCGTATCATATCGGGCCCAAGTATAAGTCTATCTGTTGTCTCCCACCAACAAGATGGTGACCTACACGGCCTCCCATACAAAGCTTCAAATGGTGCCATCCCTATGCTGGCTTGATAGCTATTATTATAAGCAAACTCTACAAGAGGAAGGTGGTCTTCCCAAGTACCACCGAAGTCGAGAACACAAAGCCTCAAGAGATCTTCTAGCACTCTATTCACCCTTTCGGTTTGGCCATCCGTCTGGGGGTGATAGGCTGTACTCAGATTCAATCGTGTACCCATCGCTTCTTGCAAACTGTTCCAGAACTGGCTAGTGAAAATTGGGTCACGATCGCTAACTATGCTAGAAGAAACTCCATGCAACCATACTATCTCTCGAAGATAAACAGATGCTAGCCATGATACGGTTCTCTTGCTTTTCGCCGGAAAAATGGGTTCTCTTCGTAAGTCTATTAATTATTACCCATATCCCATAAAGCCCAAATAGTTTGGTGACGAACTTCTTCACCCCAACCATATATCACAAATAGGCTAGTCATACTCCTTAGGGGGTTTGCAACAGATCTAAGATTGAGGATAGGGCCAAGAGGATATACTTAAAAGATAGCATGCGAGTAAGCTCTACGGAACAATAGGGATCAAGGATATACTCTTAGAAAGAGATTAAACGCGCGTATCTAGTCTTCGATCTTCTAAGCCGCATTTTCTTGTGCTTAATCCCATCGTGCCTTGACCGTCTTTTAACTTCGCAATTCCGTAGTTCTTAATTCTTGTTCCCAAAATATGAGTTAGAACTCATTTCACCGTTGCCTCTCGTTCCACTTCCACTTATTCTTTGCCTAAAATACTTGGCTTAAACATAACTGCGTGCTCATGGTTTCGTGCAAGCTTTCCAAGATTCGTTAGTGAATCTTGGATCTCATTTACATATTATACGGTATCCCACGCAGGAAACTATCTCCTGAAAACAGTGCCAATCCACGTTGCCAAACTAGAGCTGAGGTAAGGGCTCTCTTGAGCCTTTGAAAAGCAAGCTCACACTCCAAGTCCCATGCAAAGACTAAGTTCTTCTTCGTCAACTTAGTAAGAGGGGCCGAAATCTTAGCGAAGTCCCTGATGAACTTCCTATAGTAGCCTGCCAGACCGAGAAAGCTTCTTACTTCGGTTGCATTCCTCGGAGTCTTCCAGTCTTGAACCACAACCACTT
This sequence comes from Allium sativum, assembly GCA_030737875.1. Taxonomy (NCBI): domain Eukaryota; kingdom Viridiplantae; phylum Streptophyta; class Magnoliopsida; order Asparagales; family Amaryllidaceae; genus Allium; species Allium sativum. Next base: position 122,099,292 of record CM060926.1, on the reverse strand, counting down.
TCGCGGGATCCACCGCTATGCCTTGCTTAGAAACTATATGTCCAAGAAACCGAACTTCCCTTCTCCAGAAATGACATTTGGAGAACTTGGCTTTCAACTGATGCGCTCTAAGCGTATCCATCACTTCCTTGAGATGCCTAGCATGCTCTTCCTCATCCTTTGAGAAGATCAGAATATCATCCACGAAGACAACCACGAACTTGTTAAGGAACTCTCTGAACACCCTACTCATCAAATCTACGAAGTAGGCGGGTGCATTAGTCAAACCGAATGGCATGACAAGCCATTCAAAGAATCCATCTGGAGTCCTAAACGCAGTCTTATCAATACTATCCTCAGCTACTCTAAGCTGATGGAATCTGGTGGCTAGATCGAACTGAGAGAAAACAGAAGCACCTACAAGCTGGTCAAAGAGATCATCAATCCTCGGTAACGGGTGCCTATTCTTCTTTGTCAGCTTGTTCAACTCTCGATAATCAACACATAGACGAAGCGAACCATCCGCCTTAGTGGCGAATACCACCGGAGCACCCCATTCAGAAATGCTTCGCCTAATAAAATTCTTCTCAAGCAACTCCTTGATTTGCTTACTGAGCTCCCTTCTCTCACGTGGAGCCATGTGCCTAACTGGCAATGATACTAGCTTGGCATTATCAACTAGATAAATGCGGAAATCTATCTCTCGTTTAGGGGGTAACCCCCTAACTTCTTCAAAGACATCAGGATAGTCTCGGACCACCCTTACAGATTGCAGATCATCGATGGACGAGTCGAGAGATTCAAGATAGCATAACAAGACGGGACCTCTAGGGTTACAAGAAATTTCTAGGGTATTACCGAGGCGAGTCATGAGCCTCACCACCCTATGTTCACAATCGAGAATGGCTGCATAACTGGACAACCAATCCATGCCCAAGATCAACCCATATCCCGTGAACCCGAGAACATAAGCATTACACGTGAATTCTACGGTCAAGATAGAAATCTTCAAATCCACACAAATCATAGATAGATGGGTGGAACCCCTAATTGGATTTTAAACACAAACGGGATCATCAACTAAGCTAGTACTTAGGTGCAAACTTTCAACAATGTCAGAAGAAATAAAACTATGCGATGCGCCAGAATCAAATAAGGTGCGAACGGGATAATCAGAAATATAAACAAGACTTTCTACAGAAATGCTACCTCGATCCTGAACTGGAGCAGCAGTGAGAGCATGCACTTGCCCTCCAGAAGGTCCTGCACGCTGATTCTGCCCTTGCTTCTTGGGGTAATCCTTGCTAAAATGTCCAGACTCTCCGCAAGGAAAGCATCCCCCCAACTTCCTTTTCTTCTTCCTACAGTCTTTGGCTATGTGTCCAGTAATCCCACAGAAGTTGCATTTCCTCTTCTTATTGTTCTTGTCTCTTTTCTCTGTATCTTCTTCTTGAAGCAGGGCTATATTCACTAAACTCTCGAAAGTCGCCCCCATGGGTATATGAGACATGGCCAAACCGCACAATGGCTCATTCAATCCTAGAGCAAAGTGTAGGGCCTTCTTCCGAGCTGTGTTTACCAATTCTAGACCGAACTGAGCAAGTTGATTAAACATATCCACGTATTCCCTAACTGTCATGTCCCCTTGCTTTAGAGATAGGAACTTCTCCATCTGAAGATTCTCTTCTGTCGATGATAGGAACTTTAGTCCAAACCTTCTCCTAAAGTCATCCCAAGTCTCAATGGGTCTAGTAGTGGTGGTGACTACCCACCAATAAGCGGCTTCCCCTTTCAATAGCCATACCGCCAACAGAACTTTCCTACGATCTTCCACATCCAAGATATCAAAGAGGTCTTCAGTTTCCTTTAACCAGTTTCTTACCTCCACAGAAGTCTCCGTTCCGACAAATTTCTCGCAACCCATCGCCTTAAAGTCTTTGCAAAGCTCCGCGAAATTCACTTGTGTATGCTGAGGGGGAAGAGGAACCTCAGCTACGCGAGGAGGAGAGATGTTAGCGACGGGGGAAGGAGGAGGAATGTTTTCGGGGCCGGCTTCATTCGCCCTTGCCTCCATAAATCTCCGGAACCAGACGGGTACTTGCACGCCTTCCGGGATGTTAAAGCGATCGGCCATACTAAAACGAAGAAAAAGATAGATAGATTCAGAATGAAGAAACGAAGGATAGTGCTATGGATTTTGGGGAATAGCCTTTTAAAATAACTAGACTTTTCTTGGAAAATACTTAATTGGTTTTGAAAATAGTTTTTCAAAAGGTAAGTTTTTAAAAACCTTTTGCTCGAATCTTGTTAACCTTATGCTCAGATACCAAATGTAACACCCCACCTCCGCCAGGGTAACTCTTGCAAGCACACTGGCTTTGGAGGGGCGTTTAAATAAGGTAAACATGCATGCAGATATCACAAGACAGAACATATAAGTAAAACAGAGTAGTAAAGCAGCGGATAAATTAGCATTTCAAAACCAGAGTTAAGTTACAACAAAGTACTCATTATTTTCCAACAAAAAAAGTCTAGACAAAAGCATAAACCGAAATACATAAAGTACTATCCCCAAAGTGAAGTGATAAACCATAGCTAGCTCAATGTCCAAGACCGTACATGAGCAAATCCAGTAAGCAAGCTTGAAAGATCCAAGCTAAGCTCCAATATTCCCACCCTGAGGACCTGAGGGGGGGGGGACGGAAGAAAAGAGGCGAAAGAAAACAGGTCAGTCAAAAAGACTGGTAAGCCCTACTACTATCTGTCTATGAACTAGTAAAGTTAACTGGCATGAGAAGCTGAGATGAACATAAGGATAACAACATACTGGCATGATGATTAACTAACAAGATAGATAAAGGTGTCATCGCATAATTAAGGTTAAGTTTTGCACCACGGGTGTACTAGCATTCTAACATGTCAAGTAAAAACAAGAATTGATCCCTTGGCCCAAGCTTGGCCCAACATCATGAGATGACCTAAATCAAGGTCCAACTACTCGGTCTAGTCGATCGGCTCCCTATAAGCCTAACTCGTCAAGTGTCGGTGTCATGCGGCTTAATCATGTAATGTAGTTGACTGTGCAGGGTCCACCCTAGGGTGTATCAGGCCCTATGGTGTAACCCTCTGACACTATACCATGATGCACAGTCCAAACCTACCGGTGCCCGTGTTCAACTCCGGACTTAATGTGCATGACCATGGTCCGCCTGAACAACCGGGGCATCATTCAGCCGTCTCTTTTGGTCTCTTACAATCAACCCAGTAATCGTGCCCCACCCTAGCCTAGTCCTAGGGTCTTATGATACTACCAAGGAGGTTACTGCTGAAAAGGACCACGCAACTAGGGTTTCTTAACGGGTTAAATGTGGTTAACCCGATCCACACGTGGATTAAATTGGTTAAGAGTACCCAAGGCTCCTGACTTAGCCTCGATTAATCCATCAAGCCCAAATTAGTTAAGTATTAAGTGGACCATGACTTAACCCTAATCAGGAGGCATTCATTAACTTAATGTGCTTTAACCTCTCACATTAGACCTTGTTGTGGTTACTAGTTAAGCCGGGCGGGTCCGGATAGCTTTACACCACAACCTGGTCTAACCTCGGGTTCGTGCACAACATGACCAACTTCTCACATTGGGTCCTATTGTTTGTAGCCACTAGTTAAGCCGGGCGGGTCCAGGTAGATTTATGCTACAAACTCAACCCAACCTCGAGTTGGCCACACTCATATTTTCTAAGTGTCATGTCCATTATGTTTCCAAAACATAATTACAAGTTAACATATCACGTTATGTTATAAAAACCATGTTCATGTCATTATGTTACCCAACCCCAACGTAATCCCATCGTTTACATAATCGCAACAACGCGTAAAGGATAAAATAGGAAACTTGGCATAACCATGACATAAAGGTGTTGAAGCCACAAGTTTAACATGGTGGCATATGAAATGTACATATGTTCATATACTTGCATATTGCATTATTAGGCTTCAAAAGCATGCATAAAACCAAACTTAGCATATGAGTGATACATGGTGATAAATAACATGTAGAAGTTGCTAGAAGTTCGCATTTGGCCTCACATGCAAGTTATCATAAGGGATATGATATCTTTCATGTTGCCAAAATGCAACCTTCAACATAAAGCTTGGAGCTTTATGCTCAAAATATCAAGTTTAACATGCATAACATGATCAACCCAAGCTTGCATAACATAGCAACATGTGTCATACATAATGATTAAACCAACTTGCATAATGATCATCCAAACTTGCATATAATGATCAACCAAACTTGCATACAATGATCAACCAAACTTGCATATAATGATCAACCAAACTTGCATATAATGATCAACCAAACTTGCATAACATGATAACATGATCAACCCAAACTTGCATAACATGATAGCATGATCAACCCAAACTTGCATAACATGGCAACATGTGTCATACATAACTTGCATAATGATCAACCAAACTTGCATATAATGATCACCCAAACTTGCATATAATGATCAACCAAACTTGCATATAATGATCACCCAAACTTGCATATAATGATCAACCAAACTTGCATCATTCATTTAACTTTAGAGTTCAATAAAAAGAAAGTAGAAAAGGGCTTACCACGCTATGAAGACACAAATGAATATTTATTATAAAGATTGAGACGAAGCCCTTATGCAAGCACCAAAATATGAAAGCCCCAATTGAAAAACCCTTGCGCCAAATCAATAAAAATCCTTGCTTTGAAATAGAAATGTTGCAACTTGACTTGAATGCAAACTAAGAACACTCATACAAGCTTGAAAATACTTGTATGCACTCAAAATCTCTCATAGAAATAGGCTTAGGAATTTTAGCATGAGAGTGGAGGCCATGAGAGGAACAAATTTGACATAGTTTAGTTGTAGGATTGAATAATGGTGATTTAGGCTAGGTTTAGGGCTCTTTTTATAGAGGATTAGGATAGTATTAGCCATAGGATTAACCCTAGATTCAATCCAAGCCATCAAAGCATGTCTTGGGGAAGAAGTCAAGTGTAGGAACCATCTAGGGCCTTTAGATTAAAGCTGAACCATGAGAACCATTCAAATGCAAAATCTGCATTTGAGCGAATCGGCCCACGGGCTGACAGCCAAACACCCTGAATTAACCCCTAGTCGACCCAGCAAGCTCGGGTCGACCTCAAAAATCGGCCGGTTCGGTTATTCCCCTCTCCCAATTCGCAGTTTTGAACATTTTTGCATATTTATTTATTTAATTTTCAATTATATATATATATATCAATATATATATATTTCTCCGCGCAACCCATTTCACTTAATTAAGTATACTTTAATTTGTGAATTTTTCGTGAAACTTCGCGAGGCCATATCTTGGTCATACAGACTCCGATTTTCGAAAACTCGGACTCTATTTCGCGTATTTTTTCGAGACAAACGCAATGGCACAGCCCGTTTCCCTTGATTCAGATTTTACAGTTTAATTCTACCTCCATTTTTGTTATAACATGTTATTCAAAAATACGGGTTGTTACAACATGCCAGCTTAGGGGAAATGTTTCTTGAGTGGAAGCAACTGGAATACATCGCGGGGTTTGATTTCAGACCAAAGTGCGAATTGGATCCAGTCTATGCGCTGTGAGACATTCTACAGGTTCTTTGTATGTTCATTTCCTTCTTCCCTTTCCTTTTGACGACCCATTCCGTGCTAACTGGACATGTGTACAGCGCACTTTTGGAGTAAATGTCGGTTGGTGCGGGGCGGGCCGTCAATGAGGAGCTTGCAATAAGCATTAGGTACACAGTTGTGTTTGAGCACCGCTTATCACCCTCGTACCGATGGGCAGATCGAAAGGGTGAATAGATTTCTTGAGGATCTTTTAAGACTGTGTATCTTAGACTTCAGAGGGATTTGGGAAGAGCATCTTCCTTTGGTAGAATTCGCCTACAACAACAGTTATCAGACTAGTATTTGCATGGTACCCTTCGAAGCATTGTACGGACGACCCTGTAGATCACCGACTTGTTGGTGGGAGTCCACAGAAAGACTTCTACTTGGACCCGAGATCATTAGGGAAACTTCAGAAAAGATTAATCTAATCCCAAGGCACATGAAGACAGCTCAAGACAGGTAGAAGTCCTACACAGACAAGAGAAGGACTGACATTGAGTTCGGGATAGGAGACATGGTTTTCATCAAGGTATCACCTTTGAGGAATGTGGTTCGTTTTGGATCTGTAGGGAAATTGGCACCAAGGTTTGTAGGGCCATTTCCCGTAATAGAAAGGATTGGCCAAATGGCCTATAGAGTAAAGCTACCAGAGAGACTGTCTGGCATACATGATGTTTTCCGCGTTTCTCATTAAGGATGTGTTTGCATGATACTGCAGAAGTAGTTGAGTCGATTATGCTTGAGGAAGTAGAGATGGAACGGAAGGCGATAGTTAGACGAGTTCCTACCCGTATTCTTGGATCATAGGTTTAGAAGTTATGCAACCGAGAGGTCAAACTGATGAAAGTTTAGTGGGTAGATAACCAAGAAGATGCAACATGGGAGACTGAAGACATGATTCGCACTTCGTACCCTTGTATTTTCAAGGGTATGTTCTTAACTTCTTTTTCCAAAGCTTTTATTCATGCTTGTTTCTATCGTTTAAGTATATCCTATCGACTGAATCTTCGACCTTTAGTTAGGAAACCCATGGATGTAAACATGTGTTTGAGACATGTTATGTTTGATGGATGCAAGTGGATGCAAGTGTTTGCTTGTGGGTTCATATACACACACATTAGGCACTAGATCGACTCAATCACTCTTATATTGCATATGAATGGGTGTACATTTTCTTCTTTTAATGGATGAAAGTGGGTGTGTCATCATATGGATGTTGCATTTGGGTGAATGATGCGCACATCATATAGAACTTACGTGTTATAATAGGATTAATCGCATACATGTTGGATTCATGGCACTAACAAACATTGCATTAAGGAAGTCAACTGAATCAGTAGACCGCCTGATCTTTCGCATTAGTATACGGACATATACACACACCTTTGCATATGTTCATATAAGCATTAGAAATATTTTAAGGACAATGGATGTCTATGATGGGTGGATGAGTAGATGGATGATGGATGTTAGGATATACATTCTTCTTTGCTTACAAATTTCTGGGACGAAATCCTTTAAGTAGGGGAGAATGTAACACCCCATAATTCTAACAACACTATAATGATAAATTAAAGAATAATTAGTTAAATATTTGGAATTAAGTACAATGGACTGCGCCATTGCGTTCATCTCAGAATTCTACTTTATATAGACTCTGAGTTTGCGTAAAACGGACATCGTATGAAGCAGATATTAAGGTTTGAAGTTTATATACATAGAAGCCATTTATATATAAATAAAACTATTCTAGAAAATAAAAATTTGAGCCCGGAAAATAGGGGAAAATTGGCCCGTTAGGGGTCAACCCCAGCCCTAAGGGTGCCGACCCATGGGTTGACTCCAACATAGGGGTGTTGACACCCATGTCGCCCCCCATGTTGACCCTCCCCCCCCCCCCCCGAGATCTGGGTAGAATTCAGTTTATGAATGAGGATTCATTTCTTGACTATATTCGTTGACCCTAGGCTATAAATAGGACCCTAATCTCATTGTTTTTATTCACCTAAAACAATGGAGACAATGAGGTGCTCCCCTAACTCAATTTGATCTAGCCTATTCTTCTTCAACAACAAGTTATATGTATTCAAGGATATGTGCTACAACATCCACAATCAATTCTCTGTTCTTTGGATCCAGTCACGGTGAGTTGATGTTGCTTTTAGTTATAAACACCTAAAATGTAATCTTGACATGTTTATAAGTTTGGATCTAAGCCTATGCCTGTTAGAAACCTAAATCATAATAGATCTATCATTACTTGTACACCTGATCTATTGATTAGTGACTATATGCCTATTCATGATATCCCTAGTCTGTTAGTTTGCCTAATCATGTCATCTTATGCCTATTATGTTAAATTATGTCATCTTATGCCAGTTTTACTTACTATGCCAATTCTTGTTCTCTTTTCTCCCTCTTTCCTTTTTTTTGTTTTTATAGCCAGGCTACGTTCGACCCTAGGCCTATTGCTGAAATACGCGAACGCATGAAATTGGGGATGATTGGGAATGATTAATTTGAGGCATAATTCATATTGTAAAACATGATCTGGATTTTTGGGCATAATTTATACCTTGAGCCAAAACTTGGATTTTGGGGGCATAATCTATATCTTGATCTAAATCTTAATATGGGGCATAACTTGTATCGTAAATTAGATGGGGATTTCGGGCATAATAAACAAGATAATTGGTTAGTAATGAAAATGCTTAGAATTACAGTAATTAGAAATTGTAACCGCACTTGGACACGAGGTTAGATTACACTTGTGGTAGAAGCCTGCCCGGAACCGCCCGGCATATCTAGCATCCACAAGTGGTAAATCTAATGTGAGGGGTCTAAGTGCATAAACAAGTGACGACGCTAAGATACGAGGTTAAGTTTGACTTGTGAGAGAAGTCTGCCTGGACCCAATCGGCATATCCAGCATCCACAAGTGGTAAACATAATGTGGGAGGTCTAGCGCGTTATAAGAATAAATGAATGTATGGTGATGAACTTGTAATATTTAACCTGTTTGAATCCATAAGAATTACATGAACCTATTAACTTGAGTAAGGGGTTAAGTAAACTTACTTGAATCAGTAGGAGGGTTAAGTTAATCTTGTTAAATATGTGGGGACGGGTTATACATATGAACCCAACAAACTTAACCTGTTGGGGTTATGTAGTCTTGCAAAACTGGTAGGCATAACCTGTTGAAATCCTAGTAATGGGGATGCAAGCCTAAGGGGAAGCTTGTATCATCTATTAGGGAGGGCCCGTTTCAGTTAGTAACCCATCTTGGTATCAAACGGGGAACCCCGAACTTGGTCGGGGTTTGGGCATGCTTACTGAGCTGATTATAAGAGGTCACCTGAGTGAGGGTGTTGACGGCATGCTCCAACGGAGTCATGTGCGTGCATGGGTCCCCTTGCTTTAGAAGATAAGAAGATGTGACATCAGTAGATATAGTTATGCGCATCTTGTAAACAAAGGGTTGCCACTTTAGGAGGTGATACATCCTACTATGGGGCCAACACAGGGTATCTACGAGTTAGCGAGCTTATCGATTGGGGGTAGTAATTAGAGTACATCTAGTCTTGTTTGTTTAGGAGCCCGTTATTTTCGTTGGGTGTTAAAACCTGTCAGTTCTATTGGGCTACCTGTTATTGTATAGAGGTAAAACCTCTCACTAGAATTACACCTATGTCTACCATCTTGTACTTGTTGGATCATCTTGTTCTTGTTATACTAGTATTGGTGCAGAGAAAGGTACCGGAGAAGCGCAATGCATGTTCTGCTCTATTTATCCTATTTACCTTGTTATGCCTGCCTTATGACATGGTTATCTCTCTCCAACTTATATGTCTGTCATGATACTTTTACTTATTTATATGTTAAAAGTAACTGGACTTACCAGACTTTATGTCTATCCCATTTTGTTTCCTCTTCTTTCTCTTCCGTTCCCCCTCCCAGGTTTTCAAGGTGGGAATGCTCAAGCTTGATCAGGATTCTTCTTTCATTCTGCTTGGAGCTGCTTAGATGTACTGCTTGATTTCGTATCTCCTCTACTATGGCTATATTTTGGGGATTATGCTCTTTTTCTGTATTATTGTACTCTGATGATGATTTTTGTACAAGGCAGAAGTTTTATGTTTTCAGTATTTCCGACTTATTATGTAACTGGTTTTGAACCATGAAGTTTTTCTATTTAATAAAGTTTTAATTCCGCTATTATTTTATATTTGTCTTGTAATGTTTATGTTTCTGTTTACCTATAACGCTTCACGAAACTTAATGCATTCTGATAAAGAGTGACATTAATGGACGTGGGGTGTCACAAATATCATCTTCTTTCCTACATTTATTCTTAGGTTGTTGTGGTTATCATAAACACCTCGGATTTGGAAATCAGTCCTGACACCTTTATTAGATTTGTAGTTTTATTCCAGATCCATTAGGTTAGGTGTTGATTTGTAGTTTTATTCCAAATCCATTGGGTTAGGTGTTGATTTATAGTTTATGCAGAGTTGGTTAAAATAACAATAATCCTATTATGTTTGACATTGTTTGTGGTTTTAATTGATTATTGTAATTTTTCCCTTTTTGTTCTTTTTTGTACAAAAAGGCATTATTTGAAATCAAAAAGGGTTATAAATAAGTTAAATAAGAAGAGATGTGCAAATTTACATATATTTGTACATAGTTTGCAACAGCTATTCTAAGTAGAATATTAGCTATTTCCTTGGGATTTGAAATAATATTAATTTTCATCTTTTAAACAGTTTGGGCAAAATATACAATAATTATAGTAATTAACCTTTTACAGGATTTAGAATCTTAAAATGAGATTAAACAAAAAATGGATTGTTTTGGTTATTAGCTTAGACCAGAACATAGTTAATAAATAATAATAAAATATAAGTTAGTAACTATGTTATCTTTGCGTTTAAATTATATATATATATATATAATTTAATAAGGTGATTCATGATGGCACTTCTACATGGATAAATGGAAAATGTCTATTTGATCTAATTGGTATTTATAGGGTTCAAACCCTCGGAAATCAATTTGAAAGTGATGCTATTATTCTCAGAAATGGAAAATTATGTGGTAATCTTCATGCTGGAACTAGGGAGATTAAACAACTTGTTGATGATGTAGTAGTTAGTAGTAATGCCAGAGCTAATCACTACGAATGGTTTGAAGGAGGAGAGTTTAGTTTTCACAAAGTATGGGATGAAATTAGAAATCAACTTCCAGTTCAGGATTTTTTCAAAGTAATGTGGCATTCAAAGAATTCAAAGAGGATGTCTTTTATTACACATCTTGCGGCTATTGATTGATTGACTACTAAAAATAGGCTAATCAGATTTGGCATCACTAATGATCCTAGATGTGTTCTGTGCAATTCTGGTGAAGAAACTGTTATGCATTTGTTTTTTTTTCTTGTCAGTATTCAAGTTATATCTGGAGGCAAATTAAGATAAAACTTGGTATGGCAGTCAATGTGAATGGATCTTTGCGAGAATAAGCTTTGGAAATTTTGTAAATGTTTAAGGAGAAAGATCAGTTGTAGGACGTTAGGTGCGCTGCTTTATCTACAACTGTGTATCATCTCTGGTTAGAAAGAAATTCTCGTATGTTCAATAATCATTCAGTGTCTAAGTTAAATTGTTTATTATTGAGAAAGAGATTGGTTACTTGGTAAGAGATAATGGAAGCAAGACATGTAGATCGATTTTTAATGAAGAATTCTTACAAAAATGGGGTATTGAGTTGATAGATACTGGCTGAAGTGTTGAATATGTGCAGAATTGGAGTTGCTAAAGTTTGTTATATTGTATTTCAGTTTGTTTCCTTTACTTCCGGTCAAATTGTCTTATGGTTTTATTGTTATTTGTTTGAGTTGCGAGTTGCTTGTACTATTAATATATGAACTTTATATGCACTCTTTTTCCTTGCTATCGCACCCACTTAGGTTGGGGGGCACAAGGTTTTAATGAGGCATATAAACGAAGTATATGATTGGTTATTGCAATAAAGTGAACCAATTTTCAATATATATATATATATATATATATATATATATATATATATATCTTATCCATCCAAATCTGCATAAATGACTCTAATATATTAAAAAAATTATTTGTTATTGTGTGCTTGAATTTGAAGTGTTTCCATTTTATGGGGATAAATGTATAGTAATAAATCCCATAATAAATGGAAATTAAACATTGTGACCGTTGTGGCAGTAAACATGGAATTTATTGCAGTAATAAAAGGTCATACATAAAGTAATAAGTATTGTACCATTATTTGTTTGGGGGAAATATATTGAACATGATAAGTATACCTAAATGGTTACAATTAAATAGGTATTAGGAATAGAGATTATAACTCCAGCTAGGGTAATCCAAACCAAAATGATCATATTTCCTAAGATGTTCCCCTGCCTAGTAAGGGGTCAGGGGTTCGAGGCCTGCCCTGAGCAGCCATCCCTAAGTAAAGTTAACTTGGTGTAGTGCAGGTCCAAGGGGACTGCATTGACTTGTACAAGGTTGTGGTGTAGACTGGGTTGCCCTACATCCCCAGGATGTACGGCCTTCCATTGTCTTCGGTTGGTCGTTCATTTAAAAAAAACGAATTAAACAGAATTAAGACTATAGTAAAAATTGGGAGTTACAATAAGTAGCTTAGAATCTAAATGAGATTGATATAATTGGCATTGAAATATGACCACTAGGGTCATTTAACCTAATTAATAGTAATAATTAATGGAATTAAAGGGTATTGATGGGTATTGATTGTCGTAGCAAATGCAAAGTCCAATAAGAAAATAATAATTAGATGTCCTGAGATAGGAAGTCATAGGTTTTCCTTATTTTATTCTAGTTAATCTAGAATTAGTATAATCAGAAATAAGGATTGGACTTAGTATGTTAATGATACAAGATCAGTTGCCTTATTCGATAAAAGTCTGCACTTTCCAATAGTCAGATATAGGTGCAAATGATGTGAGATATCATTAACCATAGGAAATCATGATGATAGTTAATTGAGCAGTGAGGATTATTTCAAAAAATGAGGTTTGTTTCAAGTGTGAGGTATTAAGTGGTTGTAAGACCGGCCTCTCGCCCAAAAAAGGAAACCTTAAAAAGGAAATAATTTATAAGCGTAAGCCTTCTTCAGGATAGAAGTATTAAGTAGTTAGATCCACCCAAAAAATGGTATTAAGTGATCGCATAGCTCACCTTCCAATAAATAAGAAGTATTAAACGTATATTAGGTATGAGCTTGGTAATCCTTGCGTTATTTCGCTTCCTCTAGGTAGTAAGTGACTAGGGTGAGAGTCCGCCATGGGCTTAGGTATTAAATGACTGCTACGGAGGTACCATAGGTATGCATATCCACAGGAAGTAGTAAATGGCTACGGGATTATCTAATAAGGCCAGCTAGATAGTAGCACGAGGGTCCGCTAAGGGAAGACCATAAATGACGAGTTGTCTTCTACCTATCCTATAGGTAATAAGTGACTGCTTACTATCTCTTGCCTTATGCGAGGCACGAGTATATGCGTGAATGATAGAAGCCTTAAATTAGTAAGACTTAGTAGTTAGTGTCCTCTAATTTATGTTAGTGTAGAATAAACCAGCGAATTAGGTGTTAAGTGATCGATAGGTCTGCCTTGGGTCTTAAGTGATCGAAAGGATCCACCTTTATCTTATGTGGCTAGTGAGGTCTTAAGTGGCTATATAGAAATAATTAACCTTCTTATGGGATAGCGAGTAGCTGGGAGCCTCCCTCTTAATTTTTTGTAGTCAGTTGAATGGTGGTTTAAAGGCTTCATACTTATGCATGAACGTTATATCTCAGTATTACGATATCATTATGTTTGGGATACTACCCAGGGCATGGTAGTTAGTCGTCGTATGCAAATATTTACAAGGTTAGGTTAGAATTACTGGCCTTGTTAGACATATGTTTTGATTCTGACTAAACGGGATACATTTGTGTATTATTGACAGTGCTATGCATTTTCTACTCTCTTGATATTATTGGCATATTTATGCTTATTTGATATGGGGTTCTCGCATTGTGAATAGTGGCGAAGCTTTGTCTCTTACCCCTACACCTCCCGAGTGAAATGGTTGGTTAGAGCAGTCGAGAGGTTGGCTATGAAACAAGTGAGTTTGTGGTTACCATATGTATTAGGGAATGCGGAATGGTTCATTAAGGTAAAGCAAACACTAGGGAGGTTAATAGCGTTTGTAAGAATTTAAACAAAACCTAAAACTAAAGTGAACTACAGGATGAATCAAACACCACAAATGCAATCACGGACACAGATTCAAACACAAGTGAAAAATAAACAGAAATAAAGATGAAGAAAAGGAAAGAACACACTGGATTTTATACTGATTCAGATTGCTCCTACGTCCAGTCCCGCACAACGCTGGATTGCACAGAGTTTTATTACTATTTCAAATAGTCAAATACAACCTCCTTGATTTCACAGCTCAACAAGGAGACACCGACTCCTATTCCTTGATTTCACGGCTCAGCAAGGACACAGCGACTCCTATTTCCTTGATTTCACGGCTACAAGGACACACCGATTCCTTTTCGACTTAACACACACAAGGTTTATTCAACCCAAGAAATTACAAACATCCCTATAACTCTTCAATAACACTTGATTCATAGAGTAGAGAGTGTAGAGAGAAGAAGTTTGATCAAAACAGAATTGAATTCGGTAGAGTATAAGTGTAAAAATCATAAAAATGATTAAGAATAATGGTGTAGAGAAAGAGGATGAGGTTATAGAAGAAGAGATGATTAAAAATTCGGTTTTAACCCCTTTTTATAGAGTATGAAAGGTTGCAATGGTTCTGAGTCATTTCAAATAGTTAAAAACACTTCCTTTCAAAATTGGAAAAATGACAGTTGTGTATCGACATGATGTTTTTGGTATGTCGACATACCCTAGTGTATTTTTGAATTTCAAAGCATTTTTCAAGTGTTTTGATATAAAAATAATTCTGGAAATTATTGAGTAAAAATATAGTGTTGTAAATTAATATTATATTGTAGAAAAACATAAATTTAAACTATATAAACATATTTATAAAATTATAAGCTTTTAGATTATATGAATATAAAGTATAAGAATATAAATATAAAGTAAAAAATATATAAAACTTAATTTTGAAAAACAAAGAAGAATAAAAATAGAAACAAATCGAAAAATAAAATAAAGAGGATTGAGGATAGAATTGAAAATCAAAATTTGAAAATTAGAATTAGAATTTGAACCTGGAGTGCTATTTAGAGTCTTAAATCTAGACTTTATAACTATATTAATCTTGAACTCTTGAAATCTTGATTACTCATGAGTCTTGAAATTTCTCTGATCTTTGAATCTTCATCATCTTTATAAATGTACAGTCTTCAGTAATATTTCATGTATATAATTCCTGCACACACACATACATGTATTCTATATAAAAAGTGTTAGCATATATTTTATAATCAATTATAATTGAAATAAGGTTGTTGTCATCAAAACTCCATTCTCCAACAATCTCCCCCTTTTTGATGATGACAACCTTAGTTTATAAAATATCATACCTGTATATACCTGTTTGATGATGTTCCTTCTATACTCCCCCTGTCAGTAAGAATCCTATAAACTATGCCTATATTTTATAATTTCTCCCCCTTTGGCAATATCAAAAAGAAATCCTAAAGATACTCCCTCTAAGTTGTATAGTTCTCTGAACAGAACATAAGTAACTATCCTAATAAAAATACTCCTCGTTAATCTAGTAACTATTTCTGTGTAGAATACTCCCTTAATCTATTCAAATTAAAATTAACACCTAATATGATGATTAAATACAAACCAATCCAAGTATTATTATTATATATGTTTGTCTTATATATATACACACATACACACATACACAAATCAAATCACACTATATGTCTTAATATATACAAGTTTCAAATAAAAGAATCCAAATCACACCACAACATATTTTTTTAGAATACTTAGACAAATCGTACCGAATAATTAAATGTTTCTTGGAACTTCAACCCATTCATCTTGTCTAGTATTTGGGTTCTTCTGAATATCTTTCCACTCTTCTTCAATGTTATGTGATGTTTCTTTGTTTTCATTTCTAAGATGCGAAGAAATATCACAATGAATCACATCAAAATGATTTTCTTGATGTTTAACCATCCTCATTTGGATTAACTCTAGTTTGCGTTGATTGCGTAGTACTATGGAGAGAGAATATTAAATTACATAAAGTATACTATAAACAAATATTCATAATAGTATATAAAAACTAATTTTGAAAAGAACTTAAAATTTATTATGAGATATACAATAATCTTCTTGACTCAGATTAATTTTAAATTCAAACTTTTGGAAATACAAACATATTTATTTGCAAAAGAACAATTCATATGTTAAAATTTTTAAAAGAAATCTATAGTTATAACAAAACTACTTTTATGAAGTAATATATAAAATTATAATTTCTTGTCTTTAAACTATATTTTTAAGACAAAAAAGTCATATATTTCTGCATATCAAAATATTAAGTTAATATAAAAATCAAAATTAGTATGAAGTTACAGATAGTATTTATTATAATGTAACCCAAAATTGTTATTATATGTGAAAAATATGTAAGTTAAACTATGTATGCTTAAACTAAAGATATATAAACTTATATTTAATAATAGTAACAAATGTTTGAAAAGTTTAAATTGTTTCAATCATATTAATAATTTTATTAATTTATATATATTTTGAGACGTGATATAAGAAAATAAATAGACAAAAAGGTAAATAACTATAATTTGAACTTGCATTTTCTTATTTAAAAGATGAAGGGAAGTTTGAAAGTTTAAGCTTTTGAAACTGAAAATTTAAATTTCAAAACTGGTTCGATATGTCGACATGTATTTTTCACTATGTCGACATACTAGGCTTATTTCAAAAGGGAATTGAATTTTTAAGTTTTTGAAACATATTATCAATCTATATTTCAGGTTTAACGATTTCCTGAAATAATTCTAATCCTAATAAACAAACAAACAATTTATTTTATTAATTTATTGGTTATTTAATATTATATTATTATTTTGAATTTCAAATTTTAAATTTCAAATTTCAAATTTCAAAAAAAAGTTAATTCAAACCAAAGCAAACAAACAAAGAAACTATTCAACCAAATAAAATTAAATTTTAATTAATGCGTACCCGGTTTTTTGATCCTTTTCTTCATGATCTTCTGAACTCTGAATTGCTGCAAAGCATATATTTTTATTTCCGTTTTCTGGATCTTCATCACTTGATGATGAATCTGAATTATCTAATGTTGCTTCATATGCTTTCTTTCTTTTTCTTGATGAATTGATGTTGTCCGTTTGTTGAGTAGATTTGTCTAGATATGGACACATTTTCTTTACATGACCTGGTTTGTTGCGGTTAAAACATCTCCCATCATTTAATTTTGAATTTGCTTGATTATAACTCTTCCTTCTATTTTATAAATATCTTCTAAAATGATTTGTCATAAGTGTTGTTTCTTCATCATCTTCACTACTCGAGTCAAAATCATTTGTTATTGCTTTTAGTGCAATAGATTTCTTTTCAATTGATCTATTTTCTTTTCTTTTCTGTAATTATACTTCATATGACATCAAATTTCCAATTAACTCTTCAATCTTCATTTCATTGACATCATTGGCTTCTTCTATAGCCAAAGTTTTTGATCCCATTCTTGAGTTAATGAATTTAATATTTTTCTGTCTTGATCTGCTTCTTAATATGTTTTTCCAAGTGTTGTTAGTGAATGCACTATCTCTTGAAATCTACAATACATATCTGAAATAGACTCATTCTCGTTCATTTTGAATATTTCAAACTGATTAACTAGCGTGCCTATCTTAGTCTGTTTAACTTTACTAGTTCCTTCATGAGTAACTTGTAAGGTTCTCCAGATTTCATAAGCAGTCTTACATACTGATACTCTATCAAACTCATTTCTATCTAATGAACAAAATAACATATTCATAGATTTAGAATTGCTCTGTGCAGCAACCTTTTGTTCATTTGTTCATTGCACAAATGTAGTCGTGGGTTCAACATATTCATTTTGTGTACTATTCCATGTGACTAATCCTACAAACTGTAAATAAGTTTTCATTCTACATGCCCAATATGAATAATTACTACTATTAAACAATGGTGGTATGACAGTGGATTGACCCTCTATAAAAGAACTATTATTGGTACCAGTGTTGGTTGCTATTATCACTATATTCAAAACTCAGATTACGAACTTCTGAAAGACCTTGCTCTGATACCAATTGTTAGGGAATGCGGAATGGATCCGCTAAGGCAAAGCAAACACTATAAGGGGGTGAATAGTGTTTGAAGAATTTAAACAAAATCTAAAACTAAAGTGAACTACAAGATGAATCAAACAACACAAACCCAACCATGGACACAGATTCAAACACAAGTGCAAAATAAACAGAAATAAAGATGCAGAAAAGGAAAGATGACACCAGATTTTATACTGGTTCGGATTGCTTCTACGTCCAGTCCTGCACAACGCTGGATTACGCAGAGTTTTATTACTATTTCCAATAGTCAAATACAACCTCCTTGATTCCACGGTTCAACAAGGAGACACCGACTCCTATTCCTTGATTTTACGGCTCAACAAGAACACATCGACTCCTATTTCCTTGATTTCACGGCTATAAGGACACACCGATTCCTTTTTGACTTAACACAAACAAGGTTTATTCAACCCAAGAAATTACAAACAGCCCTATAACTCTTCTATAGCACTTGATTCAGAGAGTAGAGAGTGTAGAGAGAAGAAGTTTGATTAAAACAGAATTGAATTCGGTAGAGTATAAGTGTAAAAATCATAAAAATGATTAAGAATAATGGTGTAGAGAAAGAGGATGAACTTAGAGAAGAAGAGATGATTAAAAATTTGGTTCTAACCCCTTTTTATAGAATATGAAAGGTTGCAACAGTTTTGAATCGTTTCAAATAGTGAAAAGACACTTCATTTCAAAATTGGAAGTATGTCGACATGTTGTTTTTGGTATGTCGACATACCCTAGTGTATTTTTGAATTTCAAAGCATTTTCAAGTTTTTTGGTATAAAAATAATCCTGGAAATTCTTGAGTAAAAATCTAGTGTTGTAAATTAATGTTATATGATAGGAAAACATATGAAAACGTAAATTTAAACTATATAAATATATTATAAAATTATAAGGTTTTAGACTATATTAATATGAAGTATAAAAATATAAATATAAAGTAAAAAATATATAAAACTTAAGTTTGAAAAACAAAGAAGAATAAAATAGAAACAAATAGAAAAATAAAATAGAGAGGATTGCGGATAGAATTGAAAATCAAAATTTGAAAATTAGAATCTGAAATTGAAAATTAGAATTAGAATTTGAACCTGGAGTGCTATTTAAAGTCTTACAAAATCTAAACTCTATAACTATATTAATCTTGAACTCTTGAAATCTTGATTACTCATGATTCTTGAAATTTCTCTGATCTTTGAATCTCTATCATCTTTATAACTGTACATTCTTCAGTAACATTTCCCATATATAATTCCTGCACATCTATGTGTGTGTGTATATATATATATATTCTATACAAAAAGTGTTCGAAAATATTTTATAATCAGCGATAATTGAAATAAGGTTGTTGTCATCAAAACTCCATTCTCCAACAATATGTAGCCATGTCCTTTAAGGGGTGGGTCGTATGGCTCATTACATTTGGTATCAGATCTTAAGTGTAAACGGTTATAGTTATTAATAGATTAGGATTAGTGAGAGAATGTATTCAAAAAAAAAATTTATTTTCTTTCGTCTTTCTTACTCAACTCTAAAATATTTCGATGATGAGGTAGTTGAGGGCCTATTTACTTAAGATAGGCTTTAAACGACTAGGAGTAAGAAATGTTTTGAGTTCGAGTATTCGGTCAACCACGAAATACCCCATGGTGTGTTTGGCAATTCTTTGTTTCAAAGATCATGAGGGCAAAAAGTGGTGAATTTCCTGGATTTGAGCTTGGTGACTAGAAAAAAAGCTAGTTACAACTGAGATGGTCATGATTTCTTATTTTGATTTCGTTTGGGAGTTCAAGTGATGACTTCTTCTTGGTATTGAAGTGGAAGATTCACGTTAGCATGTCGTCATATTCCGGAATTATTTGGTATTCCGACATATAAGTTCGGAAAATCTTTTGATGGAAATAATTATTTGAATCCTTGGTCTTATATTCAGAGAGATTCCAGTTTTTAAAACTATTTAAAAAATTAAATAGGGGTTTTAGAAATTTTGAACTATGGATTGGAGGAATTGTTTAAATAAATAAATTAGTTCTTGAATTTTGAATTCTAATCGTGTTTTTGATTGTTGGGTTTTGTGTAATTTTAATAAATAACTCATTTTGGTAAAAAGAAGGGAATTGGAAATGACAAGAAATATGCCTCAGAATTTAAAAACTATTATTACCCATTCCTTGTGATTTTTAATATTTCGTTACTTGGATGATTTATGGAAATTAACATAACCTTTTAGAGATTTAAAATCTCAACAACCCAGAACACGGAAAGGGTTTTCTAGTTAGTAATATAAAATGGAATATAAATTATAAAAATAGATTTCTATTATGAGACCCTCAGTTTATAAATTAAGAAATTTATTTCGAAAAGTTTTCAAAATTTTCTCTTAGAAAAAAAGACTAAGGAAATTTCTAGTCAGCTAGGGGTATTTGATTTCATAAATCATTTGAGTCGTTAGTCAGCTAGTTATAGGGAAAATCCGTTTTAGTTTATTTCAGATTTCAAGCTGAAATTTTCTTTTTGAAATTTTTTTCGTTTGATGGTCGCAACTGTTTGGAGGCGTTAAGGAATTATTTTTCGACTTGACAAATAGTGGACGTTGGCACGAGATTTTTGGTGAAGTAGGAAACACGATACGATTTTATTATTTTTATTTTTGAAATTGACGACTTGATGGGTCTAGGTTCAGGTCGCGCCCCAAAAGGGGCTAGCGGTCGACCGGGTGGTCGACTGTCCTTCAGTGCCCAAGTCGACCGCTCCCCCTCTCTGATGCGACCCGAGCCTAACCCGATTGTTGGAAATGATATATTTATCATTTCAGCGGACTGTACTTTGCCTGCCTCACTTTCTTACATCCGAAACCCATTTTCATCATTTTCGAATCCCCAAACTCAAGCCTCCTAGCTCCGTTTATCCTCTAATTACCACCAAAATTATTGCAGCATAGATCTAGCTCCTCATATACTCCCGATCTTTAATTTCCTTCATCAATTTCGATGATTTTGTTGACTTCTCCATGACATCTATGCGGGCTTCGAACCTACTTACGCAATACCCCATCTACACGCATCAATAGGCTGTGTAGCTCGATCGTAATACAAAGAAAATAGAAACTTACATGGAAATGAAGAATTTTGAGTGTCTCCAAGGATGCCTGGTGAAATTCCCTAATTTTTCTCCACTTCGGTTAGAGAAGCCATTCGTCATTGCGGGTCTAGCACCGATCCTGTGCCACAACACTTTCGATCGCTAGTGATATCCGTGTTGTGTCCATCTGATTGATGCCCGTCAACTTTGATTAGGGTTCTAGCTTGATTCGGTCTGAAGTAAAGGGCACCCCTATTGAGCTTACCGATCAGGATCTGGCAGAGATTTTGGGCATTTCCCCTGCTGGAGAGGATTTGGATGACATTGGGATGACGAACCCTCAGATCCTCTCTCGCATATTTGTAGAAGTTGCTGGTGTTTGGACACCGGTAATTTGTGTCCCGATGCCAGTTTGATTGTGCGCATCATTCAGTACAACATTATTCCCAAGAGGGGAAGCCTAGACGTAACGACCCGGAAATTTGCGATCTTGGTTATCCGATATACGACACATATCAAACATCCCAGGATCGAAAATAGCCGAATAGTTAATGAAAGAAATTAGAGGGTGAGAATAGATAAGATAGAAACTTAGAATAGAAGAAGAAGAAGAAGAACAGAACATCAGAGTAACACGAAACTCACAGCGGAAAGAATAACATATAATATATATAATATAATTTGAAATATACATCTGTACTTGAATATACATCATTATCAAAGTACAACACTTACAACACAGTGGAAATAAACTATAGCAATATGATCCTGAAGCCTCCTGCTCCAGCTCTTCAAGTATCTGTAAATCCCGACTACTTGACTGCCCGTACAAAATTGGGCACCCAAGAGTTTTGGGAAAACAACAAAATAAACTCCGGGTCAGTCATGGGACTGGTGTGAGTAAAACAGTTTAAAAAAGTTCAAGCAGGTAAATGATATCTCATAAGACCACGCTGTGTAACGGAACAGGTTTTTCCCTTATGAGAATCCAAATTATCTTTATATCAAAAACCTTTTGATATTATAATAACGTCTATCAACCACAATATAATAATCATCTAGCAGAAACGCTTTCATCTCACATTCTACATATATAATATACAATCAAAACCGCAAGCACGTATTGTGGAATGGGTTTCCAACTATGACATGGTATGGAACCACCTTTCGCTAGTGTACCTCTAGAAAGGAATACACTGGGTTCAACAAGAACATCTTGCAACCCGGCCACGCATGACTGACCACTCATTTCGCTTGAGTGTATCGAATGTATATCACCAACGGTTAGGATCAGCAACCGTTTCCCGAATGGGACAGCATCAACAATAGATTTTTTAGAAGTAAATGAAACTCTAGATCAGGTGATTATACACCCTAATTGGTGCAACCTACATAGCCATGCTACCTTCCCGATTTCTGTCATTTACCGGTTGATGAGGCTTGAGGTTACGCCTTATCATCACATTAGATTCACTTCGAATGCCACATTGTCAGATCCATCGAAAATCACTAATTGACGTCTACAACAGTACATTACGTGTTAGCTAAAGAAGTTTCCTTCTCCATTTCCACTCTTGGTACGGTTGAAGAAATCAATGTACGTGACCTTTCTGGAAATACTCTGTCAGACATTCATCCATACAAGTCATCCAGGAATGGGATGAACCGAAGGCACTATTCAGTACATCTATCTTAGGCATTGTTATCTAAGACTTATACAATAGCCCTTGCACCTTACTCTATCTTCAATTATCTTTGGCATATATGATTCGCAATGGTTATGCCAATACAGAGTGGTTCTTTGGATAATAATCCAATCGGTCTCTCCATATTAACAACGTTAAAATGGTCAAAACTTCGATAGTCTGTGATTTAACCATCAAAGAAAAACAGGTGTGCAAACAACGATATTATTTCCAGGAGGAAATTATATCGATCAATCATCATTCAACATTTATCTCTTTATTTCATTAATTTACTTATCTCTTGTTCCCATATATTCTAAATTCTTATTTTCTATTATCTGGAAACAATTCCGATTCTCGTTTGGAAAACATTTAAAAAACTTCTTAATTGGGATTTAAATAGATGTTTAAAACTATATTGCGATGACGACTCAAACCACTATACTAAATTACTAAATCCACTTAACCACTTCACACTCGAACCGTAACCATTTCTTAATTAAAAACGTAGTCAATCAAGTTGGGGTATAGCTACCTCTCAGACCTTAACTGAACCACCTTTCAAATCTCGAAATAGATAAGATTCACCTTTTTAACTCTTTAACACTTCCTCGAATTCTATTTACGAACCCCCTTCTTTTACAAGTTTACGTGATTATAACAATGGTGTTATAATCTCCTTCATCTGAAATATATTATCTTTAATATGACTTTTATTTCCTAACTCGAATAATATAACGACAACTAATTTATTTACTCCTATTCGGTTAACTCTATTCTAAAACTCTTATTTCAATAACTCCAACCTAATAACTCTTACTGGATTAACTCTTATTCGAATAACTTATTCGAATAACTTATTTTCGATTTGCTCACTTTCGAATACTTATATTTGATAATCTCTTTCTACGAATAAATCTTATTCGATTTAACTCCTGTCGAATAACTAGATTCGATCAACTCACTTCGAATATTTCTGATTTGATTATCTCACTTCGAATATCTACTATTCAAGTATCTCTCTTCGAATATCTACTATTCGATTATCTCACTTCGACTATTCGATTATCTCACTTCGAATACTTCTGATTCGATTCACTTCTTTGAATAACTAAATTCGATTAACTCATTTCAACTCTATTCAAATAAACTAAATTCGATTAACTCCATTTGAATAACTCTAGTTCGATTTATCTCTATTCAATAACTCTAATTCGATTTAACTCTATCGATTAACTCTAACTAATTAACTCTAACTAGTTTAACTCTACGGTTTAACCTAACTGGTTAACCCAAATGGTTTACTCTAACTGGTTAACCCTAAATGACTAACTCTTTGTCCTTATTCAGTTTCAAACATCGATGTTGAAATTGATTCTTACTTCTATATATAAGTCCTGGCTTATATATTCTATTTATCCAAATGATAAATATTGAACTTAATTTATAAATATCATTTATAAATCAATCCGCTCCTTTTATCTGTTTACTTCTTCATATATAAGTTCTGACTTATATATATCTATTTATTTCTAAATGCCTTTACCAATATTTCCTTTTTAATCCTATTTGTAAATGGTTTACAAATATTTCCTTTTCAAATTCTACTTGCAAATGATTTGCAAATATTTCCTTTTAGTGTTCTATTTCCAAGTATTTCCTTTATTAACCTTATTTATCTATCCTAAGTATTTCCTTTTCTTATTCTATTTATTTAAAAAATAAATAATCCTTTTAATAACTTATTCTGTTTCCTAAGTTAATATATCTTTTATAACTTATTTACTTAACAAATAAGTATCTCGTTTAACATCTCCTATTTATTTAACCAATAAATATCTCATTTATAAGATCTTATGATTTTATAAATATTCCCTTTTCTATATAATTTCACCTATAAAGATTCCTACTTATAAATATTTCATTTATAAATATTTCATTTATAAACATTTCATTTATAAAACCCTTTTGATTTGATAAATATTTTATTTTCAAATACCATTTGAAAATTCCCCTTTTTTCACATTCCGGTATGTTATGGTGTTTAACATATCAAGTCATGATGTTAAATATCGTCCATACACATATAATCAATAACATATTATAAACCACGTCATATATCACAATATATGAAAAATATAAAATAGTTGTTGAGGAATCCAGTCAGATTCATCCAACCTGTTTCCCTGCATCCACAGATGTTACACAATAAAATCAACATCACTTTTAGTTCCATATGATATATTCTGTTAAACAGAATCAATATAGAAATTCAACTAACTGACTAGCAGTTCAATCAAACAGTTAACACACAGTCAATTAGAAAATATTTAATAGTTCTAAAAATATAACATGAAATTATAAACTGTTCGGAGTTAGTGAGATTTACTCACTTTGGCAGTTCATCGTTAAAGAACGATAAACTGTTGTTTGATCTAAATCAAACAATTTATTTCACCATAAATTCAAATGAGCTCCAATCCACTTCCAGTCAGCTTCATTGTGAAGCTCTCGTTCATACAGTCCCAACGGATCTGACCGTTCGAAATTCTGAGTTCGTATGAGATAGATACCACGTTAACAAGTTCTGAATACCTTTTGAATTATTAAAAACTATTAATTCAATAAAATGGGCTCACCCCTTTCTCCTAAGGCCCAAACCAGCTTTAAAATCTCAAACCCAAATACCTTCTCCTCCCCAGTACCAATTCGTGACTTCCTGTGACCGCCAATGCCCATTTCCCAAATTTCACACCCCTCGTTCACCCTTTATTCTTGACCGAACTTCCTAAACTCCTCACCGCAAGGCTCCTCTTCACATACACCTTCCTCTCGGTTTCAGCGGAAACCCACCCACCAACATCGAACAAAATCATAACTGAAAATCCTAATATTCAGCGTACAGACCCCAAATCAAACCACGAATCCGAATATCAACATGATCACACATTGATGCATTTAAATCCTACGCACATGAACCCTAGAACCCATTGAGAAAACCACGAACCCAATACTGATGTCGAACACTCAAAGATCCACACAAAAATGAAGAGTACCCCTTTGCGATTCCATACATACATATGAGATGATTTACAGACTTTACTTTGATATTATTTTGATTTCTTCTTTGATCGGTTTTCGCTGTAAAAACAACGGCAGAAAAATGCCTCGTTGACCAAAAATGAAAATGAAATTAGGGTTTAAGGGATTTGTGGGTATTTATAGAGGAGAATTAATATTTTTATATTCGAATTAAATATTAATTTATAACCAACCGCTTCTTCTGTTTGGCTTTAAAAATTCCCATGTTCACATACGATACCCAAAAATCATGAAAACGAGCATGTAGTTACAACTCGATATTACGGTCCCAATGAAACTGGTTTCGTCGAATTCCGACTCCGTTTGCTCACACAGCGTATTTTTAACCATCGAAATACTGATTGTTTTTCACTCTACAAGTCTGTACGGCCACACAATGACTCTAAAAATCACGGAACTTGGAATCTAACAATAATTTAATATTGCGGATCCAACAAAATTAGTTTCGTCGAATTCCGACTTCGTTTGCAAAAGTGGCTATTTTTAAAGTCCTAAATAGCCTATTTAAATATATTTAAATATAATTAAATTAAATATTTATAAATAAATATTATCGTATATATCCATAGTGGAATACCATACAACTCTAGAATATTCCTATATGAATTTCTAACTTGATATTTCAAATCTGGGTCAACCCGATATTCGATTTATATTGAAATCCCTTTTAAAAATATAAATAATTCCTTTATAAATTATAAAGGAATTCCACAGCGACTTTTCTAAAATTTGATTTGGACATATCTCAAAATCTACACGACGAAATCCTGATTTTTCTCTTCCACTTGAAAGATATACTCCACCAGCTCCTAACGTTTCTTGTTTCATAGAAATCCGATTTAAAACGGCTTATGTATATTCAGTTGAAGTTTGAATCGCCAATTTACGAACTGCAGCGCCATTTCGAGCTCGATTTTAATTATAATATAATTATACATTCTAACTATCGTTCAAATAATATATTTGTTATTCTAATTCAATTCTAAACTGAATTAAATATCACAGATGATCCAGTTCACACCATATCGCCATTTCAGCCAATTATGAATATTTCAGAATTAAATATATTATTTAATTTATTATTTTAATTAAATATTCTTCATTATTTAATTCCATGACCATTAAATCCTTTTAATTACCCTTTAAATAATTAAATAAATTAATTATTATATCGTTGAAAATGCGGGTCATTACATTCTTCCCTACTAAAAATAATTTCGTCCTCAAAATTGCTAAGTTAGAAAACAACTCTATTAACTGGTTATAACTTATTTGTTCACTTCTTAACTTCAGTTTTCAATTGAATCAATTTAAATTCAATAAAATATTGATTAATTCTTATCAACGAAAATTTTCAAAAATCCTGAAAATTTTCTAATGCCTTAATTTTTTTGAAATTTTTTGCCAGCACCTCCTTCGTACTGGTCAATACGTCAAACCACCACTCGCCTCTCTGGGCCATCTCCATCCCAAAAGAAAATCAAACAGCCTAGCGGCTTGCCAATTCAGCTCATAAATCTTACATCCAATAGAAATATAAACTTGTACCTTTTGTCGGCATATCATTTTATCCTTTCTACCTGTTATCAATTCAGTGGATATAAGGGTCATCCCAATCAAATTCCAATCTGCTTTTATCCACAACACAACCATTCGCTTATATCTGAGCCAAATATCATTTCAAATCGAGTTTCTTCTCGATTCCCAACTCTTAACTTGATTATCACAATACACTTCAAATTTTGAATCTCATAATCCAATTTGTCTTGATATCATTCTAATCTAATCTTAGTTACCACTTTACTGGCTTTACTTTAATTCAAATTTTCTTTCACAAATTTTTGTTAAATTTTTTTTTAATTCAACTTTCCCTGGAAGTTTTTAGACAAATTACTCTTTTCAAAAATCAAATTTTCCTTTTTGAAATTCAACACAACTTGTCTTTCCCAAAATAAATTCAAAACAGTATCTCTGGTAGTAATTCATCACTTACAACTCAAAAATGAATATTGATGACGCAGCTGTCATCATCAGAATCTATTTTCCAGCGATCGAAGTGAGTTCAATACTATAAAACCATTTCTAAACATTTCCGCTTTGAAATTCATTTCAAAATATAATTCACACTGCTTGTAAAACAATTTAAAATCTCCCAAGATCTTAAATTTTCCTTATTTTTATCCAAATCCATTTACAAACACTTATCCAATTTTTCTAGAATTTCAATTCAATTTCTGGTTTAAATTTTAGATTTAACTCATATGATTTCATGTATTTCACTTATATGAATTCTGATTGGTTATTTACATAACCATTTAATTTATAAACTTACTCGATTATAATAACAACCAATATATCCACTATATTATAATTTTGATATATATATATCTTCTCTATATCAAGATATACCTTGGGTAAACTTATTTTAATTTACCGTCTTTTCAAAACATATCATGTCGACCCATCGTATTCGAGTGTTTATAAACTCCTCCCGATACAGTGGATCAAACTGATCGACCAGAACTCATAAACTACTCAACCAATAAATCTTCACAATATAAAATTATTTTTATATCATCTACAAATACGTTCACTCGTATATATACACTCAACCTCAATCTAGGGTATTACTAACCCCATCTCTACCGAGTCAAGCCACAGAGCCAAGGTAAATCACTTAACTTAATCTCTGATACCAACTGTAACGAAACGGAAATTTGCGATCATGGTTATCCGATATATGACACATATCGAACATCCAAGGATCGAAAATAACCGAATAGTTAATGAAAGAAATTAGAGGGTGAGAATAGATAAGATAGAAACTTAGAATAGAAGGAGAAGAAGAACACAACAACAGAGTAACACGAACCTCACAGCGGAACGAATAACATATAATATATATAATATAACTTGAAATATACATCTGTACTTGAATATACATCGTTATCAAAGTACAACACTTACAACACAGCGGAAATAAACTATAGCTATATGAACCTAAAGCCTCCTGCTCCAGCTCTTCATGTATCTGTAAATCCCGACTACTTGACTGCCCGTACAAAATTGGGCACCCAAGAGTTTATGGAAAACAACAAAATAAACTCCGGGTCAGTCATGGGACTGGTGTGAGTAAAACAGTTTAAAACAGTTCAAGCAGGTAAAAGATATCTCACAAGACCACGCTGTATAACGGAACGGATTTTTGCCTTATGAGAATCCAAGTTATCTTTATATCAAAAACCTTTTGATATTATAATAAGGTCTATCAACCACAATATAATAATCATCTAGCAGAAACGCTTTCATCTCACGTTCTACATATATAGTACACAATCAAAACCGCAAGCACGTATTGGGTAATGGATTTCCAACTATGACAAGGTATGGAACCACCTTTTGCTAGTGTACCTCTAGAAAGGAATACACTGGGTTCAACAAGAGCATCTTGCAAACCGGCCACACATGACCTACCACTCATTTCACTTGGGTGTATCGAATGTATATCACCAACGGTTGGGATCAGCAATCGTTTCCCGAATGGGACAGCATCAACAATAGATTTTTAGAAGTAAAATGAAACTCTAGATCAGGTGATTATACACCCTAATAGGTGCAACCTACATAGCCATGCTACCTGCCCGATTTCTATCATTTACCGGTTAATGAGGCTTGAGGTTACGCCTTATCATCACATCAGATTCACTTGGAATGCCACATTGTCGGATCCATCGAAAATCACTAATTGACGTCTACAACAGTACATTACGTGTTAACTAAAGAAATTTCCTTCACCATTTCCACTCTTGGTACGGTTGAAGAAATCAATGTACGTGACCTTTCTGGAAATCTGTCAGACATTCATCCATACAAGTTATCCAGGAATAGGATGAACCGAAGGCACTATTCAGTACATCTATCTTAGGCATTGTTATCTAAGACTTATCCAATAGCCCTTGCACCTTACTCTATCTTCAATTATCTTTGGTATATATGATTCGCAACGGTTATGCCAATACAGAGTGGTTCTTTGGATAATAATCCAACCGGTCTCTCCATATTAACAACGTTAAAATGGTCAAAACTTCGATAGTCTGTGATTTAACCATCAAAGAAAAACAGGTGTGCAAACAACGATATTATTTCCAGGAGGAAATTATATTGATCAATCATCATTCAACATTTATCTCTTTATTTCATTAATTTACTTATCTCCTATTCCCATATATTCTAAATTCTTATTTTGTATTATCAGGAAACATTTCCGATTCTCGTTTGGAAAACATTTCCAAAACTTCTTAATTGGGATTGAGACAGATGTTTAAAACTATATTGCGATGACGACTCAAACCACTATACTAAATTACTAAATCCACTTAGTCACTTCACACTCGAACCGTAACAATTTCTTAATTAAAAATGCAGTCAATCAAGTTGAGGTATAGCTACCTCTTAGACCTTAACTGAACCACCTTTCAAATCGCGAAATCGATAAGACTCACCTTTTTAACTCTTTAACACTTCCTTATGGACCCTCGGATTCTATTTACGAACCTCCTTCTTTTACAAGTTTACGTGATTATAACAATGGTGTTATAATCTCCTGCATCCAAAATATATTATCTTTAATATGACTTTTATTTCCTAACTCGAATAATATAACGACAACTAATTTATTTACTACTATTCGGTTAACTCTAATCTAAAACTCTTATTTGAATAACTCCAACCTAATAATTCTTACTGGAATAACTCTTATTCGAATAACTTATTCGAATAATTTATATTCGATTTTCTCACTTTCGAATACTTATATTTGATAATCTCTTTCTTTGAATAAATCTTATTCGATTTAACTCCTGTCGAATAACTAGATTCGATCAACTCACTTCGAATATTTCTGATTTGATTATCTCACTTCGAATATCTACTAGTCAATTATCTCTCTTCGAATATCTACTATTCGATTATCTCACTTCGAATATCTACTATTCGATTATCTCACTTCGAATATTTCTGATTCGATTCACTTCTTCGAATAGCTAAATTCGATTAACTCATTTCAACACTATTCGAATAAACTAAATTCGATTAACTCCATTAGAATAACTCTAGTTCGATTTAACTCTATCGATCAACTCTAACTGATTAACTCTAACTAGTTTAACTCTAAGGTTTAACCTAACTGGTTAACCCTAATGTTTTTACGCTAACTGGTTAACCCTAACTGACTAGCTCTTTGTCCTTATTTAGTTTCAAACATCGATGTTGAAATCGATTCTTACTTCTTTATATAAGTCCTGGCTTATATATTCTATTTATCCAAATGATAAATATTTAACTTAATTTATAAATATCATTTATAAATCAATCTGCTCCTTTTATCTGTTTACTTCTTCATATATAAGTTCAAACTTATATATATCTATTTATTTCTAAATGCCTTTACCAATATTTCCTTTTTAATCCTATATGTAAATGGTTTACAAATATTTCCTTTTCAAATTCTATTTGCAAATGATTTGCAGATATTTCCTTTTAGGATTCTATTTCCAAGTATTTCCTTTATTAACCTTATTTATTTATCCTAAGTATTTCCTTTTCTTATTCTATTTATTTAACAAATAAATAATCCTTTTAATAACTTATTCTATTTCCTAAGTTAATATCTCTTTTATAACTTATTTACTTAACAAATAAGTATCTCGTTTAACATCTCCTATTTATTTAACCAATAAATATCTCATTTATAAGATCTTATGATTTTATAAATATTCCCTTTTCTATATAATTTCACCTATAAAGATTCCTATTTATAAATATTTCATTTATAAATATTTCAGTAATAAACATTTCATTTATAAAACCCTTTTAATTTTATAAATATTTTATTTTCAAATACCATTTGAAAATTCCCCTTTTTTCAAATTACGATATGTTATGGTGTTTAACACATCAAGTCATGATGTCAAATATCGTCCATACACATATAATCAATAACAGATTATAAACCACGTCATATATCACAATATATGAAAATAATAAAATAGCTGTTGAGGAATCCAGTCGGATTCCTCCAACCTGTTTCCCTGCATCTACAGATGTTACACAATAAAATCAACATCACTTTCAGTTCCATATGTATATTCTGTTAAACAGAATCAATATAGAAATTCAACTAACTAACTAGCAGTTCAATCAAACAGTTAACACACAGTCAATCAGCCAATATTTAATCGTTCTAAAAATACAACATGAAATTATAAACTGTTCAGAGTTAGTGAGATTTACTCACTTTGGCAGTTCATCGTTAAAGAACGATAAACTGTTGTATGATCCAAATCAAACAATTTATTCCGCCGTAAATTCAAACGAGTTGCAATCCACTTCCAGTTAGCTTCATTGTGAAGCTCTCGTTCATACGGTCCCAATGGATCCGACCGTTCAAAATTCTGAGTTCGTATGAGATAGATACCACGTTAACAAGTTCTGAATACCTTTTGAATTATTAAAAACTATTAATTCATTAAAATGGGCTCACCCCATTCTCTTAAGGCCTAAACCAGCTTTAAAATCCCAAACCCAAATACCTTCTTCCGCCCCAGTACCAATTCGTGACTTTCTGTGACCGCCAATGCCCATTTCCCAAATTTCACACCCCTCGTTCACCCTTCATTTTAGACCGAACTTCCTAAACTCCTCATCGCGAGACTTCTCTTCACATACACCTTCCTCTCCACACAACCAAGAAGAACTCGACACTTATTCGCGTCTCCAGGTTTCAGCGGAAACCCACCAACCAACATCAAACAAAATCATAACCAAATATCCCAATATTCAGCGTACAGACCCCAAATCATACCACGAATCTGAAAATCAACATGAAATCACACATTGATGCATTTAAATCCTATGCGCGTGAACCCTAGAACCCACTGCGAAAACCACGAACCCAATACTGACGTCTAACACTCCAAGATCCACACAGAAATGAAGAGTACCCCTTTGCGAATGCATACATACATATGAGATGATTTACAGACTTTACTTTGATTTTATGTTGATTTCTTCTTTGATCGGTTTTTGCTGTAAAAACAACAGCGGAAAAATGCCTCGTTGACCAAAAATGAAAATGAAATTAGGGTTTAAGGGATTTGTGGGTATTTATAGAGGAGAATTAATGTTTTTATATTCGAATTAAATATTAATTTATAACCAACCGCTTCTTCTGTTTGTCTTTAAAGATTCCCATGATCACATACGATACCCAAAAATCATGAAAACGGACATGTAGCTACAGCTCGATATTACGGTCCCAATGAAACTGGTTTCGTCGAATTCCGACTCCGTTTGCTCACACAGCGTATTTTTAACCGTTGAAATACTGACTGTTTTTCACTCTAAAAGTCCGTACGGCCACACAGTGACTCTAAAAATCACGGAACTTGGAATCTAACAGTAATTTAATATTGCGTATCCAACAAAATTAGTTTCGTCGAATTCCGACTTCCTTTGCAAAAGTGGCTATTTTTAAAGTCCTAAACAGCCTATTTAAATATATAAATATATTTAAATATAATTAAATTAAATATTTACAAATAAATATTATCGTATATATCCACAGTGGAATACCATACAGCTCTAGAATATTCCTATATGAATTTCTAACTTGATATTTCAAATCTGGATCAACCCGATATTCGATTTATATTGAAATCCCTTTTAAAAATATAAATAATTCCTTTATAAATTATAAAGGAATTCCACAGCGACTTTTCTAAAATTTGATTTGGACATATCTCAAAATCTACACGACGAAATCCTGATTTTTCTCTTCCACTAGAAAGATATACTCCACCAGCTCCTAACGTTTCTTGTTTCACAGAAATCCGATTTAAAGCGGCTTCTTTATATTCAGTTGAAGTTTGAATCACCAGTTTACGAACTGTAGCGCCATTTCGAGCTCGATTTTAATTATAATATAATCATAAGTTCAAAATGTCATTCAAGTAATATATTCGTTATTCAAATTCAATTCTAAACTGAATTAAATATCACAAATGATCCAGTTCACACCATATCGCCATTTCAGCCAATTCTGATTATTTCAGAATTAAATATATTATTTAATTTATTATTTTAATTAAATATTCACCATTATTTAATTCCACGACCATTAAGTCCTTTTAATCACCCTTTAAATAACTGAATAAATTAATTATTATATCGCTGAAAATGCGGGTCATTACACTAGATCAAATCTACCTTTCTGTGTGCCATGCCACTTATGCTATTATTTGCAGTGTAGCCATCAATTATGTGCTCAAGTTGATGATCCATTTCTCTAAGACTTTCATGGGTACCTAGAGGACCCATTTCCCTTATTGCCATTTTCACCCATGTCTTTAGACATTACGGGATGACTCTTCGTGGGGACCCGGTAGCCAAGAAGACCTAAGTCGCCATGGATCATACTTCTCTCAAGATGATGGGCATCCAACTGCCTGCCTCTTCTTACCCAGTTCCCACTCTGGTTTCTGCACCTCCCGCTCCAGTCATGTAGCAGCAGCCAGTCGCAGCAGGCTAAGAGCGCCCAGAGCTTGTCGCCCTCTATTAGATATAGGCAGAGCTTCGCGAGCTTAGTAGGGAGCGGCACCAATAGGTGTACGAAATAGTTTGTATTTCTTCCTTGCTACGTTACTCGCATAGACGTGGCAATGGATCGGGTTCCAACTGTGGTGCTCGTTCTTCTCGTAGCCTATAGGTGATATCTTTTGTATTTTGTACTGTGTGTATCTTTCTCTTTCTAGCATTTCCATCTTTGATGTTGTAGTAGTTGTGTTTGTAACTGTTAATGATGTTCCTTTAAATCGCACGACGATGTAATGGGATTTTATATGTGTTTGTCTTTCATGCTTCATTGTATTTGAATTAGAAACAAAATCTCATTTTCTTATCTAACCAAAAGTTGTTTAGAGCTGGAAAGTATAGAATTCTATAGCGGATAAATTTTAGTGAAGGACAGGTTTTTACATCGTTTCATTACGGATATTTATTATTTGTCGCCCGTTTCTTTTGAGCTAAGATTAATTTTTGAGTTTGCTTGTCTGGTTTCTGTTTTTGCATTTTACACGACCGACATACTTCGACGCTAATACGTGACTCGAATCGTTTAAGTTTCCACAAAATATATTTTAACCTTCTGCAAATGTTGTTTGAAAAAATAACTCTCCTTTTTAAAATTATTTTGTCTTATTTACTTTCTTTTATCTGGTTTATGCAAAAACATGAATTTGGTATGGTGGTTTACCCATGTTTAAACATATGTGTTGTATGAAAATAGATGGTTTAAATGTAGAAATGCGCACATTACCAAAATTATAGTTTTATGCAAATCTCGTATAGAAAGTAAACGATACTGGAAAGGAATTTTAAATTTACATAGGAAATTTATAAGTGAAAAAATATTTTAATGGAGAAAAAATTCGATTTTATAGTATATGTAAAGCGTAAGGAAAATTTTGGATGGATTATTTGCGCGTTGTAGCGGTGCATTAGGAATGACGATGCGCTAAAAATGTTAATGATAACAAGGAAAGACTGTTTTAGCCGTGGAAACATTATTTCCATACCATGTTGGCGAGATGTGTGAGTTTTAATTAACTCATTTTATAATTAGCGCTTGTCTTATGTCTCCTTTGCAGTCTACAATTGGGAGTTTTTGGAGTATTTTGGGGAAATTGAGATAAATTCCACTTTAGAGTGGAAATTGGTACATTTATAAGCGGAAAGAATGTTGATTTTTCCGTTTTGATTTCCTTGTTTCCAACATAGGAAAAATAAATAGGAGATGACATAGACGCGTTAACAAGATGGATGGTAGGTTTGGGATACAAAATTGGTAGCTTCACACTTCTATTCGAAGACGTGTGAGGGTTATTGATAAATAATATTTTCAAAAATTAGTATTCATATAGAACTGCCAGTATATTTTAGGATGTTTGCACCGTGTTTTCAAAAGTGTTTTCAAAAATAAAATCTATACACATAGAAGGATCTAATTTAGAATCACTATGCATGCATCTTTTGTGGCTGCTATTCATTATGTACACTATGCATGTGCACACGTTAGTTGAAAATTGGATGTACATTAATTGTTTGTGTAGTTTTAAAAAAAATAGGTGGCAGCGCCATGACTTATTCATTAGCAAAAATTTTGGGATGAAATTTCTGTTTAGGAGGGAAGAATGCAACAACCCAGAATTTTGACAATAATTAGTTTTATTATTTAATTAGGTTTTAAAAATGAAATTTTCACAAACAATGGAATTTAACCACGAAACCTGCACCTTTGTGTAACACCCCGCATTTTTAGTTAAAGATAATAAATTGGGGAAAACTTAATTGAATATTTAGGATTAAGTAAAACAGACCATACCATAGCGTTCGTCTCAAAATTCTGGTTCAGATAGACTCTGAGTTTGCACAAAAAGAATAACGTATGAAGGAGTTATAGACGTTGGAAGTTTGACAAAGCAAGCGGGGAGCGAGCCAGTGTAACTGGCGCATTTGTGAAGTGTTCTGGGTTAATTTACACTGGCGCACTTGTGAAGTGCGCCAGTGTAAGTTTCTGGTATCCGGACCCATAGGGGTTGACCCCCTCAGATCTGGGCAAATTCTTTGATGAATCTGGACTGCTTTTTGGACTATGTCCATTGCTGACTAAGCACTGTGTGTGAATGAACACCTATAAATAGGCTAGCAATGTCTAACCTATATCTCATATTTTCTGAGACGACGTCTAAACTCCACTATTTTTCTTCCTCCTCAAATCTCTTCAGAAAATAGAATAATTAGTCTAGGGAAATTCTGAATCAAGTAGAGGAAAAGAATGTATATCTGCAAATGGGTGTTCAGAATTCGTATCGAAGTAAGGTAAATTCTTGGATCTAGTCTATTTAATTTTCTCCTCTTTCTTCCCATTTTCTTTTAATTAAGAATTATGGATCCATGGTTATTTAGGGCCTTAATACAGTTAGAAGAACCATAGAATGCTAGATCTGGACCAGATTCATGAGTTGGAAAGCAAATTAGGTGAGTGGATTTAAAATATGCCTTTTTGATAATGGTATATTTATCATTTAACATCCTCCATTAATATGCAATGTAAATATGCCAGAATGTTAAAATGTTGAAACGTTAACATGCATAGTAAATCTGCTGAAATGTAAACCTATTGAAATGTGTAAATCAGTTGAAATATTAACATGATATATGTTGAAATGTTAATATGTTTGAAATGTTAACATGATTGAAATATTAATATGTTAAAATGTTAATATGTGGAATTATATATAAACTTGTTAAATATATGGAAACAATTAATTTTTTATACATACATGTTTTAATAACTTGTTAATCAGACGTTGTAATTTAAGTTATGGTGAAATTGGGACACTTACACGTTAACCTGTGATATATTATGTACCTGAACCCTTAAATGTAGAAATTGGGATAATTACATGTAAATTTGTTAGATTAGAATAATCACATAGTTGATAGTTACTTGTTATTATTTTAATGGAGTTAATTAAATGTTAGGAAGAACATGCGACATGATTACAAGTTAATACGGAATCAACATGATTTTAAGAGTGACATGTAAAAATTAGAATTACAGTAAAAATTTGGAAGAATGGACACGCCAAATTATATAGAAAATTTAAAGTAAATAGAAAATTTTAATCGCACTAAGATACGAGGTTATATTCAACATATGGTAGAAGTCTGCCCGGAACCGCCCAGCAAATCCTACATCCACAAGTTGTTAATTTAATATGAGTAGTCTAGTGCATAAGTGTACATGTAACAACGTAAGACATGAGGTTAAGTCAACTTGTGCTAGAAATATACCCAGAACTGCCCGACAAATCCAGAATCCACAAGTGGTAAGCTTAATATGAGAGGTCTAGTGCATAAACATATTTATAAATATATGTAAATAGCAGGACTGATAAAATAGCATCAATTGTGATTAATGGAAATGAATAGAAAATGAATGGAAGTTACAACGGTGAAAGAAGTGAATGAACGGGGAATGGTAATAACCTATTATAATTAATTACATTAACGATAATGTTATATAATAGGTAAAGCTTGTCCTAGGGACAAGTGGAAATTATAACTTAGGTTATAATAAACGATAAGGAAAATGAGATAACTTTTGTAATGAAATAAGTTGTACTTAGTTATAAATTAAGTAATCAGTAAATTTGGGAAAAACTTGTTGTTCGTAATGAGTAGAGAAAAAGGGGAAAACTTATGAAATGCAAAAAGTTGTACTTAATTATAAATTAAATAATCTGTAAACTTGAGAATTTGAAATCTGCTAATAGGAATAACAATTTTAAAAGCTTGTCCTAGGGATAAGTGGAAATTATAAAACAAGTTATAATAAATGGAAAGAAAACTTATTAGTAAACCTTAGTTAAGAGAACTAAGTTAATAAGTAAACAACGACAAGTTGTAGTGACAATGTAAGATGAAATTATGATTAAATAAGAAAGAATGAAGCAAGCTTATGAAATGAAATAAGTTCTATTTAATCATAAATAATAAGTGACATGTTAAACAGAAAACATGTGAATTGAGATATGCTTAATTACATATTAAGTAAGAACATGTTATTGTAACTATGAAATTGGACTATGAATAATATAAAGAGATTGCAGATTATAGACCTTGAGTTACAATCTAGAGAATAACATGTTATGGGATTATTAATGCATGTAAAAGGGTTAAGTTTTGTAACCAAAATTAATAAGTAAGAGATACCAATCCTTAGAGATATAAGGGGCATAGATAGAACTTGGTAACTTGAATAATAAGTTAATATAATTGGAAATAACCAAGTTAATTGGAAACCTGATGAGGTAGAGAAAGCGCATAATTATGTTTAGACATAGGGTCTAATAACACATTAAGTTGAGGCTCTTGGACCAGTCTGTATGTTTGAAGGTGAAAAACCCAACGGGGTAGATGATCGTAGTGTCATGAGGCAAGAGGGGAGCGCATATCCATCTGATTATTCTATTATTCTGCTAATATTCCGCTGGCTCCGAAGGACTGAAAGGGGAAGCACGCGACTTCTTGGGATGTGAGGGTACACCTCGTAGTCCTCTGTGTTGTGACAACGTTCTATTAGGCTCACATAGGTTAGATCTGCGCGTTTCTACACGGTGAATATGCCTTGATTGCCACGATAATGGGCAATCAGAAGACTGTAGGGTGGCATAGGTGATTCGACGATCCTGTGGCCTGACTTAGCTAGGTTATGACTACTCTTGTGTACTAACAGGTCTAACCATTAAATAGCAAATTCGTCAGGTGCCTACCATCGACAGTCAGCTTGATACGAGATGCGCAATGCGGAAAGACGGAGAGTTAAACCAACAGATCATGGACCTTTAGATATCTAGGCTATGGGTGAGGGATAGGCCAATTAGGATTTGTTATTTGTTGTTTGCTCTTAGACCAGGTCATTAGTTCTCAATCTTGTTTGTCTTTCACTAGTTAAGGGAGGGGTTAGGTGGGATCATAGCCACTGAAAATGCAGACCTTGGCACTGTGTAAACAGATATATGAAAAGCTCTCGACTGAGTTCCATGTTTCTTGTACAGCCCTGCCACGGAACTCTGTGCACAGTAGAGGATATGTGTGGTTAAGACATCGAGTACAATTGACGATACATACGTGGGAAAGTCTAGATACATGCATGCCTGCTCTGGGTAGTGTATCGTAGACTTTAGGGCATTACTCTGTAATCTGATTCGATCAAAGGTGGCAGTCCGTACGCTTACGTAACATGGCGATGGCGGTCCTATGCGGAATGTAGCATTGTTATGTAGAGATCCACATGTCACTCCGGCATAGGATGAGGTACTGCGTATATTTATGTGGCGTTACGGTGGAGACCATACGAATGGGGTATCATAGGGTGTATCTTAATTTGGAGGCAGCTACATATATATATATATATATATATATATATATACTGCATTAGGTTAATCCACCAGGGAATAAATGGCTACGACTGTGAGTAAGCCTTGAGTGTTATTAACCCCAATAACCTAATAAATAAGAAAATGTAATTGAACGACATATATAGGGTTATTCAAAATGTGTTGTTTCAATTCAGTCACCAAAACTTGTGTTCTGACCACCTCTTCATCACATACTCGCAGGTTAGACTTGTGATAGAGATATGATAGCTTTGGACACTGGTTAGGCAGTATTATAATTTTGGTAAGGTTATATTTTGATTATATTGTATTTTATTCATTCCGTTGTGAGATGTTTTCTGAGCTCTGATATATTTTATATCTCTATCTTTTTTGCAGGATACCAGAGCAACCAACACGAGTTTCGATAGATTGGAATTTTGAAAGAAAAAATTGGTCTGTCGGAATTCGGGTTGTTACATGTTGCATTCTTGATGGTATTCTGGTCAACTTGCATGTTTGGAACTTCACAAACGGAGACTATATGAAAAATTTATGGATGAATTATGAAAATGGATGGAAAATAAATAAAATAGAATAATATATATAGTAATAATTAATTTACTTTAATCCCTTGCCTCATAGCTACCAGGTCGATCGGGCAGTCGACCGCTAGGTCGACCTCCTGGTCGATGGTTGAAGGTGGCGGCTAGGGTTAAAAGTAATATAAATTATATTTAAATGGATGGATTTTTCTGGAAATCTATCTGATGGTTGAGGATCATTTCTAGGCCTATAAATAGAAGGTTAGACCCACATTCTTTTATTCATATTTTCCTAAGGCGGCAGCGAAGCTCTGCCATTTCCAATCCTCCAATCACTTCTAAAGCATAAATTATAAACATATCCAAATCATATTTACTAGAATTAGAGAGTTTAGATTTAGATCTATGAAAAAGAAGTGGTTCTTCGCTCAGGTAGTTTATATAATTGAATTTTCTTCTTCTTTTCATATTTCTTCTTTCATATCTACAAATATAAATCTTTGTTTATAAATACACATTGGAAATAAATTGTATATCTGTAGGATTTGGAAATTTAAAGCCTAAAAGACGTGTCAGATTTGGATTTAGATGGATTTCAAGTGAGTGAGAAATTATATACATTGTTTACAATAAACAAATATAATTCATTTGTATTGAATTTAAATTATATGCCTAAAAGAATTAGGCATTTTTTTTTTCAAATTTGAATTATTATGAATATTTGTTAAGTATGGACTTATAGGCCTTTTTAAGTTATTATCATCTTCTTGCCTACAATTATTCTTGAATTGTTGTGGTTATTGTAAGCACCTCGAATCTGAAAACCAGTCCCAACACTTTTATCAGATTTGTAGTTTTATTCCAAATCCATAGGGTCGGGTGTTGATTTGTAATTTATGCAGAGTTATTTAAAATAACAATAATCCTATTGTGTTTGACATTGTTTGTGGTTTTATTTGATAATTGTATTTTTT
Source organism: Allium sativum (assembly GCA_030737875.1). Classification (NCBI taxonomy): domain Eukaryota; kingdom Viridiplantae; phylum Streptophyta; class Magnoliopsida; order Asparagales; family Amaryllidaceae; genus Allium; species Allium sativum. The sequence goes on along the minus strand of CM060926.1, from coordinate 122,057,824 downwards.
TCATTTTTGATTTTTTTGTATAAAAAGGCATTTTTTGAAATCTGATAGGAATATGAATAAATCAAATAAGAAGAGATGTGCAAATTTATGTATTTTTGTACATACTTTGCAACAGCTATTCTAAATAGAATATTAGCTATTTCCTTGGGATTTGAAATAATGTCATTTTTCTTCTTTTAAATAGTTTGGGCAAATTCTACAATACTTACAGCAAATAACCTTTTATAAAATTTTGAATCTTAAAAAAAGATTAAACCCAAAAAGTGTTGTTCGGGTCGTTTGTTTATACTAGAATATAATTAATAAATAATAATAAAATATAAGTAAGTAACTATGTTAACTTTACGTTTAAATTATAAATATATATATACACAAGAATCTTATCAATCCAAATCTACATAAATCATGCTAATATTTTAAACAGATGTTTGTTCATTGCTGTGTGTTTGAATTTGAAGTGTTTCCATTTTTTGGGGATAAATGTATAGTAATAAATCCCACAATAAATGAAAATTAAACGGTCGTGACCGTTGTGGCAATAAACATGAAATTTATTATAGTAATAAAGGGTAATAAATAAAGTAATAAGTATTGTAACCATATTTGTTTGAGGCAAATATATTTAACAGGTTAAGTGTGCCTATATAGTTATGATTAAATTGACATTAGGAATAGAGATTGTAACTCCAACTAGAGAAATAAATGAATAACGAACATATATGTATATATATGTGTGTGTGTGTGTGTGTGTGTGTGTGTGTGTGTGTGTGTTTGTGTGTGTATTCAAATAAGAATCAAACATAATTAAGATTGTAGTAATATTTGGAAGTTACAATTATTTGCTTAGAATCTAAGCGGGACTGATATAAATGACATTAAATAGGTTAATTGTTGCCTTAGGAAATATGACCGTTAGGAACATTAATGGCAGGTTACCTAATTAATAGTAATAATAAATGGAATTAAAGGGGATTAATGAGTACTGATTGTCATAGTAAATGCTAAGTGCAATAAGGAAATAATAATTAGACATCCTAAGATAGGAACACTACAAGAAATTTGTCCAGTTACAGCATTGAAAAAAACGTTGTTATAGCCTTTAACAACGTTTTGATGGACGCTATCTACCAACTAGTTGTTATAGGCCATGGAAGTATCACAATACATACCAAAACGCTGTAGAAAATTGACACATTACAGCGTTTCAAATGGTGTTGTTATTGTATTTATACAGCATTTTATATTGTTCTAGAAATGTTGTCGTCTTCCCTTTTCTACAGCTATTTGCCACATATCACAACATTTCTAGAAATTTACATGTTCCTTATTCTACATCGTTTTGCTATATATCATAGCGACTTTTTACATCTATCACAGCATTTACATATTGTAGTATCAAAATATTTATGTGCATACATATCAGCAGCATGTAAATATATATAAACCAACTAATTATACAACATAATATTCATACACAAAGATCACATCATCAATAAACCAAGTTTACATAATTTGCATAAACAAAAATAACACCATAAACTTATTTTACAGAATATCCATCAGACAAAGTCACGATATCTATAAATAAAACAAAATATCTATAAAACAAGTTTGCGTTGCATATCAACAAAATGAACAACTAAAAGTTACCGCTTTCTCCATAATCAGTTGCCATAAGCGGTCTTATTGTTGAGAGATATTCAGAAGCACTTAACGATATTCTGATTATCGTCAAATGCACAATGATGCCCACCTCCAATACCTATACACATGTGTTCATTTTAGCATTTGGTCATGCTTACACATTAGCAAGAAAACAATGCTCATCAACAAGAAAAAAGAATACAAGGGCAATGTAACACCCTGTATTTCTATGTTTATTAAAGTAACGAAATAAATAATACTTAATTGTAAAAGTAACAATTAAGGGAAACGGTTCATGCCATTGCGTTCATCTCGGAATTCTGCTTGAGATAGAGTCCGAGTTTGCATGAATCAGACTCCGTATGAAGAAGTTATGGAGTGCAGAAGATTTCATGTTTAAATAGAAAATTTAATAATTAAATAATCAAAACAGTTCGAATTTCAAAATCACGTGAATCGGTTGGGCGGGAAAATTCCCACCCATAGGGGTCGACTCCCCCTAGAGGGGTCGACATAGGTGTCGACCCCCGAAGAGGGGTGTCGAGTGGGGTGTCGACCCCTCTATAGGGGTCGACCCCCTCACCCAGATCCAAACAGTGACGATTTCTGACTTGTTACTGAGTCACTAGGGCATAGATGGCGATTTCTAGATAGCTCTATCTAGTATGGACGGTTTTGATTGCTCTTAGGTTGATCTAACGGCTCACATAAAACTAAACTTCTATATAAGCAACCCCAATCCTCAACCCTAAACCACACAATTTCATTCCAAGAAGCCAATATGCTATCCATGGTCAACCTAGCATATCCACCATTTTTCTCCAACTAGGAAGCAAACTAGAAAGCAAGAATCAAATCTAGATTAGAGAATCGATAGTCTACATCAAGGGATAGCTTTTCAGTTTCAGAAAACAGATCCCAGAAAACAAGATTTTTCTTTTGTTTGTAAGTCCTGTTATACTTTAGATGTAAACAATTAAAAAGTCATGATTTGAAATAAAATGAAACTAGTGTTGTGTCTAGTTGTAAGATAATGGGGATGCTGATTCATGTCTATTCTTGTTACGATCATATCATATATGCCTGTGAGACTATTGTGGTTTATTGGACTTATCCTGTTGTATGTTAAACAAATCGTGTATTAAATAAATTTGATGACTCTTTCATGTTATGTTACATGCAAGTTTTTAGGCTAAGTCATATACATGTTTAGATCTACATTCTCCTATGTTTAGATCTATGTTAATTGGATCCAAAATGCAAGTTCACAGTTACATGCCTAATTGGATTTGTGTAATTCTATGTAACTCCCCGTTCATATGCTTAAGATTCATGTTAATTGGATCCAAATTGCAAGTTCACATTTATATGCCTAATTGGAATTGTGTACTTCTATGTAAGTCCCCGTTCATATGCTTAAGATTCATGTTAAAATGTAAGTTCATTGTTTTATGCCAAATTTATACAACACATGTTTAGTTAGATCTTTATTATTTTATGTTGTGGGAATGGTACATGCTCCTTTCTTTTCCCTTTTGTATATAAGTTAGGCTAAGTTGCGAGCCTAACATTCTATGTGAATTTTGCGAACGTATAACGGGGGTAACGTTGGGAAAAACCTTAAATTTCAAAATATCGGCATAGTTTGACTCATAATTATATAAATGATTAGTGGCATAAATTGGTATAATTTATATACCTAACATTTATGAACATAATTTAGTGGGTAAATGGGGCATGACTTAAATGGCAATAATTGTGGATAATTTACATATAAATATGAAAGGTAAATATGTAAATTAAGTAAAAGACGAATATGCCTAACCCGAGGTTAGATTGAGTTACGGGTAAGACTGCCCGGAACCGACAGACACATCCAGCAACTGTAACAATATAGATCTAATGTTAGAGGTTAGCGCATCAAGCCCAAAGAATCCGAGGTTAGATTAAGTTGTGGTGTAAGACTTCCTGGAACCGACCAGCACATCCAGCGACTGCAACAATACGTATCTAATGTAAGTTGTTGGTGCTTTAATGAATGAATTAAAGCTAAGACAGGAATGGTAGGATTAAGTTAATTAAGGCAACACTTAACCAATACAACATGTTAACTAAACTGATGGGTGGGGTTAGGTTAATTTGAGAACACTTAACCATTTTAACATTTTGATTAGGAAACCCTAGTAACGGGGACCCATTTCAGCAATAACCAACATAGATGTATCATGGTACCCTGAACTAGGCAGGGTGGCACGATTACTGGGCTGATTATAAGCGGTCAAAATAACGGCGGGTGGTGCGTTAGTGTAGGTTCTGACGGAGTGCGGGCGTGCACGTACTCCGAAGTGGAAAAAACAGGCATTGGGCATCAATAGTTATACACTGTGCATCTTGAATTGTGTCGGATTGCCACCATAGGATTTGATACACCCCATGTTGGGACCAACAAAGGTAATCAAGCGGGGTTGAATGACACTAGTGGTAAACGTATACGAGTAGGAGCCAGTCGATAAAGGGGATCATTTATCTTGAACACATGGTGCTAGTTGAAACACTTGTAAGTGGGTGCAGAGAAGGAGTAATGAGTGCGATAGCATATTCAGTCTTATTATCTTATTTCTAGGGTGTTGTCCTAGGTTCAGTTTATTCATGTCATGATCCTTTTTCCTGTTTACATGCTAAATGATCATTGGACTTACCAAACTCATGTCTGACCCATTTTCTTTTGTCTTCTTTTCTTCCTCCCTCCCCCCTCCCCCAAGGTCCGCAGGGAGGGAATACTTCAGCTTAGTTTGGACCATTTCCAGCTTGAAGAGAGTAGACGTATTGCTTGTATTCTCTTTCCTTGGGCTATGGCTTTGGATACACTCTTATTGGGGATTTATGCTACCTTATTGTTATTTCATGTTTCTTTATGTTTTAATCAAGATAGAGATTTTGTTGTAATAATTTGGAAGTTGGTTTGAGATAGTTGTTGTAATGTTTTAACTGAACCACGTACTTATGAAATAAATTTAGTTTTTCTGCTGTTCATATGTCTGTCTTGTAAATTATCTGTATCTTTTACCTATAATGATCCACCGAAGTTAAGGCATTCCCTTTGTGAGTAACCTTAACGAAGGTGGGGTGTTTCACTTGGTATCAAAGCTGATGGTTGCTAGATCAGATAAAAAAATTTGAAACTAATTTTCAAAAAGAAGTTTAAAGAAGCATTTTCAAGAAAAAGTGTTTTTTTTTTGTCTTAAAAGGCATAATCCCCAAAGCCATATGCACTATCTTTCTATCCTTTGTTTTGAATCTTTTCTTTTTCATTTCAGCATGTCTGGGGATCTTAACCTTCCAGAGGGTGTACCGGTACCTAGCTGGTTCAGAAGGTACCTAGAGGCTAGGGCTAATGATGCATGCCCAGCAGACGTTCCTCCTCCTCCAGTTGGAACTGTTCCTCCTCCTCCTCCTCGTGCAAATGCTTTCTCGAAGATATGTAGAGATTTTTGAGCCATGGGTGGAAATAACTTTAATGGAACTGAGTCATTTGTTGAAGCAAGAAACAGGCTCAAAGAAACCGAGGACTTGTTTGTTATCTTCGAAGTGGACGATAGGCCGAAGATATAGTTAGTCATATGGTTGCTGAAAGACGAAGCCTCTTATTGGTGGGAAGTTACTAATGTTGAGAGACCAGTTGAAACTTGGGAGGATTTCAGAATAAGGCTTGAAATGAAATTCCTCTCACAAGCTGAATGAAGCCTACAGATGGAGAAGCTCTTAGCTCTCAAACAGGGAAGTATGTCGGTCAAGGAATACGTCAACCAATTCAACCAGCTGGCTAGATTCGGACTGAAGTTAGTAAACACTCCACATGAGAAGGCTCTCCGTTTTGTTAAAGGGTTGAATGAGCCACTACACAGCCTAGCTATGTCTCATATACATATGGGTGCGACTTATGAGAGACTGGTGGACATGGCACTGTTACAAGAGGAAGACAAGGATGGCAAGAAAGAGGCAAAGTTGGAAGTACCTCAAGATAAGAAAGTGGAGGGATCGCAGAATAAGAAGACAGATTCAAAGAAGGGCGGGAAGAACAACAAACCCCGTGACAAGAGGAAGTGTAATTTTCGTGGCATTCCTGGACATCTGATTAAGGACTATAGAAAGAAAAAGAGGAAGATGGGTGGTTGTTTTCAGTGCAGCGAGACAGGACACATGGCTAAGGACTGCCCAAGGAAGCAAGGGCAAGGGCAGAGGACTGGATCTACTTCTAGAGAGCAGATTCACGCTCTCATAGCACCTCTGCAAGAACGAGGTAGAAATATTTTTGTTGAGAGTTTAGTTTATCTTTTTGATCATCATGTTCGTACACTCTTTGATTCTAGCGCATTGCACTCTTTTATATCTATTGCTTTAGTTGAATCTCTGCACCTAGACACCCGTATTGTAGAGGATCCCATGGTTGTTTCAAATCCAATTGGGGGCTCGGCATATTTGTCAATGATTTGTTTGGATTTGGAAATTTCTATACTAAGCATTGGGTTTAAATGTAATGCCTATGTTTTGAGCTTCACGGGCTATGGGTTGATTCTAGGCATGGATTGGTTATCCAGTAATGGTGCCATCCTCGATTGTGAAAAAAGAGTGGTTAGACTTATGACTCGCCTCGGTAACACTCTCGGAATCTCTTGTAATCCCATGCATTCCGTTATGCTTAGCTACCTAGAATCTCTTGATGCATCTGTTGAAAACTTGCAGTCTGTTAGAGTAGTCCGTGAATACTCAAATGTATTTGAAGAGGTGAAGGGCTTACCTTCGAAGTGGGAGATAGACTTCCGCATATACCTTGTTGATAATGCAAAATCCGTAGCTCTACCCGTTAGACACATGGCTCCAAGGGAGAGGAAAGAGCTTAGCAAGCAAGTTAATGAGCTACTCGAAAAGGGGTTTATAAGGCGGATTATTTCTGAATGGGGTGCTCCAGTTGTATTCGCAATCAAAGAGGATGGTTCACTTCGCCTATGCGTTGACTATAGGGAGCTAAACAAGCTGACCAAGAAGAATAGGCACCCACTTCCAAGAATAGACGACTTGTTTGATCAGCTTGTAGGTGGATCAGTTTTCTCCCAACTAGATCTGGCTACCAGGTTTCATCAGCTAAGAGTGGCTGAAGACAGCATTGATAAGACTGCGTTCAAAACCCCGGATGGTTTCTTGAATGGCTTGTCATGCCTTTCGGCTTGACAAACGCACCTGCTTATTTCGTTGACTTGATGAGCAGGGTGTTCAGGGAGTTCCTTAATAAGTTTGTGGTGGTCTCCATAGACGACATTTTGATTTTCTCGAAGGATTAAAAAGAGAATGCTTTGCAAAAGGGAAGTCATGGATACTCTTTGTGCACATCAGCTGAAAGCCAAATTCTCCAAATGTCATTTCTGGAGAGAAGAAGTAAGGTTTCTTGGACATGTGGTGTCCAAAGAGGGGATAGCTGTGGACCCTGCAAAAGTAGTTGCCGTGCAAGATTGGAAGGTTCCACGGAATGCAACCGAAGTCTGAAGCTTTCTCGGACTAGCAGGCTTTTACTGAAAGTTCATTAAAGACTTTGCGAAAATCTCAACCCCACTCACAAGATTGACAAAGAAGAACCTAACTTTCGCTTGGAATTTGGATTGCAATGTTGCTTTCCAACATTTAAAAAGGGCTCTAATAATAGCCCCAGTTTTGACATTGCCGGATGGGAGCAAAATGTTTAACGTATACACAAACGCAAGCGGTACAGGATTAGGCGCTGTCTTGATGCAAGAAGGCAAGGTAGTTTGTTATGGGGGAAGGCAGTTGTAGGTACATGAGATGAACTACCCAACTCATGATTTGGAGCTAGCTACCATTATTTTCGCTCTTAATCATGGTGTCATTACCTGCTAGGAGAAAGGTTTGAATTGTTTACTGACCATAAATCGTTAAAGTAACTTTTCTCATAGAAAGATCTTAACTTAAGACAACAAAGGTGGATGGAATTTACGGCCTCATATGATTTTGATATTTCTTATACCCCTGGCAAGGGCAATGTGGTAGCAAACGCCTTGAGTAGAAAGAAGCTGACCTTAAGTCCTCTCTTTGTAGAAAGGCAAAGATTGGAGTACATAACAAACTTTGACTTTAGACCCTCCTCTGAATTTGTACCTGGTTTGTTAGCATCGCTAGAGGTGTGGCCCACTCTTTTGGACTCAATAGGAACCGCGCAACGTGAAGACCCTCAGCTAGTTGATATGATGGATAAGCTAATTAGGGGTGAGACTTCTAGTCACCTCAATAGATACTCCATCGATGATAAGGGTTAGTTGAGACAGGATGGAAGGCTATGCATCCCACAAGCAAGGGTTTGGTGAAGACGGTTCCCGAAGAAGCACACCATTCAAAGTTGACCATACACCCAGGTGGAGACAAGATGTATAAAGGTATAAAAAAGGTTTTCTTTTGGAATGGAATGTAGAGGGATGTAGCTGAGTTCATCGTTAAGTGCTTGATATGCCAGCAAGTCAAAGCGGAGCAGAAGAAGCCTGGTGGTCTGCTACATCCTCTAGAGGTCCCACAATGGAAATGGGATAGCATTTATGGACTTTGTTAATGGGTTGCCTAGGTCAAGAAGGGGCAATACCAGTATTTGGGTAATAGCGGACATGCTCACTAAAAGCGCTTATTTTATACATGTTAAGAGTAAAAGGACTGCCTCGTCCTTAACATCCATTTATCTTAAAGAGATAGTTTGACTCCATGGGATACCCTCCAACATAGTGAATGATCGAGATCCTATCTTTACAAGCGAGTTCTGGAAGAGTTTGCAAGAGGCTGTAGGCACACAACTATGCTTAAGCACGTCCTATCACCCCCAAACTGATGGTCAGACGGAAAGGGTGAATAGAGTATTAGAAGACCTCTTAAGATTGTGCATTCTTGACTTTGGAGGAACATGGGAGGATCAACTTCCTTTGTTGTAATTCTCTTACAACAATAGCTACCAAGCCAACATAGCCATGGCACCCTTCAAGGCTTTATATGGAAGACCATGCCGATCACCAACTTGTTGGTGGGAGTCTACAGACAAGCTCGTACTTGGGTCAGACATGATTAGGGAAACTTTAGAGAAGGTGGACTTGATAAGAAGACGAATGAAGATTGCACAAGATAGATAGAAGTCCTACGCAGACAAAAGAAGGACCGACCTTGAGTTTGAGGTTGGAGACAGGGTGTTCCTTAAAGTATCTCCTTTGAGGAATGTCATTCGCTTTGGGTCCGTAGGAAAGTTGGCACCAAGATTTGTAGGATCATTTCCTATCATTGAAAGGATTGGGACGATGGCTTACAGAGTAGAGCTACCCGAAAGGCTGGCTGGAGTTCATAACATTTTTCATGTTTCTTAACTTCGAAAGTGCTTACATGAGTCTGCGGAAGTTGTGGAGCCAAGTATACTTGAGGAAGTAGAAGTAGAACGAGAAGCAACTATGAGAAGAGTTCCAACTCGAATCTTGGGTACGGAAGTCAAAAAGCTACGCAACCATGAAGTCAAGCTGGTTAAAGTTCAATGGAGTGACGTTGAGGAAGACGCGATTTGGGAAACTGAGGGAAAAATATGCGCAGCCTACCCTTTTCTTTTTGAGGGTACATCCTCGATCTCTTTTTCCATAAGTTTATACATGCTTGTATCTACCTTTTTAAGTATATCTCCTCGGTCCTATTCTTGATCCTTAAGTAGAAACCAATGGATGTAAACATGTATTTGAAACATGCTATGATTGATGGTTGCAAGTGGTTGCTAGTGGTTGCTCGTGGATGCATATACACACACATTAGTGTTAGATCGGCTCAGTCACTTTCATGTTGCATATGCATGTATGTATTTGTATATGGATTGAAACTTGGAATGTTATCATATGGACTTGCATTTGTATGGATGATTGTGCACTCATGTAGAAAGTATGATTAGGAATAGTTGCATTCATAATGGACTCATGGCACTGACATAATTTGCATTAAGGAGGTCAACTGAATCAGTAGACCGCCTGATTTTGCATTAGATAAGGACATATACACACACTATGCATACAATCATGAAAGCATTAGAAATCATTTAAGGACAATGGATGCCGGTGTTTGATGGTTGAGTAGATGGACAATTGGATGGTTGGATATACATTCTTCTTGACTTGAAGATTTCGGGGACGAAATCCTTTAAGGAGGGGAGAATGTAACACCCTGTATTTCTATGTTTATCAAAGTAACGACTTAAAGAATATATAATTGTAAAAGTGGGAATTAAGGGAAATGGGTTATGCCATTACGTTCATCTCGGAATTCTTCTTGAGATAGAGTCTGAGTTTGCAGGAATCGGACTCCGTATGAAGAAGATATGGAGTTCAGACGATTTCATGTTTAAACAAAATTTTTAGTAAATAAATAATCAAATCAGTTCGAATTTCAAAATCACGTGAATCAGCTGGGCGAGAAAATTCCCGCCCATAGGGGTCGACTCCCCCCGGGGAGTCGACGTAGGTGTCGACCCCCCAAGAGGGGTGTCAACTGGGGTGTTGACCCCCCTATAGGGGTCGACCCCCTCACCCAGATCCAAATAGTGACGATTTCTGACTTGTTGCTGAGTCACTAGGGCATAGGTGGCGATTTCTGGATAGCTCTATCTAGTCTGGATGGTTTTGATTGCTCCTAGGTTGATCTAACGGCTTACATAAAACTAAACTTCTATATAAGCAACCCCAATCCTCAACCCTAAACAACACAATTTCATTCCAAGGAGCCACCATGCTGTCCATGGTCAACCTAGCATAGCCACCATTCTTCTCCAACTAGGAAGCAAACTAGAAAGCAAGAATCAAATCTAAATTAGAAAATCGATAGTCTGCGTCAAGGGATAGCTTTTCATTTTCATAAAACAGATCCCAGAAAACAAGATTTTTCTTTTGTTTGTAAGTCCTATTATTCTTTAGATGTAAACAATTAAAAAGTCATGATTTGAAATAAAATGAAACTAGAGCTGTGTCTATTTGTAAGATAGTGATGTTGATTCATGTCTATTCTTGTAACGATTCTATCATATATGCTTATGGAACTATTGTGGTTTATTGGACTTATCATGTTGTATGTTAAACAAATCGTGTATTATATAAATTTGGTGACTCTTTCATGTTATGTTACATGCAAGTTTTTAGGCTAAGTCATACATATGTTTAGATCTACATGCTCCTATGTTTAGATCTATGTTAATTGGATCCGAAATGCAAGTTCACATTTACAAGCCTAATTGGATTTGTGTAATTCTATGTAAGTCCCTGTTCATATGCTTAAGATTCATGTTTATTGGATCCAAATTGCAAGTTCACATTTACATACCTAATTGGAATTGTGTAATTCTATGTAAGTCCCCATTCATATGCTTAAGATTCATGCTAAAATGCAAGTTCATTGTTTTATGCCAAATTTATGTGACACATGTTTAGTTAGATCTTTATTATTTTATGTTGTGGGAATGGTACATGCTCCTTTCTTTTCCCTTTTGTATACAAGTTAGGCTAAGTTGTGAGCCTAACAATCTATGTGAATTTTGCGAACGTATAACGGGGGTAACGTTGGGAAAAACCTTAAATTTCAAATTATTGGCATAGTTTAGCTCATAATCATATAAATGATTAGTGGCATAAATTGGTATAATTTATATACCTAAAATTTATGAACATGATTTAGTGGGTAAATGGGGCATGACTTAAATGGCAATAATTGTGGATAATTTACATATAAATATGAAGGGTAAATATGTAAATTAAGTAAAAGACGAATATGCCTAACCCGAGGTTAGATTTAGTTATGGTGTAAAACTGCCCGGAACCACCCGGCACATCCAGCAACCATAACAATATAGATCTAATGTGAGAGGTTAGCGCATTAAGCCCAAAAGAATCCAAGTTTAGATTGAGTTGTAGTGTAAGACTACCCGGAACCGACCGGCACATCCAGCGACCGCAACAATACATATCTAATGTGAGTGGTTGTTGCTTTAATGAATGAATTAAAGCTAAGACAGGAATGGCAGGGTTAAGTTAATTAAGGGAACACTTAACCAATACAACATGTTAACTAAACTGATGGGTGGGGTTAGGTTAATTTGAGAACACATAACCATTTTAACATGTTGATTAGGAAACCCTAGTAACGGGGACCCATTTTAGCAGTAACCCACATAGATGTATCATGGTACTCTGAACTAGGCAGGATGGGGCACGATTACTGGGCTGACTATAAGCAAGTCAAAACAACGGTGGGTGGTGCGTCAGTGTAGGTTCCGACAGAGTGCGGGCATGCACGTACTTTGGAGTGGAAAAAAAGGCACTGGGCATCAGTTGTTATACACTGTGCATCTTGAATTGTGTTGGGTTGCCACCATAGGATTTGATACACCCCATGGTGGGGCCAGCACAGGTATCTATAATCAAGCGGGACCGAATGACACAAGTGGTAAACGTATACGAGTAGGAGCCGATCGATAAAGGGGATCATTTATCTTGAACACATGGTGCTAGTTGAAACACTTGTAAGTGGGTGCAGAGAAATAGTAATGAGTGCGATAGCATATTCAGTCTTATTATCTTATTTCTAGGGTGCTGTCCTAGGTTCAGTTTATTCATGTCATGATCCTTTTTCCTGTTTACATGCTAAATAATCACTGGACTTACCAGACTCATGTCTGGTCCATTTTCTTTTGTCTTCTTTTCTTCCCTTCCCCCCTCCCCCCTCCAGGTCCACAGGGAGGGAATACTTCAGCTTAGTTTGGACCATTTCCAGCTTGAAGAGAGTAGATGTATTGCTTGAATTCTCTTTCCTTGGGCTATGGCTTTGGATACACTCTAATTGGGGATTTATGCTACCTTATTGTTATTTCATGCTTCTTTATGTTTTAATCAAGACAGAGATTTTGTTGTAATAATTTGGAAGTTGGTTTGAGACAGTTGTTGTAATGTTTTAACTAAACCATGTACTTATGAATTAAATTTAGTTTTTCTGCTGTTCATATGCCTGTCTTGTAAATTATCTGTATCTTTTACCTATAATGCCCCACCGATGTTAAGGCATTCCCTTTGTATGTGACCTTAACAAAGGTGGGGTGTTTCTTGCAAGTCAATGATACAACATATGATACACACAAGAGTGAAGAAAGATAGGTCAAAGACATGCACGGCTAACACAAGTGTGTTAGACATCTGAAAATTATATTAGACGCCTGAAATAAGACCCGAGAAACTATCTGAAGTGCATTCATACATCCGATATTACATCCCAAATATCTGAATTGGACTGAAAGATGAAGTCTGAAGAAATACTCAAACGTCTGAATAAATTTTCAGACCTCTGATTTTGATCTTTGTTTGTTAGGGATTGCCGATTAAGGATCTTAAGGCAAAACTAACACTAATGGAGTGTGAATAGTGTTTTTAAAGAGATTATGAAAATTTAAACAATCTTGAATCTTTATATGAATCACACAATGATTTTCACACCAGAAATGATCACAAACACAGAAACAATCACAGACACAGATATAAGAAAATATTAAATGCTGAAAAGGAAAGAACACACCGTATTTTATACTAGTTTGGATTACTCCTACATCCAGTCCTATGCAATGTTGGATTGCGCAGAGTTTTAATAATATAGTATCAATCTTTACAACACCCTTGATTTCATGGCTACAATGTTAACACTGATTCCACCACCCATGATTTCACGACTACAAGTTTCACGCCGATTCCACCACCCTTGATTTCACGGCTACATGGTTCACACCACTCCCTTGCCTGGATTTACGGGCTATAAGGAACACACCCTTTTCCAAACAGTTTCCAAATGATTACGTTAGTTCTATAAATCTTGAATAGCACTTCAAACAGAGAGTGGTAGATAGAGATTGAGAAGAGAAGAAGTTTGATATAATTTGAGTAGAAACCGGCAGAGTATAAGTGTAGAAATCAAGAAATTTATGTATAATAATGGTGGCATAAGATAGGATGATAATGAAGAAGAAGAAATTATGAAAAAATCGAATTTAACCCCTATTTATAGTGTTCGAAAGGTTGCAACGTTTCTGAAACGTTGCAAATATGAAAAGACACTTCCTTTGAAGGTTGAAAATTGAAAAATCTGACAGTTATATGTCGACATGTCCATATATGTATGTCAACATATGTATGTTATTTTTTTTTTTTAAATCAAAGTTCAAGTGTATAAACCAATATATATTTCCTGGAGATTCTTGAATCAAAACAAATGTTTCAAATGAAGTTACTAAAGTATAAAACATATAAAAACACAGTGATATATATATTTATAAAATTATAAAATATAAATATATATTATAAACATACATATTATAAACTATAAATATATATATATATATTTGAAATCATAAGTAAAATCTTAATAATTTGAAATCATTTTAGAATAGGAGTTTAAAATAAATTGAAATCAATTTGAAAAGGAATTTGAAAACAGAATTTGAAATCACATTTTGAAAGTGCTAACCAGAATTTTACATATAAACTAGACTCTATTACTTGATAATCATGAATCTTGGTATACTTGATTCTCATGAGTCTTGATTTCCTTGATTTCTTGAATCTCTAATATTGTACAATCTTCAATATTTTATATCCTGCATATATGTAACGATCGGCATTCAATGTATCGGAGGATCGTAGAATATTTATTTTATTATAATACGAAGTCGTATGGTCGTGTAACTTTGGGAAACGACAATTGGGGTCATTTCGCATATTCACGATTTTTGTCGAATTTTAAATGACCGTTTTCCCCTGGAGAATCTTACTTCGCCTATAACCTTTGATTGGTAAGGAGTTTTGACCTGAAACCACTTCTATTGGATTTGTATGATGGTTTACCTTTCCGTAGACGGTCACATTAATCAAACGGACTTACCGTTTGGGAGATATGGCTGAAATAACGTTTGGAAGGTGAAAACAGCTTAATTGGGCCAAATTAAGTGATTAGCAGCTAGGCCCATAACCCGTTTCGGGATTAAGGTTATGGGAGGGCTGAAAGGAGTTAGAGAATGATTCCTTTTCATTTTTTCAGCCGCCAACACTTCCTAAACCCTAGTAATGGCCTCCATCTTCCAAATCTCTCTTTAATCGCTTTCAAATCACATGTTAGCCAAATCTACACCAAATCAAGGCGTATTAGCATCAAAACAGAGATAGAGTTGTTGCTATACACTGGGATCCATGCCAAATCAGTTAGAGTTTCAGATAATTTATTTGTGGTTAAGGTGAGTGATTTGCATGTTTTTACACTAATTACGGCTAATTAGGGGTGATTAGTGATAATTAGTGAAATTATGAGTCAGAAAAATATGTAAAAATTCTAAAATATTATTTTATGTCACCGATAAAAATTTGAGTTAATTTGGATTAGGTTTGCTAACCCTGGAATTTAGGGGACTAAAGGGAAAACCATGGGTTTGGGTATGTTTAATCCTAAATAACACACATTAATGATGTTTTGATGTTTTCGATTGAACCTATATGTTGTTACTACTGTTTGGTATGATCTATGATTGCATATAAGAGTTAGAATGGTTGAAAACGCCATCGACAAGCGAAAAATGGTTTGCAAGAAAGTGGTGTAGGTTTTGGGTCGAGCGACCAACCAGGTGAGGAGCACGACCGACCCTGATGTTTCTCGCACGACCGACCTGACCCTATAGTATTGATGTTCGATCGACCCTTAGATATGTATGTTCGACCGACCCTTACATATGTATGTTCTACCGATCCTTCATTGCATGTTCGACCGACCCAACGATGATGTTCGACCGACCCTGATGATGGTGCTCGACCAACCAACCCATGGAGGATGAACGACCGACAATGACCGTGAACTCTTCTGAAGATCAATTCCAATCCGACTAAACCCGAGATGCAAAGGAAGTCTAGATGAGAAGTAATGGCTCAGGATCCAATTGGGGATCGACGGGTTAACTTCTAAAG
Organism: Allium sativum; assembly: GCA_030737875.1. Classification (NCBI taxonomy): domain Eukaryota; kingdom Viridiplantae; phylum Streptophyta; class Magnoliopsida; order Asparagales; family Amaryllidaceae; genus Allium; species Allium sativum. Next base: position 122,042,129 of record CM060926.1, on the reverse strand, counting down.
TTGGGCTTTGATGCGGGATGTGTGTAAAGGGGTTATCGATATCTATAACTTTGGTTCACCATTGTAAGGGGGTAAAGTTATTAACTATGGACCAGTGCTGCAACAACACGGAAAATCAAAACCAATTTAAAATTTTTATTTTGGCAATTTCAATGAGTTTTGAATATTTAAAATGAATTATTTTAAATCATAACGACTAGAAATTTATTTTGAATAGAATTAGAACGTGCAAAATTAATTTAAATCGAAGTTAGAATATTAATATTTATTTTAATTATAAAAGGAATTGGAAAGGGCGCGGTATTTTGAAAATTCGATTTCAAAATTCAAATGAAAGTATAGGATCCCAAACAAACCGGATTTTAGTAAAATCAAAAATATTTGAATCTATTTGAAAATATCTTCCCAACGAATCTAAAAAATCAAAATTTCATAGCGGGAATAAAAAGTTATGCCCAGTTGAAAATTCAGAATAGTCGCTATGGAAATATAGCCCTTAAAAATAGCGATTCTGCAAATGACCTCCATTTTCGACGAGACCATTTTTGTTGGATCCAGAATGTCAAATTATTGCTGGTTTCCAATTTTCATAATTTTTGGAATTAATATGTGAGCGTAGCTGATTTAAAAGCATTTGGTAATTTCAATTTGAATTTAATCGACTGGAAAATGACCGTTTTTCAGACGGTCACCAAATTTGACAAAATTAGTTTTGTTGGGACCGTATCATCAAAATATAGCCAGATTTATTTTTCTAGAATTTTTGGGGTCCGTATATGGCCCCAGTAAATTGAAATGTACGTTCAAATTCAATGTATGTTGATTTATATATTGATTTTGATGAAAACTGATCGTAACAGCCGAATTGGGTAACGATACATATCCCCTTGTGTTTGTAATGGGGGTAATTAGCTGGGGGTACAGTCATTGGGTCTCGTTTCGAGTTTGAACAAAAAATTCAACTTTTTTGGGGAAAATTAAATATAATATAATTTATTATATAATCACTCTCCCCTTTCCCCTTTCCTTTAGCGGTCAAAAATCGAAATTGAAAAAAAAGAAGAGAAAACTCCTCCTCGTTGACCCACGTCGTCTTCCCTCCCGTCCACCGCCACTTCGCTGGAGGTCCATCGTCCCTCCCAAACGACGTTGCGCCTCCCCTTCCAACTTCCCCTTCCTCCGTCGCTTCTCCACCCCCACCTTTAACCCAATTCGAGCCAAACCCCGTTGACTGCCGCCTAGGGCCCCACTCCGACCGTCAATGTCCTATCGCCGCTCCCCCCTGATCGCCTCCGACCACCTCACGCCGCCACACCGCCCCTCTTCACCGATTGAAAACTCCACAGCCCAAACCGCCCTGAAAACCACCGCCTACACCTTTTTAAGCCCCACCTCGGTCAGCCGTCGACCACCAGCGGTCCCCTGCCATCTCCAGTCCTCGCCGACAGCCTCTACCACTACCCAAAGTGCAAAAACAGTGAGTGTTTAATTTATTTTTATTTTTATTTAAAGTAACTAGTTTTAAAAATATAAAGAAATTATTTTTACATATAATAAAGACATTGATAAGAAGATATATGATTTTTACTTATAAAATTTTGATTTTTATTTATGTAAAGATTCGATTTTAATTGTATAAAAATTCGACTTCTAATTATAGAAAAAGAGTAATAAAAATGTGATGTTACTTTATATGAAAGTGAAATAAAAATGTGATTTTTCTTTATATGAAAGTGAAATAAAAATGTGATTTTTCTTTATATGAAAGTGATTTAAAAATGTGATTTTAAATTTATATGAACAGCATATAAAAATGTGATTTTTATCTATATGGTAGGGGTATAAAAATATGATTTTTATATATGTATCGAAATAAAAATATGATTTTTATATGTGTAGCGAATTAAAAATGTGATTTTTTAATATGAACAGCGTGAAAAGATTGCGTTGGAATGGTGGGCAAATCCAAACCGTTTAGAAATAAAGAATGGAAGAATGGAAACCCAAGGTGAGAACTCCTCACTAAAATTTCTAGTACAGTTTTTTATTTTATAACTACATATATGAACTGCTCCCCGTCGTCCATAGACCACGGACAACTTGTTTGATTGTATTACGTTTGTGAAAATTGTTTGTGATTGTGATATAGAATGAATGTAAAATATTCATGCGTTGAAATAAATATTCTATAGTTTAAAATATAATTTTTAATGTGTATATGAAGAAAATAAATATTCATTTACGAATCGGACGATTTGTTTATGTACACGCATTTTACCGATATTGATTGGGACGATATATTTTACACATCGCCCAACTGCACAAATAATAATCAGTGTTTGCTGTTTGAAAACCCCACAAGGTTATTAGGATGATATTGGACATACACTAATCCCAATGTTCAGTTGTATGTCAATCGAGTAGTTGACAAGCTTTGTAAGCGTCAAATATTTATATTTAATGCTTATGCAGTGTAGAATGCACTCTGGATGTTGGTTGATTATTTATCATTGTTGTTCTATACATGTGTTGTATGAAATCCATATAAATAACATTATATGGTAATTGACTGTGTCTGATTCCTTTTCAGAAAGAAAGAATACTTTAAAATAACAAATATTTTAAAATAATGAATATTTTAAAATAATATTCAGTATCAAAACCTAATTCTGATGTCCGATTTGGGATGAACACGAAAATATTTAAATATATAAAGCCGTGCCAATTAGATTAACACCATTTTGACATGGACAATATTTATATCAATTTTATTCATTTTTATAATGAGTATCGAAAAGGAAGTGATTTCCAAATCTAATGTTTTGAAAATATTATCACTTATATATCGATGATATGAAATATTCAATTTTGATTTGAAATTGAATACGAAGTTGAAATTGTTTTGAAAACGAATTAAAACGATTTATAAAATACATTTTAAATGGAAATCGACGAAATATATAGTATATATATAATGTATATATATATATTATATATATTTAATGGCCTGAATAGAACATGCCATGCGGCGGCAGTTCGTGAATTTCAACCATTGACTTTGAATGGACATTACGGGAGATCCGACCGTCGGATTCTCCTAAGACCGGAAACGTTGGGTTCGTATCAAAAAGATATTTCGAACGAATATAAGAGATTTGAAATCTAATTGTTGTATTTGGAATTATGTCCAAATCAAATTTTGAAAAGGTCGTTGTAAGTGCAGTTCGATGACCATTTATGGAAATCGACTGTACGGGCTTTGATAAAATTATTAAAAATATCAAAATTTTTGTAAAATCATAATAAATGATTTGGAAATAATTGGGATGAAAAATTCCATATTTGAAAAGATAAAAATACATTTTTATCGAAATGAACTAGTTATGAACTAGAATTATAATCCGATATTTTTAAATAAATAAATTGGATTTGAAATGGTTTTAAAAATAACCAGAATTTCCAATATATGAATTGGAATAGATTTGAATCGAAAGTATCTTCGGAATATTTCGATATTGGATTCCGTGATTATACGGATATTGTGGAGGAATTTGGAAGATATATATATATATATATATATATATATATATATATCGTTTTTCCAATACGATATTTGTTGGTTTCAGAATTTGATATTGAATATAAGCCAAAATATTCTCTATTCAGAGCCTTGTATTTAATATCAAATGGGATTTTGGGTTTGTCGGGAACGATGTCTTCACTAACACTGTTCTTAAACCCAGTTGAAAAAGATTAAATCTTTTTATTAAAATTTAATGAAGTTTACCAATTAATTAATATTTAATTGAAATTGAATTGAATTGAATTTTGGGTTTGTCGTGAATGGTATCTTTAAAAATGTTGTTCTTCAACCCAATGGAGTTAAGAAAATTAGAAACTAACTGGAGATTGGCTAAGTTGAATGGTTTCCTGGGTATTGATCTGATGTTAGTTTCGGCCTTCGGGATTAATACTTCGGGAAGTGTTCTCTTACTAATTTACGGTTAGAGACTGATGGAATGGTTTCTTCAGTAACATTGTTCTTAAACCCCGTGTGAAAAGATTAAATCTATTAATTAAGATTACTAGAATTTCCAGTTATATTTAGTAGTTGGAATAAAATGGAATGTGAATCGGGTTTACTGTGAACAGTGTTTTTAACGACATTTGTTCTTTAACCCGATTTACAGTGAAATGTGATTAGGAATTTATAAATATTTTTATTAAGATTTAACGGGAATTTTCCAAAGTAAAGTTTTCCCATTTAGTACATTAAATTGGAATTGAATGGAATTCGATTTGATAATAATCGAAATGAGCTTCTGTGGAGGAAGACTGTTAATATATATGGAATTTAAAAGGCTTTGTCGTTATTCCATTTATATTATTAGTCGGATATGGAAATTGATATCGATTATATATTGATCTGTTTTCTGTGAAGATTCCATTTTTATGGAAGAGGATTTGGGTTTATCGTGAACTGTTTTTTAAATGACATTAGTTCTTTAACCCAGTTAAAGACAGGATTACATGTCTAACATTGTATTTCGAACTGTATGGTTGAGCTCTGCTAAATATATATCTGTTTGGTGGCAGAGAATTTATTCTCTTGCTTAACACCCTTCTCTAAGGACGTACCGCAACACCCCGTAATTTTAAATATTAAAATTAACAAATTTAAGAACACTAAATTTTTAGGAGAAGAATTAAGAGAAATGGGTTACGCCATTGCGTTTATCTTGGAATTCTGCTTGGAATAGAGTTTAAGTTTTCGTAAATTGGACTTCGTATGAGGAAGTTATGGCCTTCAGAAGTTTCAGGAATTTAAATAATTTAAAATAGCTCGAATTCAAATTCAAAATTAAAATGAAAACATAGAAGCGGGATGGGCGGGATTTTTCCTGCCCTAGGTCAGGTCGACCAGGAGATCGACCTCCCCTATACAGGTCGACCTGGGGGTCGACCTCCCCCGATTTGGTCAGATCCGAGGCAGATTCGGGATTTTGCACCTGGACTTGTTTTCTGGACAGATGCTTTGGCTCCTAACCAATTTAAACACCCCCAAACCTCACTTTCTCTCCACACCAAACAATTATAAAGCTATGCTGCCTCAATCCTAATTAAAATAAGTTAAAGACGTCCTTATGCTGCTGGAATAGTTCATCTTCTTCTTAAAGCTTAGGAATTGCAAGTCAAGATTCTAATACAAACGAAGAACGAATTATTCTCTTCTCTAATCCCTCTTTGTGAGTACAATTTCTTACACAAAATAATTAATAAACTAATTATAATGACTTATAATTTGGATTATGAGAACATGCCTGTTGAATCATGTGACGTTACTTAATTTTGTTATCCTCTGTTTGTGAACATATGACAGTTTTATTAACTTATGTTAGTGGATCTATTTCATATGCTCAATCACATATGTTTAACTTGATTCATTTTATGACATCAGTTTATATGCAAGTTTAGATGTAAATCATATGCTAGTTTGTATGTGAATCATATGCAAGTCTGTTTGCGAATTATACATAAATTTATATGTGAATCAAGTGTGTGTATATATATATATATGTATGTATGTATGTATGTATGCGAGTTTATATGTAAAACATGTGATATTAGTTTACATGTTTGAATTCATATGCAAGTTTGTATGGAACCCATATGCAAGTTTAGGTGAAAACCATAGTCATATATGCAAGTTCACAATTTTATGTTTAGATCTATATTTAGATCCACGGAAGTACATAGTTTATGCAAATTTATGAATTTATGTTCTATATGTCCATTGCCTATGCAAGTTATTGGCTATGCAAATTTATGTTATAATTCTTATTTGCAAGTTAGATCTATTTATGTGTTATGCAAGTTGTGATGTTTCTTTTCTTTTTATGAGTTAGACTATTTGCGAGTTTAACATATTTCATATTATACGTACGAACGGCATGGGGACATTGGGAAAATATTAAATATACACATTTTGAATTGGCATGACATATAATTAATTTGAGACACTAATTGGTATAATTTATATACCTGAAAATTATGGACATGATTTAGGTGACAATTATGGACATAGATTAATTTGGAAATTAATGACAATTTGAATAGGAATATTAATTCAAATTGGGGTGAAGTAATTACGTGAAATAATAAACGCCCAAGACACGTGGTTAGGCTCGTTTGTGGTATAAGACTGTCATACCCGCCTGGTAAATCCAGCAACCACAAACGGTAGTTTAATGTGAGGGGTCAAAGGCATAAATTAAATGTTTAACAATTGTAAAGACACGAGATTAGGCTCATTTGCGGTATAAGACTGCCCGGACCCGCCCGGCAAATCCAGCACAGTATCTACGGTTATAATTTGGGAGGTCTTACAAGGTTATGGTTATAATGAATTTAGTAACACTTAACCAAGATAAACATGTAGTGGGACATGGGGTTAAGTAGGTGACATGGGTGACATATGAAATACGATTAGAAACACTTAACCAAATTGAAACATGTAAGAAGACATGAATAAGAAGGGGTTAAGTGGGAAATCCTAGTGGGGACCAAGCATATGTGGAAAGCTTGTGTCAAGTATGGGGACCCTTTTCAAACTAGTAACCCATTAAGTATCTTTGTGAGCTCGAGCTACGTCGAGGACGGGACACGCTTACTGGGTTTTATTGTAAGAGGCCAAAACGGGCTAACGGTGGCAACGCAAGTCCAATGGGGTCATGTGTGTGCGTGGGCCCGGGTTGGTAGGTAAGACGTTGTTGCATCGTGTAGATATAAGCCGTGCATCTTTGTGTAGTATGGGGTTGCCACTTTGGGGAGTGATACACCCCACTGTGGGACCAGCACAGTATCTACGAGTTAGGGAGCCGATCGCATGGGGGTAGTGGGTACAACTATTGGAGTAGGGGCAGGCGGCACCTATGAAGAGAGCTAGGGGTACACGGGACTATCATTATCATTATTATGATTATTATGTTCAGTAGGCGGGATCAACTTTTAGGGTGACTAGTAATTGTGCAGTATAGTAACTATCCTATAGTGATTAGGAGCGCGAATAACGCCAGCATATTCCTCTTGTTTGCTTTGTCTTGCCCATTTGCTTCACAGTTATTTCTTGTTTTAGCAGTTTATGCGTTATCCTAATTACTTTAATAATAATATTGTTAAAGTTATTGGACTCGCCTGACTTTATGTCTGACCCCCTTTGTTTTTACCTCTTTTCTTCCTCCCCCCCCCCCCAAAGTTCTCAGGGTGGGACTAGTGCTAGTGGAGCTTGATTTGGATCTCTTTCTCTCTCTTTTGGAAGTGCTTGGATTGCTAAAAGTAAAGTTCAGCTTATCTCTTTTATGGCTACTTATGTTGTGGTTATGCTTTTTACTTTATGTACTCAGAAAACAATTTGTCAAGATGGATATTAAGTGTACTTGGTTTTATTGTTGGTTTATGATGTTCTTGTAATCAAACTATTTCTCCGCTGCAATAAAAGTGGTTTTAAATTTTCAAAGTACCAATATATGTATCTGTCTTGTTATATTCCGTTCTATACACTAATAATACTCCATGAAAGTTAATGCATTCCCATTGTGAGTGACATTAATGGATGTGGGGTGTTACACGTGGTATCAGAGCTAAAGGTTACCAGAACAGATAAGAGATTTTGAAAAACCGCTTTCAAAAGCATTTTTATAAAGAAATACTTTCAAAAAAAATGTTTTAAGGAGAGTATTTTCAATAGAAAAGTTTATTTTAAAAACATAACCCCCAAGAGCCATATATCTTTCCTTCGATTCTCCATTTTGAATCTCTTCCTTTTTCTTTTTCAGCATGTCTGGGGAACCCGAGATACCCGAGGGCACCAATACCAGCCTGGTTGAGAAGGTATCTGGAGGCTAGGGCCACTGCCGCAGGCCCAGCAGATGTTCCTCCTCCCCTGCTGTAGCCGCTCCTCCTCCTCCCCTCCCCACGTTGATACTTTTTTGAAGATATGCAAGGACTTTCGGGCAATGGGCGGGAAACCTTTTCACGGGTCAGAGACATTTGTTGAAGCTCGAAATAGGCTTAAGGAGGTGGAAGATTTGTTTGGTATCTTCGAGATAGAAGATGGAAGGAAGGTCCAATTAGCTTCTTGGTTAATGAAGGACAAAGCCTCGTTTTGGTGGGAGGTCATGAATGGAGAGCGTCCTATGGAGACATGGATGGATTTCAGGCACAGGTTCGAGATGAAATTTCTCTCACGAGCAGAAGAGAATTTATACATGGAGTGGTTCTTGGCGTTGAAGCAGGGGAATTTATCAGTAAAGGAGTACATCAAAAAGTTCAATCAGTTGGCGAGATTTGGCTTAGACTTGGTGAACAGCCCTGATAAGAAGGCCCTGAGGTTCGTTAAAGGTTTGAATGAGCCACTACACGGGTTGGCTATGAGCCACATTCCTATGGGGACTACCTTTGAGAAACTGGTTGACATGGCACTTATGCATGAAGAGGAGAAATGTGCTAATGCTAATAAGGCACCGGAGAAGAAAGGGGATCCAAAGAAATCACAGCAGCAACCTAAGAAAGGTGGTAAGGATAACAGTAGCAAAGGAAAGAAAAGGTGCTTTAATTGTGGAACACTAGGCCATCTGAGCAAGGACTGTAGGTAGAAGAAGAAGAAGACTGGCTATTTCAACTATGGTGAGGCAGGACATCTGATTAAAGACTTCCCGAGAAGACAAGGGCAAGGGCAGAGGACAGGGTCTACTTCTGGAGGGCAGGTTCAGGTTCTCATGGCACCAGGGCAGGCAAGAAGGCAGGTTTGTGCTCTCATGGCACCAGGACAGGAGAGAGGTAGAAACATTTCCTTTGAAAGTTTGGTTTTTCTGTTTGATCATCCTATTCGTACTTTGTTTGATTCTGGCGCTTCACACTCATTTGTATCTGCTTTGTTAGTTGAAACACTGCACCAAAATACTAGTCTAGTTATGGATCCCAAAGTAGTCTCAAATCCTATTGGTGGTTCGGCTCATCTTTCAATGATTTATCGGGATTTGAGAGTGTCTATCTTGGGCATTGGGTTTGAATGCAGCGCCTTCGTTCTTGGCTTTATGGGCTACGGCTTGATTCTAGGCATGGATTGGCTAGCCAGATACGGTGCCATCCTAGACTGTGAAAGAAGGATAGCTAGATTGTTGACTCGTTGTGGCAAGACCCTTGATATTTCTTGTGACCCTAGAGGTCCAGTGATGCTTAGCTGCCTAGAATCTCTTGACGCATCAAATGATGACTTGGAATCTGTTCGTGTGGTTCGCGAATATGGTGACGTCTTCGATGAAGTTCGGGGTTTACCCCCGAGGCGCGAGATAGACTTTCGTATATACCTAGTAGCTAATGCAAAGCCACCAGTGTGCCACATGGCCCCGAGAGAGAGAAGAGAACTCAGTAAGTAAGTGAAAGAGTTGCTTGAGAAGGGGTTTATAAGAAGAAGTATTTCAGAATGGGGTGCTCCAGTTGTTTTTGCTACGAAGGCTGATGGTTCACTTAGATTGTGCGTGGACTATAGAGAGCTGAATAAGCTCACAAAGAAGAACAGACACCCATTGCCGAGGATAGATGATTTATTCAATCAGTTGGTTGGTGCTTCGGTTTTCTCGTAGCTGGATTTGGCTATAGGATTTCATCAGTTAAGGTGGCTGAAGACAGCATAGATAAGACTGCATTTAGAACTCCTGATGGTTTCTTTGAGTGGCTCGTCATGCCTTTTGGTTTGACAAATGCACCCGCATACTTCATTGACTTGATGAGTAGGTTGTTTAGGGAGTTTCTAAACAAGTTTGTGGTAGTCTTTGTGGATGATATCTTGATTTTCTCTAGAAGCGAGGAAGAGCATGCTATACATCTTGGGGAAGTCTTAGAGACCATACGAGCGCATCAACTCAAAGCTAAGTTCTCCAAATGCCACTTTTGGAGAAAAGAAGTGAGGTTCTTGGGACACGTGGTCTTTAAGGAGGGGATAGCTGTGGATCCCGCAAAGGTGGTGGCAATCCAAGATTGGAAGATTCCTAAGAACGCAACAGAAGTAAGAAGCTTTTTAGGGTTGGCTGGTTATTATAGGAAGTTCATTAAGGACTACACGAAGATATCAGCCCCACTTACTCGGTTAACGAAGAAGAACTTGACTTTTGCTTGGGATGTTGACTGTGACGATGCTTTCCAACGTTTGAAGAGGGCTTTGACGACAGCTCCAGTTTTAGTTTTGCCAGATGGGAGTAAGCCATTCACAGTATATACCGATGCTTGCGGGACAGGGCATGGCGCAGTTTTAATGCAAGAGGGAAGGGTGATATGCTATGGTGGAAGGCAGTTGGAAGTCCACGAGAAAAATTACCCTACCCACGAATTAGAGTTGGCTGCCATAGTTTTTGCGCTTAAGTCGTAGCGTCATTATTTGCTTGGTGAGAAGTTTGAGTTGGATACAGACCATAACTCGCTAAAGTACTTGTTCTCTCAGAAAGATCTAAACTTGAGGCAATAGAGGTGGATGGAGTTTTTGGCATCCTACGATTTTGAGATCGCATATACCCCTGGCAAGGGTAACGTTGTAGCTGACGCCTTAAGTAGAAAGAAGTTGACTTTGAGTCTTTTGTTTGTAGAATGGCAGAGTTTGGAGTATATACCTACCTTTGACTTCAGACCCTCTGTCGATTATGTACCCGGATTGTTGGCATCGCTAGAGGTACAACCTACACTTTTTGGTCGGGTTGGAGAGGCACAGCGAGATGACCTACAGTTGGTTGAGATAATAGGCAAGCTTATAGGAGGGGAGTCTTCGAGTCACCTTAATAGATATGTTATAGATGAGAGAGGCTGGTTGCGTAGAGATGGGAGACTTTGTGTGCCACAAGACGAGAGCTTGAGTAAGACAATTCTTAAAGACTCACACCGCTCCAAGATGACCATACATCCCAGTGGTGATAAGATGTATAGGGATATGAAGTGAGTTTTCTTTTGGGCCGGAATGAAGAAGGACGTGGCTGATTTCGTTTCTAGATGCTTGGTGTGCCAGCAAGTCAAGGCGGAGCAAAAGAAGCCCGGTGGTTTGCTCCACCCTATAGAGATTCCGCTATGGAAATGGGAATGTGTTTTCATGAATTTTGTAGACAGGTTGCTAAGATCAAGGAAGGGTAATACGGGGATTTAGGTAGTTGTAGACAGACTTAACAAAAGTGCCCATTTTATTCCTGTTAAAAGTAGGAGGACCGCCGCATGGTTAGCATCTGTTTACCTTTGAGAGATAGTTCGTCTGCACGGCATACCCTCTAGCATTGTGAATGATAGAGATCCCATTTTCACTAGCGAGTTTTGGAAGAGCTTACAAGAGGCGGTTGGAACACAATTGAGCTTAAGTACCGCTTATCACACTCAGACAGACGGCCAGATCGAAAGAGTAAATCGGATTCTAGAAGATCTTTTGAGGTTATGCATCTTGAAATTTGGGGGAACATGGGAAGAACATCTTCCATTAGTGGAGTTTGCCTATAATAACAGCTTTCAGGCTAGCATTGGCATGGAACCTTTTGAGGCTCTTTATGGACGACCATGCCGATCACCTACTTGTTGGTGGGAATCTACGGATAAGGTTTTGCTTGGACCCGACATGATTAGGGAGACTTCGGAGAAGATATACTTGATTCGACGGAGAATGAAGATGGCGCAGGACCGACAGAAGTCATATGATGATAGAAGGCGAACCGATCTTAAGTTCGATGTTGGGAATATGGTTTTTATTAAGGTGTCATCGTTGAGAAACGTAGTCCGTTTTGGATCAGTAGGGAAGTTGGCACCGAGGTTCGTAGGACCCTTTCCAATTACAGAAAGGATTGGCCAGATGGCGTATAGAGCCAAATTGCCAGAGAAGCTCAGTGGTGTTCGTGAAGTGTTTCACGTTTCGCATTTGCGTAGGTGTTTACATGATACGGCGAAAGTGGTGGAGCCGAGCACGCTCAAAGAAGTGGAAGTAGAGTGAAATGCCATGGTTAGATGAGCTCCTACACGCATTCTCGGATCGTAGGAAAAAAAGCTACGCAACAAAGAGGTCAAGTTGGTCAAAGTGCAATGGGGAGATGATCAAGGAGACGCCACTTGGGAGACGGAAGACAAGATGTGTATGTTGTACCCTTTCCTTTTTTAGGGTAAGTTTTTTTTTACTTCTCCTTTCTTTACCGCTTTGTTGATACTTGTCCTATCGTTTAATATGTCTTTCCGATGATATCTTCAATCTTTAGTTAGGAAAAACCCTATGGTTGTAAACATGTGTTTGTGACATTTTATGTTTGGTGGATGCAAGTAGTTGCTAGTGGTTGCACGTGGATGCATGTACACACACATTAGGCATTAGATCGGCTCAATCACTTTCATATTGCATATACATATGTGTGCATATTTAAATTAATGGATGTATAATGATTGTGTTATCATATGGATGATGCATTTAGATGAATGTTTGTGCATGCATGTAGAAATAATATGTATCAATAGGATTCTTTTGCATACATATTGGATGCATGGCACTATCATGATTTGCATTAAGGAGGTCAACTGAATCAGTAGACTGCCTGATTTTGCATTGGATAAGGAACATATACACACATTTTTTGCATATGTTCATACGGCATTAGAAATCTTGTAAGGACAATGGATGCCTGTGTTTGATGGTTGAGTAGATGGATGATTGGATGATAGGATATACATTCTCCTTAACTTGGAGATTTCGGGGGCGAAATCCTTTAAGCAGGGGAGAATGTAACACCCCGTAATTCTAAATAATAAAATTAACAAATTTAAGAACACTAAATTTTTAGGAGAAAAATTAAGATAAATGGGTTACGCCATTGCAGTCGTCTCGGAATTCTGCTTGAAATAGAGTCCAAGTTTTCATAAATCGGACTTCGTATGAGGAAGTTATGGCCTTCAGAAGTTTCAGGAATTTAAATAAATTAAAACAGCTCAAATTCAAATTCAAAATTCAAATGAAAACACAAAAGCGGACTGGGCGGGATTTTCCCGCCCTAGGCCAGGTCGACTAGGGGGTCGACCTCCCCTGATTTGTTCAGATCCGAGGAAGCCTGGACTTGTTTTCTGGATAGATTCTTTAGCTCCTAACCTATTTAAACACCCCCAAACCACACTTTCTCTCCACCCCAAACCATTGTAACGCTATGCTGCCTCAATCCTAATTAAAATAAGTTAAAGACATCCTTATGCTACTGGAATAGTTCACCTTCTTCTTAAAGCTTAGGAATTGCAAGTCAGGATTCTAATACAAACGACGAACGAATTATTCTCTTCTCTAATCCGTCTTTGTGAGTACAATTTCTTTCACAAAATAATTAATAAACTAATTATGATGAGTTATAATTAGGATTATGAGAACATGCATGTTGAATCATGTGACATTACTTAATTTGTTATCGTCTGTTTGTGAACATATGACAGTTTTGTTAACTTATGTTAGTGGATCTATTTCATATGCTCAATCACATATGTTTAACTTGATTCATTTTATAACATCAGTTTATATGCAAGTTTGTATGTAAATCATATGCTAGTTTGTATGTGAATCATATGCAAGTCTGTATGCGAATTATACACAAGTTTATATGTGAATCAAGTATATATATGTATGCGAGTTCATATGTAAAACATGTGATATTATTTTACATGTTTAAATTCATATGCAAGTTTGTATGGAACCCATATGCAAGTTTAGGTGAAAACCATAGTCATATATGCAAGTTCACAATTTTATGTTTAGATCTATATTTAGATCCATGGAGTACAAATTTTATGCAAATTTATGTTCTATATGTCCATTGCCTATGCAAGTTATTGGCTATGCAAATTTATGTTATAATTCTTATTTGCAAGTTAGATCTATTTTATGTGTTATGCAAGTTGTGATGTTTCTTTTCTTTTTATGAGTTAGACTATTTGCAAGTCTAACATATTTCATATTAAACGTACGAACGACGTGGGGACATTGGGAAAATATTAAATATACATATTGTGAATTGGCATAAAATGGCTTTAAAGGCATGTAATTAATTTGAGACACTAATTGGTATAATTTATGTACCTGAAAACTATGGACATATTTAGGTAACAATTATGGACATAGATTAATTTGAAAATTACTGACAATTTGAATAGGAATATTAATTCAAATTGGGGTGAAATAATTATGTGTAATAATAAACGCTTAAGACACGAGATTAGGCTCGTTTGTGGTATAAGACTGCCCGGACCCGCCCGACAAATCCAGCAACCACAAACGGTAGTCTAATGTGAGGGGTCAAAGGCATAAATTAAATGCGTAACAATTGTGAAGACGTGAGGTTAGGCTCGTTTGCGGTATAAGACTTCTCGGACCCGCCCGGCAAATCCAGCAACCGCAAATGGTAGTCTAAATGTGGGAGGTCTTACAAAGTTACTTTTGGCTAGCTTTTTGACCAAGCCACCAAGGTTCACACACAAAAAGAAAATATGAATATTCACTCATCTCGGACTGGAAACTCGATCGCGGTCACTCACCCTACCTCGGATCGCGATGCCCTATCGGATCGCCATGCCCCCACGTGATCTGATCCGCCCTTGTTAGCTTGATCCGATCCGAACTCCAGAAACCAGAGAATCAAGGCTATGACCAACTCTACCACGATTCGAGAACGCAGGATCTCGCGAAACCTGTCTACAACTGTCATATTGACCATGTCTCCATCAAGCTACGAACTAGCCGGAGATTCTCGAGATTTGTGCCACGTATGACCACAATCCGACTGAAGAAATCAGCTATAAATATTCCAGAACTTGGCTTTTTCAGGATCTTTTTCGGCAATTAAGTGCTCTGATTCCACCATTATCATATATCCATTACTTTTATTCAGAGTTACCACGAAATTACTGAGAGAATATTAATTGTAAAAGCAAGATTGAGAGATAAACTATTGATTGTACTTTGATTTCAAGTATAATCAAAGATATAAAGTGGACGTATGCTTGTTAACGCCGAACCACTATAAATCATGTGCCTTTTGTTCATATTTTAGCTATAATTCTCTATAGGTCAGAACAATTTGGGTGTTAGAGCCAATTTTGGATCTAACATTTTGGTGCTTTCACTGAGAACGAAATTCTCAGCATATTGGACTGTTGCTCCGTTGTTTGGATACTCAAGTCCGAAGAAAACAGTCCAAAACCCCACTATTTCAGTTTTTGAAGATTTCAGCGAAGTTCAGACATTATGGTTGGAAAGAAGTCTAAGGAAGTATGAACTTCACAGGCAAACGAAGTAATCGAGGAAAGTGTGCACGAGCAGATCGAGGAAGCCCTCTCGGATCGCGACGAGGCAGGAGCGACTCGAACCGAGCAAGGCGCCAGGAACCAATCTGAAGGGGGCGTAGCGACCCGGATTTCCGAAGGTGTCACTACTCGCTCCCAGGACCTCACCATGAATCGCCCCCCAACACTTCCATAATCCAATCCTAGGGGGGCACACCAAGCCACTGAAATAAAAGTACCGCGATCCGAAATGTAGTCCAGACTACAACTCGACCCAAAAAGGAAGCTATGGCTCATTCTTCCGATGCTGGAATATCTGCTCGACCTGGCTCAAGCTCCTTACGTATAAGAGAGAATCTTGGTGACCAATTCGATCCTTCTGCCCCGGCTACTGAAGGAGATCTTTCTCGCCTCATTGACATGTGGCATAGGTTATTTGATGAATTAGCAGCTCAGAGGCAAGAGAGCTCAGTGTTATGACAAAACCTGACTGCTATGGACAGACGACTTGATGACCTCATAAGTAGAGGGTTCCTTCTCCAACCCGTCTTCCTTCCCCAGAACATACGTCCTCGTCTGAAGAACCCCGAAGGAACCGGTGATGGCCCCCGCTAGAAAGGGCTGAGAACATAGAGCAGCTTCGATTTGGGTCGCTACCATCTCGGGAAGAAGAAGTGCTTAATCAGGGGGCTAGTTACCGTAATTTGAATGAGCCTGTCCTACCGCCGAGGAATGGAAACATCGTTGACCCTGTTCAGAATCAACCCATTCCTCCTGCTAATCGTATGGCCGACCGCGGAAACAGGGGGCAAGGAAGCTCTGCCCGGATACCAGACTTTATAGCAGCACGTCAAAGAAATGCCGAAGAAGCTCATCGGGCAAGAATTGATGACCCTGAGTCTACCTTGACCCGTGCAGATGTTGAAGCGATGATCAGAGAGAACATGATAGTCAGTTGTGGGTACCGGGACGAAGATTGGGGCATAGATCATAGTCATACGCCTTTTACCGATGATATATTGGAGGTTGCATTCCCGAGACGTTTCAATATGCCCATGATGAATCGCTATGCGGGCAAATCTGACCCGATCCAGCATCTGATGCGATATTCTTGGTCCATGAATGCCGCTGCAGCTTCAGACGAGATAAAATGTAAGGCATTCCCAATAGTTCTGGAAGATGTGGCATTAGTGTGGTTCACCCGCTTGCCAGCACGGTCAATATCCAGTTTCAGGGAATTAAGTGAGAAGTTCGTGAACCAATTCTGCCTTCACGCTCAGAGATCCAAGAATGTGATTGAGCTGTCTCTTATCAAGCAACGACTAGGCGAAAGCCTAAGGTCATACTTGGATCGTTTCAATCTGGTTGTCACAGAAGTCAAAGATCCACATGAGCAAACTGTGGTGATGGCCCTGACTGATGGTGTCGATAAGGATACCGAGTTTGGAAGATATCTAGCCGGCAAACCACCTCCGACTAGGGAAATATTCTATGAAAAAGCCAATGTTCGCTTACGTCAGGGGGAGATATATGCTAACAGAAAAAGGAAAGCTACTGAAAAGGAGGATATCTAAAGTAATGTGGCCATCAAGCAGACATGAGATAGCTCAGGAAAAGTCGAAGTCAATGTGGGGAACAGGAACCAAGGCAATGGTCGCCAACCGGGGAACAATAATAGCAACAGTCGAAAGAGAAATCGAGGAAATGATTCTCAGAGAAGATCTCAACCAAGGCCGTTTGAGAGTTTTACACCGTTTAATGATACATTGGAAAATATCTTCATGGATACTTATAATGTCCTTCCATACAAACGACCTCCCCCGAGAGATTCGACAGAAAAGGAACGTGAAACTGGAAAATTCTGTCTTTTTCACCAAATCCATGGTCATTCTACAAATGAATGTCGTCATCTGAGAGACGTGGTCGAGAGGCTACTTCGAGAAGGAAAACTCGATGAATACAAGGTCACTCCGAGGGACAGGGGGCAAGCTGCGCCGGCCCCAAATCAAAATCAAAACCAAAATCAAAATCAAAGCCAACCTGCTGCCAGACTGACCGCTCAGCTGAAAGGGAAGAACCTTGTCATCAACACCATAGTCGGAGGACTCCATCTGGCTGGACATAGCTTCAGGACGATGGACCAGTACGTCAAAGCAGCTAAACAACCCCTGGAAGTTGGAGAATGTAGCAATCCTGAAGACACTGCTCCAATTAAGCAGCAAAGAACGATGACTGATGACATCATATTCCATGATCGAGATAGCATTGGTGTCCATTCCCCAACCGAAGACCCATTAGTAATCACAGCTGCGATTAGTCCGGCCATAGTCCATAAAGTTTTAGTGGATAACGGAAGCTCAGTTAATATTCAGTTCAAGAAAACGTTCGACCAAATGAAACTTGAACTGGAGGATTTAAAGCCATGCGAAGGGTGGATACGTGGAGTTAATGGAGCCTCAACTACTCCAATGGGATACATAGAATTGTCAGTAACCCTTGGGGAAGGAGAGCGCCAGAGAGTAAGAATTCTTCCTTTTGTAGTTTTGCTTGTTGAATCCCCATATAACGCCTTCTTAGGCCGGCCGGCCATAGCAAAGTTCAGAGCTTGTATAACCCCTTGGTGTTTTTTGATGAATTTCCCGACTGATGCTGGAATAGGCATAATCATAGGAGACCAAGTTGTCGCCCGAGCATGCTACATTGCAGAGCTGAAGATGCTCCGCAAAGGAAGGGATGTAGAGACCAACGGTGCTTCCCCCTTCAAGGGGAGGAGACGTCGTAGCAACTAAAGAAAATGGCTACGGGGGAGTCGCCCAAAGAACTGCCCGAGGACATAGATCCCAAAGAGGACGAAGAGCCTGGGGGAAGAATGGCGACTCCCAATGAATCGACTGTGGATGTACCGATCGATGATAGTAACCCGGAGAAGGTCTTGAAGATTGGATCCCAGTTGGAACCTATTCGAGCCAGAGAGCTGACAGATTTCTTGAAAGCTAATTTGGATGTATTCGTCTGGACCCACTCAGACATGTGTGGGATATCTCCTTCAATTATGAGTCATTCGCTGAGCATTAACCCGAAGCATCCTCCTGTCAAACAGAAAAGGCGAATGCTTGGCCTAGAGAGGTCAGCCGCTTTGAAAGAGGAAGTTAAAAATTTGAGAAGTCATGGGTTCATCAGGGACTCAACATACCCGGACTGGATTTCAAACCCGGTCTTGGTAAAAAAAGGCCAATGGAAAGTGGCGTACATGCATTGACTTCTCTGACCTGAATAAAGCTTGCCCAAAAGATGGTTTCCCGTTACCTAGAATTGACCAACTGGTAGATTCAACGGCTGGTCATGAACTCCTCTCTTTCATGGATGCTTACTCGGGATACAATCAGATCCCTATGCACGTCCCGGACCAAGAGCACACTAGCTTCATTATGGATCTGGGATTATACTATTATGTGGTGATGCCTTTTGGTTTGAAGAATGTCGGCGCTACATATCAGCGATTGGTGAATAGAATGTTCTACAACCAAATCGAAAAAACAATGGAGGTATATGTTGACGACATGTTGGTAAAGTCCAGACGATCATCCGACCACACTGCCGATTTAGCCGAGATGCTTGAGATTCTCAGGAAGTACGGGATGAAGCTAAATCCTTTGAAATGATCATTTGGGGTAGCATCGGGAAAGCTTTTGGGATTTATCGTCAATTCGCGTGGGATCGAGATCAATCCAGACCAGATCGCGGCGATCCGAAATATTCAGAAACCTAGGCAAATCAAGGATGTGCAAAGCCTCACAGGGAAAGCAGCGGCATTGAGTAGATTTATCTCCAAAGCTACAGACAAGTGCATTCCGTTCTTTGAGTTCATAAAGGGAGGAAAGCGCAACTTCGAATGGACTCCTGATTGTGTTGAAGCCTTCCAGAATCTCTTGGATCATTTAGAAAGACCTCTGATATTATCTAAGCCCGTGGATCATGAGGAATTGTTCGTGTACTTAGCAGTGTCACCCAATGCGATCAATTCTGCCTTGGTTAGAGAAGAAGATAAGGTGCAAAGACCAGTGTACTACGTGAGTAAGAAGTTGGCGGCAGCCGAGCGAAACTATCTAAGGATAGAAAAACTTGCATACAGTTTGTTGATCACATCAAGGAAGCATCGCCACTATTTTCAAGCTCGCACAATTACTGTGTACATTGATCACCCATTGAAACAAGTTCTTCAAAGGCCAAAGGCGTTAGGGAGATTACTTAAATGGAACATCGAACTAAGCTAGTTCGATTTGAATTTTCAGCCCCGATGGTCAATAACGGGGCAAGTGCTTGCAGACTTCATAGCAGAGCTTACCGTCGCAGAAGACGATATACTGAACGAAGAGGCCGATCCGCCGAAGCTACTCCTTGACCCCAAATGCCTAGAAGTTGTATACCGATGGAGCTAGAAACGATAGACGATCTGGTGCTGGGGTGGTGCTCGAATCTCCAGAAAAACGATTGATGTATTATGCTCTCAGACTGGAATTCCACGCCACTAACAATGACTCAGAGTACGAACCCCTACTTGCTGGGCTGAAGCTCGCAAGGGAGTTGGAGATTACAAAGCTAGACATCTTTTGCGATTCTAAAATAGTCGTAAATCAAGTTACAGGGAAGTTTCAGGCCAAAAGTCCTAGGCTGCTATTGTATTTAGAAAGAGTGAAGAAGTTGCTGGTATATTTCGATTACCACACCATATCCCATATTCCTCGAGCAGAAAACCAAAAAGCGGATAAGTTGGCAAAGATGGCTAGCTCTGATAACCCTAAAAACACAGAGCTAGTTCCGATTGAAGTCCTACAGTCACCTAGTATAGATCAGATGGAAATTGATCCGGTACCAGACATTGAACCTGAAAGAGAGTCGTGGATGACTCCTCTGAAGAATTTTTTGATGGATGGAACGCTTCCTACAAAGAAAAGTGAGGCGTGCGGTAATTCGAAAGGCCTCTCGATATATTTTGTAGAGGGGAGTCCTGTGCAGACAAGGATTCTCAATGCCCCTCCTCCGGTGTATCGCCCACAATGACATCAAGCGCATATTGCAAGAAGTACATGAAGGCGAGTGCGGAGATCACACGGGAGGACAAACATTGGCAAAGAAAATATTACGATACGGCTATTTCTGGCTTACTGTCAACAAGGATGCAGCCAAGTATGCGCGACGTTGTGACGCTTGTTAAAGATTTTCTAAAATCCATAGGGCACCGCCTAGTCAGTTAAAGACAATGACGAGTCTGTGTCCCTTCGCTATGTGGGGAATTGATATCATTGGAAGCCTCCCCATAGCGAAGGGCGGAGCAAGATTCGCTATTGTGGTCGTGGATTATTTCACCAAATGGGTAGAAGCGGAGCCATTGACCACAATCACAACCAAGCGAGTAATCAACTTCGTTGTTAGAAACATTATATGCCGATTTGGGATTCCGAGGATCGTCATAACAGACAACGGAACTCAGTTTGACAGCACCGAGTTCAGAGATTTTTGCCAGAAATACCACATCGAGAAAAGGTACACCTCTGTGGCACATCCGCAAGCGAACGGCCAAGTGGAGGCTGCGAACAAGGTGATTAAGTCCATCCTGAAGAAGAGACTGAAGCGAGCTAAAGCCATGTGGATTGATGAATTGCCCTTGGCATTATGGGCCTATAGAACAACCTACAAGTCGGCGATGGGCCATACACTGTTTTCCCTCGCCTTTAGAGCTGAAGCGGTCATCCCGGTCGAGTTAGAAGTACCTTCCCACCGAATCACCTATTACGACCCGATGACCAACAATGAGTTGCTCCTTGAGTCCTTGGACATGATCGAAGAGAAGAGGGATGCAGCCGACTTACGTGCCTTAAGGTATAAGCAACAGATAGCTCGGTACCACGACAAAAGTGTTCGAGCACGAACCTTTGAACCTAGAGACTTGGTTCTGAAACGTGTCTTCCCATACTCAGTGCATATGGGTCAGAAATGGGAAGGACCGTATTCCATTCTGCGAAGGCTTGATAATGGAACCTTCAAGCTAGCAACCGTGAACGAAAATGAAATCCCCAGAGTGTGGAATGCCCAGCATTTGCGGCCTTACCTGACATGAAATTGTCAGTTTTATTCTTTTGTTTTTTAGGACCATGTAAAAAGTCATGACTTGCCTAGAGCAGTCTGGTTACTTGAACAAGAGATTATAAAGTGGACGTAGGTCATGATTCGACCGAACCACTATAAAAATATTGTGTGTGGTTTACCTTTACTGCACCATTACTTATCTGCTTTATCTCAATTTACATAAATTATTGTTGTTTTTTAGGTTTGTTACAGGTTATGCGGCAATATCGAAGCAACTAATGCACTGTGCCGCCTATCAGGATGAAAGAGGAACAACGACCAAAGTTCACAAGATGCAACAAAGTAAATCACACTACTGCTCAAACTCTAACTCCCCAGATTCGGGAGAGAGTATAAAGGACGCGAAGATGACGTCCGCAAGGCGTAAATGTGCACCATGATAAAACCGCCTTGCCAATACTCTAACCCGCTGAAAGATCGGGAGAGTACACGGGCACTAAAAACTTAGCTCCCCCAGAATTTCTGCCCCGCTGAAGGATCGGAGAGCAGCTTAAGAACCGAGCTCGGACTCTAACCTGCTGAAGGATCGGGAGAGTATAAAGGTGCTAGAGACTTAGCGTCATTCGAACCCGCTGAAGTATCGGGAGAGTATAAAAGTGCTAGAGACTCAGCACTAAAAGAATTCTTTTCCCCTCATTCTTGAGAAAAAGGGGGCAACACACACGTGACTCTAATCAATCCTTAATAAGCCCTGGCCAGGAATCATATTAATGATTGATTGGGGGCATATGCACACACATCTTTGCAAATCCATGCACAGAAATTTCAAAAAAAATTCTGGCTAACTTGATTCCTTTGATTGGTTATGATTTAACTGGTTATAACTAAAATGCGATAATTTAAACTCGCAGGTCTGCAGGTTTAGTTCTACTACCATGTGACTGGTTTGTTTGGAAGGGAAACTCTTGTCTGTATCACAGGTGGGACGAAAGTCAAGGCTGACAGAGATGGATCATCCCCTTATGGCAGCTATGCTTGCTGCTCAAGATGTTGCATAGAGATGCAAGGAACTTGGAATCACTGCATTGCATATTAAATTAAGGGCAAGAGAAACAAACTTTCATTTACTAGATGCAGATTTACAAAACGAAACTGCTAAACAAAAGTGAGGGCCATTCTCACGACTACATTTCTTGGCTAGTGGAAAGCCTAAAGACTAAAAGCAAATTATGGACTAACAACTGCATCCTATTTACGCTTGGGATATGGCTTCGATTTCTTCTCCTTCCTCTGCTTCTCCAACTCTTCCTTGCTAGCATCAGATTGGTCGTTTTTCTTCCTCTTCTTCTTGCCGGAAGGAGGGTCCTGTGGAAGGGTGGAAGGCTGAGAAGCAAGTTGTGAAGTTATTGATTTTGCAGAGAGCTTTATGATCAATCCTATTTTGGGATCCACCTCCGAAATAGGAAGCACATCTAGAGATCCTAGCTCCTCTTTCTTTACGGCCAGTTGCTTCTCTTGCCTGGTCTGCATGGCAGCCAAGGTCTCGTTATCATCACCCTTGGTTTCGTCGGTGATGGTAACGTCATCCTCCTCATCTCCGTGGCCACCATCAGTGTCATCCAAAGCAGCAATAACCTCAGCATCCGCAAGGACGTCAGTGCTGGATACCATAGGTGTGACCGTGACCTTCTCACTACCCCCGACCTGCTTTGGGATATCGGAAGCTTCGGCATCAGTGCCTGAGGGCATATCAACTTTCTCCGCCATTTCTTTCTCTTCTGTGTCCTTCTCGGCCGACTTGTCACCTATATTATGAGAAGCACATGTTATTAGCCCAATTGACTGCCCCGCAAGGCGACGACAAGTTACAACTACTTTGGCAAACTGCGAAGAGAATATGGAAATACCTTCAGCCGACCCTCCATTCAGATTCACAGCAGAAGCTTCGACAGCCGGGGGAGCTGGAAGCAAGGAAATTAACGGATCGTCAGGATTATATTCCTCAACCTCGAAGGTTTTGGGTCCCGCAGCCGAGCTCGAGCCTTCGTCAACTTTATTTTTGCCCTTGGCCTCAGTCTTCTCCCTCTCAACTTCTTCCTGGATTAAGCGCCTACCTTTCTCCAAATTCTCGGGCTCGTTACCTTTGAGAAAGGTCTGCATTAGTTTGCTCTCGTCAATCTCATCGACCTCTAACCGTCTCTTTTCATCCTCGAATATTGCATCCCATATTTTGGCCAGGGTAACATGGCAGTCAGGAATCCAAGAGATATCCTGATGCTTGATAACTTGACCCAAGAAATCGAACAACAATCCCTCAAAGCTGTCTATATCCTTCTCTTTTTCGGCAAGCTTATCTGCCATAGCAGCTGCTGACTCAAGAGTGCTATTGGCATTGCTTTCGGCGACAGCTACCCGCTCCTCAGCATGAGCAAGTTGATCATTTAGGACCTCCTTCTCTTTCTTGGCAAGGGCAACGTCATTTTTTAAGCTCGCCTTTTCTTTCTCCCAAGCCTCTTTCTCAGCAGAAAAGCGATCCTGAACTGTCTTCAGTTCGGTGTCAACCGCCCTGAGATCCTCCACTTCTTTTCTCAGGGCCACCCGTTCTTGGTTATTTAAGTCAAGCTCGTTGCGAAAACGCTCCCTGGCACTCTCCAACTCGGACTTGTAATTCTCTGTATCTTGCCGAGCTAAAGCCAGTTGGGCCTGTGCATCCTCCAATTCTTTTTCCATTTTGCACCTGGCCCTAGCATCATTGTCAATCTTTACTCTGGCCCTGGCTGCATCCATCTCCATTCGGCGGATGATAGAAGAGAGTGTAGCTGCATTCTTCTTCATTACCCCGTGTTGTTTAGCCGCAAGGCACACATACCCTATCACCTTTGTGTCCCAATCCTCAGGGACCGGTTCAAGATCTGGGACGAACACCATCCTCTCAAAGTAAATGTCGGGAAACTGTTTTCGTAAACGTTCCAACCTGGCTGTGATCTCAGAACCGGGGACAACATCCCTTGCAGCAGTAGTGTCCAGGCCACACTCACCAGAGGAAGTAGGAACTGTCTTCCCCTTCTCTATAATGTTGCTCTCATCTTTGTCCTTGTCCTTTGGCTTTGCATGTTTCTTAGAAGATGGGACATGAGAAGGGGTGCTTTTTGGAGGGGTTAAATCTCTAGGAAGTTGCTTCCCCCCAGCTGGTGGCATTGGATGACTAGGTGGATTTCCATAACTTTGCTTCGGTGGAGATCGAGGTCGTGCAGGATAAGATTGATGAGAATCCCGAGGTCAACGGCTATCCCTTCCTCGACTATCGCTACGAGTGTGCTCAGGATCCGGAAGGAGGCTCGGGGAGCCCTCGCAAAGGGAACGGTACGAATAAGACCGTTTGCGAGACATTCTTTCTGCAAAGAGAACAAGAGCGCATTGGAACTGTGAATCACAATAGCAAAATAGTGTTATGATAAATGGTGCATGTGTTTGGTGCATCCCGAGAAATCCCTTTTTTCAAAAAACAGACCAGGGCCCGAAGTTAGGCTCATTTGGGTAACTCCTTTTTCTCCAACCGGAGCACCCGTTTCTTCGGAAAGGGGAAAGATTGGTTCCCCTCCGAAATCTTCTTGGGTATAGATATCATCTGGCAAAGGAATGTTACTTAATTCCCCGAAAATTTGTTCCTTCGATAATTCGTCGTGGGCGGCAGATTCAACTAGTGATGAAGTCCTCAATGGAGACTGTCCCCCGGAGGTTGCGACCTCCTTTGATTTATTAGCTCGTCTCTCATCTCCTTTATACACGTTTAAATCTTCGTCGTCCTGATTAATCATCAGTGAAGGACTCTTACGAAGAGTAGTCGTCTCTGCAGCTTGAGAAGTTCCTTCTCCTTTAGTTGGGGGCACATACTTGTAAGGTTTGCCACCTGCGCAAAGTCCGAATCTTATGTCCAAAAGATGATGTTTGTGAAGGTTTTCGTCGGTGATACATTTCTTGATTCTCAAGAACTCCAACTTGCTTTTTAGGAGACGGGATAATCGATCGTTATACATTGAGCCTTCTATCTTGGGGAATGTGTGATCTGCGCAAAGGAAAAGGAAACATGTTAATACTTTGATAATGTAGTTCAGTCATATATCTGGAGGCTCGAAACTTACTAGACTTGAGCCATCTCCTCGCACACCCAGCTTGGTGTTTTATGTAAAACCAATCGGCTTTGGGATCCCCTGTGCTGCTGTAACCATCGGACAGAACCTTCCTATTGGCTACTGATTCAAAGAAAGAGAAATTTGGGGTCGTTGTGGAACGGTGCTTGAAAAGATAGTAGAATTTCAAGTCTTTAAAAGTAAGCTCAGTTTTCAGAACCTCTGCATACGCGACATATAAAGTGTACAAGGCTGCGTAAGCGTTGGGATGAAGCTACATAGGGGCAATGCACAATCGTCTTAAGGTTTCAATGACGATTGGAGGAAACAGAGGAATAGAGCCTACCCAGCACATGAGTCGGCTGATTGCCATGTACCCATCTGAAGCAAGATGAGGTCTATCTCCGCTTTCGGGTGTTTTCACATCGTCCCACGAGATCCCATGTTTCAAACAAATTTTCTTACGGTTTATATCATCTAGTTTGGAGGGTAAAGAATCAGTGAATTTCTCAATTACTAGAACGCCGGGAATCTCATCAGGAGCTCGGTCAACCACTTCGGACTCCTCCTCTAGCGAGGTACTCTTAGATGAATTAGACTCTGTCTCAGCCTCATATTCGGATTCAGAATCCTCATCCTCTGGGTTAATTGAAGGAACCTCGGGATCGTGGTGTTCCGACACCTCTAGGTCCACCTCTGTTTCAGATCTTTCAGGAGAAAGATTATCCGACATTGCTGTTTTTGTGAGCAAATATGAGAGATTAGAATACAATTACCCAATCCCCGTGTGTGCAAGTGCAAGTGTGTGCCTATGCGTGCATTAAAGAACAAGCATAAAAATTAGCAAGATCATCGAAGTATTAGTCATCATATGCAGGCAAGATATGTTGTTGTTCAGTCCTGAAGGAACTTTTAAGGGCTCTAGCCTAACAGTCCGTTGATATAGCAGAGATAGGTCGCATTGTTTATTTAAGTTCATCAGAGCGTTCATCAATCTTGATTGCGGTGTGACTTGGGATCGTGAACCCAAATGGGTCGCGAAACGAGGCTCGGATCGTGACACATCTTCGGATCGCAGAACAGGTATGGATACACGACAAAAGCATTAGCTCATGGAAGAGCATCGCATTGGGTCGTAAAGATCGGAATGGATCGCGACAATATCTTGAGATCCACAGCTCACCGCCACGACCCGACCCGTGCTCCAAATCCCACTCCTTCCATCTACCACCACCATGATCCATTGTCTCGCCATCACCACGAACCCGAACCTCACTCATGTTCCAAACTGGTCAGCTCCTTCTCCTCCTCCTTCTTCTTCTCTCCTCTCCGTGTCCGAGCTCGAACAACTGAGTTCATGGCGCCTCATTAGCCCCCAAAACCTTGAACACCATACAACTCCGCCGATTCCTCCTTTGAAACCAGCAAAAACCCAAGAAAAACGAGAACGAAATTATACGAGAACATTTTTAAAGATTACCTTCTTAAAGTAAGGGGCGAATGGGTTTTTAGAGATTTAAAAAACTGAGGTGTTGGTTAGGATAAGCGGCGGTTGAGAAAAGAAGAAGAAGAAGAGGAAGGATGGGTCAAGGTCTGGGTTATATAAGCAAAGCAGTGACCATTCGTATCCTCGTTTTTGTTTTATTTGAAGTGGTCGGGCTATGAATAAAAGCCCATTTCAGATCGTGGTGAGACCCGTTACGATAGAAGCCAGAGCCCGATATCAAGAGAGGCTGTCACGATTCAATCTACAGGAATTCGTGGGCTGCGGGCATTGGAAAGGGTCCATTAGGGCGGGCGATCTGATCTAGTCATTTGATCAGTTCGTGGCAACCACCCTAGTAGCGAACCACATGGAACCGAACTCGATAAACAATCGCTGAAATTGAAGGCTCACAAAAGTTTGAAGATTCAAAATTTTACCTAGCAATTTGATGATGATATTTCTGGAAAAAACTCCAGAGAGGAGAACTTTTCGATAAACAAAGAAATGATGAATGATTTAATCTGATATTTATACCAGTCAAAGGACATGGCTCTCTGAAGCAGCACGACATTTCAAACGGATATGACAGCTAATTCGCATCGCTCTATGAAAAGATGTTTCTGTAGTTTCGAAGCATGTTCCATCTTCGATAAAACATACTTCGAGGGGGCAAAATGTTGGCTAGCTTTTTGACCAAGCCACCAAGATTCACACACAAAAAGAAAATATGAATATTCACTCATCTCGGACTGGAAACTCAATCGCGGTCACTCACCCTTCCTCGAATCGCGATGCCCTATCGGATCGCCATGCCCCTACGCGATCCGATCCACCCTTGTCAGCTCGATCCGATCCGAACTCCATAAACCATAGAATCAAGGCTATGACCAACTCTACCACGATCCGAGAACGTAGGATCTCGCGACACCTGTCTACAACTGCCATATTGATCATTTCTCCATCAAGTTACGAACCAGCCCGAGATTCTCGGGATTTGTGCCACGTATGACCACGATCTGACTGAAGAAATCAGATATAAATAGTCCAGAACTTGGCATTTTTCAGGATCTTTTTCGGCAATTAAGTGCTCTGATTCCACCATTATCATATATCCATTACTTTTATTTAGAGTTACCTCGAAATTACTGAGAGAATATTAATTGTAAAAGCGAGATTGAGAGATAAACTATTGATTGTACTTTGATTTCAAGTATAATCAAAGATATAAAGTGGACGTAGGCTCATTAATGCCGAACCACTATAAATCCTGTGCCTTTTCTTCATATTTTTGCTATAATTCTCTATAGATCAGAACAATTTGTGTGTTAGAGCCAATTTCGGATCTAACAGTTACGATTATAATGAATTAAGTAACATTTTACCAAGATAAACATGTAGTGGGACATGGGGTTAAGTGGGTGACATTGGTGGCATGTGAAATACAATTAGAAACACTTAACCAAATTGAAACATATAAGAAGACATGAATAAGTAGGGGTTAAGTGGGAAATCCTAGTGGGGACCAAGCATAGGTGGAAAGCTTGTGTCAAGTATGGGGACCCTTTTCAAATCAGTAACCCATTAAGTATCTTAATGAGCTCGAGCTAGGCCGAGGACGGAACACGCTTATTGGGTTTGATTGTAAGAGGTCAAAACGGGTTAGCGGTGGCAATGCAAGTCCAACGGGGTCATGTGCGTGCGTAGGCACGGGCTGGTAGGCAAGACATTGTTGCATCGTGCAGATATAAGTCATGCATCTTTGAGTAGAACCCTTGTTGCAACTTTGGGGAGTGATACACCCCACTATGGGACCAACACGGGTATCTACGAGTTAGGGAGTCGATCGCATGGGTGTATTGGGTACAACTAGTGGAGATAGGGGTAGACGGCACCTATGAAGATAGCTAGGGGTACACGGGACTACCATTGTCATTATTATGATTATCATGTTCAGTAGGCGGGATCAACTTTTAGGGTGACTAGTATTGGTGCAGTATAATAAATTATCCTATAGTGATTAGGAGCGCGATTAACGCTAGCATAATCCTCTTGTTTGTTTTGTCATGCCCATTTGCTTCACAATCATTCCTTGTTTTAGTAGCTTATGCCTTATCCTAATTAATTTAATAATTATATTGTTAAAGTTATTGGACTTGCCAGACTTTATGTCTGACCCCCTTTTTTCGCCTCTTTTCCTCCTCCCCCCCCCCCCAAGATTCTCAGGGTGGGACTAGTTCTATTGGAGCTTGATTTGGATCTCTTTCTCTCTCTTTTGGAAGTGATTAGATTGCTGAAATTAAAGTTCGGCTTATCTTTTTTATGGCTACTTATGTTGGTGTTATGCTTTTTAATTTATGTACTTAGAAAAAAATTTGTCAAGATAGATATTAAGTGTACTTGGTTTTATTGTTGGTTCATGATGTTGTTGTAATCAAACTATTTCTCCGCTGCAATAAAAGTTGTTTTAAATTTTCAAAGTACCAATATATGTATCTGTCTTGTTATATTCCGTTCTATACACTAATAATACTCCATGAAAGTTAATGCATTCCCTTTGTGAGTGACATTAATGGACGTGGGGTGTTACACGTACGAACTTAGAGGTTATATATCGGCAGAAATCAATAGTACGGTGTAGATTTTCGATGCGACATGTTTGTGTTTCCAAAGTTAAATAATCATTAATATTGATTTTTGAAAAGATTAAAACTAAGTGGAGTTTTAATGAATCTTTAATTAGAATGAAATGAGAATTGATAATTTAAATTATCAAATTTGGGAAATGATAGAGAGTGGAGTATCACCAGTTTTGCTCCAGGCGATAGTTAAATCTTTAATTAGATTTGAATGGGAAATAGTAATTAATTTTACCGATAACACCATGGTGTTAATTATGGAGTATTACCGGTTTTTCTCCATGGGATGAATAGGTTGGGATTGGGAGATTAAACAAATGATTACTTCGGTAAGGTGCGCTAATCCCGACTAGTTTGGAAAACCTTAACATGGTTTGAATTGATATCCAAATGAAGATTAAAGAGTAAATTTAAAGAATTTATCTTTGACAAAATTAATGGGAACCTTTCCCAAAGGATATGAATATTTAAATAAAAGAATATTCAGAATTGGAATGAGGCGTATGTTGTGTTTTTATAGCAATTGTTTATTATATACGCGAGTTACTCAGAAAGACCGGAATTATACCCATTCTGAATAACTTATTCGATGATATGTCAACGATGAAGACGGTGGTTGAAGACCGGAGGTCTTCACATCGTTTGGATAATTACTGATGTCTTGATTGGGCTGTACACCAAAGATAAGGTAATAAGTGGTAATCGTCTAGACGTACTTGGAGATCGACCGGATATGCAAGGATCTCTCTCCTATATTGGACTTTCGGGACGAGGAATAAGGTGCCTCCTGTTTCGTTCAGACCCAAAACGAACTTGTAAATGGACTGTGTGTCTGACATTGGATTTTATTCTGTGCTGATTGATCTCTAGTAAATATACCTCTATTTGGTGGCAGATAATTTATTTTCTTGCTTAACACTCTTCTCTGAGACGTATGAGCTCAGAGGTTGTATATCGATAGACATCAGTCGCATGGCGTGAATTGCCTGCGTGGCATGCTGAGATGCAGTGATCAAGGCTTTTGTTGAAAACCAGAGTCTTATGGTTGATGATCAAAGCACAGCTTTAATATAGCACCGCTTTGTGTATAGCGTTGATTTGCGAGCCGTACACCTCGGTATGAGTCAAAAAAGGATAAGGGAACCCAAGGAGGACATGACGTTTCTTTCAAGCTATGGATGGTATCGGGGTTTTGCAACCCTAGACATATATTATTTTTACCTTTGTGGTTGTTGGAATGCGAGGACCCTCGGTTATATCGGTCTCTACGGAGCCGATTGACAGGTCCTATTGGATCGGGAAACATGTGTTCAGGAATTGCCAATCCACTAACGTAAGTGTGGACCGGCCTTGGAGGATCCAGGGGTTGCCCAGAGTGTGCAGTCCCGAGACATTTTCTAGAATGTCTTGAAGAAGAAAGGAGTACATCCCTTGCCTAAACTCATGACGGAAATCCAATTTCCAATACGTGACATTTCGGTTTTGATTGTAGAGCCTAGTATGGGGACATGATATATGGTAACCACGTCGTCTAAGATTGATACATTTATATTTGAAGTTGTTTTGACACTATGCACTTATAATAGTATCAAATGATTTGTTTTAAACGTACCAAGCATGTTTGGCTATTATAAGGGAAAACCCTATCCTTTGGCTTGCGTTGCATTGTGTGATGGGATCTAGGTGTTATAATAGCTTCAGTTTTCCGAAAAGCATTGCGCTGTTTGTTTTATGCACTGGTATTTTTGGGAGGAAACCCGTTCCGGGTTATACGGCGTGGTACCTTAATTTACCTGATTTGAAAGTAAAGTTTTAAATAACTGTTTTAGTTCTCACACTAGTCACATGACTGACCTGGAGTTTATTGTTTTAACCTAAACTCTAGGTGCCCTTATTTTCCACACGGGCAGCTAGTAGTTTAGGTTTTGCAGATTTATATTCACAGGATCCTGGTTTACAGCTGGAACGTTATTTGAAAAGCTCTGTATTCGTTTATCTCTTTCATTTGTGATTTGTATTATTTTCTGCTGTTGAGTAATGTATTTTGATCTCTGATATTTTACAATGTGTAAATTATTCATATTTTGTATATTCTTGTACTCTGATGTAAATTGTTGTAATAAGCAATGAAATGTTCTTCTGTTTGTGTTCTGATTTGTCGTGTTCTCAACTCAATCCGGGCTTTCCTTTATGGGGAAGTTTGAGTCGTTTCAAGTGCAGTGGGATCAGAGGTTGTATGGAGTAGGACCAGCGTCAGGGCCCTAAAAAGGGCAAAGTGGTCATAGTGATAGTTGTACAGAGTCGGACTCCGTCATGGCCCAATGGTCTGGTGATCAAAGTGGTAGATATTGTATAGTTTACGCACTGAGTGAGAGATGTGAGGATGATTGCTATGTTTGATGTTTGTTATCACCATGTCAAGCACACTTCCGTTTTTACACTATATGTTAGTGTTACCTTAGAGTACTGTACGTCTTGTTGTGCTAACTCTTTGGTTACAGGTCTAGGTCAGGTATGATTATTTATACCTGTTATTGTTTTATTTTGCTGCTATCGCTCATACCAAACTTTTGTCTGACCCAGAGTTGTTTGTCTCTTCTTATTACTCTGGGTGCTCCTAAACGAGCAGACTAGAGACATGTTAGGTGGTTATGCACGAGTAGCTGTCGGAGACGAGCAGGGGCTTCCATGTACTATTTACATATATTCTCCATGTGTTGTTGCTAGTCACTAGTTTGGGCATTAATATTGTTCCTTTTCTATTTTTCTTTAGAGACAGTATTTTGAAATTATAATAATGGTTTGAATCATAAGCTGTATTTTGGATTTCGCTACTCTGATGAATATGGTTTAGTTTTCAGCTTATGCACTGCGTCGCCTGTTTTATATCAAGTTATGTTACTATTATATTTTATTCCATGCGTTGTGAGGTATACTATAGGTTCTTTGGTGATTCATCGTTTCAACCCTTTCTTTTGACGACTGTTCTGTGCTGGTCGGGCATTGGAACAACGCATTTCATAGGAATTCCGGCTATTGCGGGGCAGGCCGTAACACTTGGTATTAGAGCCTAGGTTGCGTAGTTTAACCTAGGGGAAGACATTAGGGAGAGATAGTATACGTATATGAGAGCGCATATTTGTGATATTTTGGTTTTCAAAAGCTATATATATACTATTTATATATCTAAGAATGAAGTAGCACTGCACGGGCACCACTAAAGAGATGATTAATCGTTTTCTCTTTACAGATTGAACGATGAGCCGAAATATGAGGAGTACGGGTTCAAGGGTCAAAAATGGGAATGTCCCTAATATAAGGACGATGTTTACCACCTTCATGCAAGAGATGCTTAGGGATTCTCAGGGAGCAGTTCCTAATGCTGCAAATGGTGGTGGTGCTGTAGTGCAGGCGCCTAGGGCCGATTTCGCCGAGCTTAACAAGGAGACCTAGAATAAGAGAAAGTAGAACCAAACCAAGGCTGGCCAGAAAAAGTGGAATAAGAAATATACTGAGTTCTTTAGCTGTGGCAAAAGAAGGGACACTGTGCCAGAGGTGTCGAGCGAAACCAGGGGAAAGGAAGTTCTTCAATTGCAGCCAAGTGGGACATCTTACAAAAGAATGTCCACAATCTCCTAAAGAGAAGCAGATCGTGAAAGCATACGTTATCAACGTTGTTCCTTCTTCGTCGAATGCCCTAACTGCGGCATAGAAGGGAAAGGGCATCGTTATTGAAGGTATGCTTTCTATTTATGATGTTCATGTTCGAGTATTGTTTGATACCGGAGCTTCCCATTCCTTCATATCTAGTGACCTGATAGATAGGTTGGAATTGGAACTCGAGATTGTCGATAGACCTTTAGTTGTGACGAACCCAATCGGTGGTTCGGCTAGCCTTTGTATGATTTGTCGTAATTTGGTCTTATCGACTCATGGATGCATGTTTGTTTATGATTGCTTTGTTTTGGGCTTTACTAGGTTTGGCATTATTATGGAGTTGATTGGCTCCAAAGGTACGGAGTGGTGGTAGACTGTGAGGGGTCTTCGGTAACCATTAGAGCATATGATAGGTGGAGGGTACTGTTTGGTTGCCTACCTAGTGATCGGGTGATGGCTTGTTTTCTAAATTCGGTTGACATCCAGCATGATGAGTTGTCAGATGTGCCTATTGCTGGCGAGTATCCGGACAACTTCGGGGAAGCGACCGGAAGTCCACCACACTAAGAGATCAAGTTTCATATTGATTTAGTGAAAGATGTCAGGCCTATAGTGATGCCTCTTCGTCGTATGGCGCCAAGGGAGAAGCGAGAGATCGGGGTGCAAGTAAGTGATCTTTTGAAGAAGGGGTTTATCCAAAGAAGTGTTTCCGACTGGGGAGCACCAGTTGTATTTGCTACCAAGGCCGATGGTTCCCTTCAATTGTACCGCGAGTTGAATAAGGTGATAAGGAAGAATAAGTATCCTCTTCCACGGATAGATGATTTGTTTGATTAGTTGAATGGAGCGAGAGTGTTCTCCAAGTTAGATCTCACGACAGGTTTTCATCATCTCAGAGTAGTAGCTGAGAGTATACCTAAAACGGCATTTCAGACGCCATATAGATTCTTTGAGTGGTTGGTCATACCATTTGGGTTGACCAATGCACCCGCGTATTTTATGGATCTTATGGATAGGTACTCAGGGATCAATTGAATAAGTTTGTTCTTGTGTTCGTGGACGATATCTTGGTCTACTTGAGGATGGAGGAAGAACACAAGGGACATTTGAGGACAGTGATGGAGGTGTTGAGGAAACACCAATTGAAAGCAAAATTTTCTAAGTGTCACTTCTGGAGTGAGGTTCTTGGGACATGTTGTTTCAAAGAATGGTATTGCCGTGGATCCTACAAAGGTGGCTACGGAAAAAGATTGGTCTACGCCCAAGAATGCAACGGACGTGAGAAGTTTCTTGGGGTTAGCTGGATATTATAATAAGTTCATCCAAGACTTCCCCAAGATAGCGGCACCGTTAACTCGGTTGAGCTAGAAGAATCAAGCTTTTGTTTGGGACGGAAGGTGCGAAGATGCATTTAAAGGTCTAAAGGAGAAGTTGACGTGTGCACAGTGTTAGTTTTTCCTAAAGAGAACGAAGAGATGACGGTATACACGAATGCCTGTGGTACCAGACTAGGTGATGTACTGATGCAAGGAGGTAGGGTTGTAGCTTATGCTAGTCGGCAACTAAAACCGCATGAGAAAATAAATCCTACCCATGATTTGGAATTGGCAGCGATCGTTTTCGCGTTGAAGATGTGGAGACATTATCTCTTGGGAGAAAGATTCGAGTTGTTTACTGATCATAAGTCACTAAAATATATTTTCTCCCAAAAGGATTTAAATCTTCGTCAGTAGAGATGGTTAGAGTTCTTGGCTTCATATGATTTCAATATCGCATACACACCTGGAAAAGGTAATGCAGTAGTTGATGCATTGAGTAGGAGACATGCCAGTTTAGGGGCTATGTTTCTGGAATGGAAGCAATTGGAGTATATTGCGGGATATGATTTTAGACCTAAGTGCGAATTGGATCCAAATATGTTTGCAAGTTTCACTATCAGACCAAATTTGATTGAGCGGACTGGTTCCACTTAGAGGAACGATCCTAACCTATTGGAAATCGTCTCCAAGGTAGAGATGGACATCGATGGCGGGGAAATGAATAAGTATGGACTTGATCGAGAAGGATGGCTTCGAAAGAATGGGAGATTGGTTGTACCCAATGTCAATGGGTTGAGAGATGAAGTGCTCAGAGAGTGTCATCACTCAAAACTGACTATACATCCCGGTGGTAACAAGATGTATCGAGACATGAAGCAAACCTACTACTGGGAAGGGATGAAGAGAGACATTGGGAAGTTTATATCCAAGTGCATGAACTGCCAACTAGTTAAAGCCGAGAAAAAGAAACCTAGTGGTTTGTTACAACCATTAGAAACTCCCGAATGGAAATGGGAGCAAGTATCAACGGATTTCATTGATGGTTTACCAAGGACTAGATCGGGTCACGATAGTATTTGGGTGGTTGTGGATCGATTGACCAAGAGTGCAAGGTTTATACCAATCAATTTGAATAGAACGACAGCTAAGTTAGCAGAACTGTACATGAAGTGGGTAGTGTGATTTCATGGAGTACCTAAAGGTATTATAAGTGACTGAGATCCATTATTTACTATTGGGTTTTGGAAGAGCTTACAAGAGGCTTTAGGGTCAGAATTACATCTCATTACCGCATACCATCCTCAAACCGACGGTCAAACAGAGAGGGTGATTCATGTATTAGAGGATCTCTTGAGAGCTTGTATATTGGATTTTGTGGGTTCATGGGATGACCATTTGCATCTGGTTGAATTCACATATAATAATAGTTACCAGTCCAGTATTGGTATGGTTCCATTTGAAGTTTTGTACGGAAGACCGTGCAACTCACCATCATGTTGGTTGGAAACTGGTGAGAAGTTTCTGCTTAGGCCAGACGTAATAAGAGAAACTTCCGATAAGATCAAGGTTATTCAACAATGAATGAAGGTTGTCCAAGATAGGCAGAAGAGTTATGTTCACAAAAGATGAATGGATTTGAAATTCTGCGTTGGCGACTTGGTATTCGTCAAGATTTCTCCGTTAAAGAGTGTGATTCGATTTGGCATGAGAGGTACGTTAGCACCAAGATTCGTTGGTATGTTTCCAGTTTTCGAACAAGTTGGAAATTTAGTGTATTAAGTTGGATTGCCTGACAAGATGGCGGGAGTGCACGATGTATTTCATGTTTCCCAGATAACGAAGTTCGTGCATGATTATGATATGACTATTTCACCAGAACGGTTGGATGATATCGCGATAGAATCCGAGGCAGTTGGGAGCCGCAGGATGATTCGTATTGTTGGACACAGTGCGAGACAACTTCGAAGGAAGATGGTGGAACTAGTAAAGTTCCAGTGAAGCGATAATGAGAATGACTGTACTTGGGAAACAAAAGAGAGCATAAGGAAGTCATATCCAGAACTCTTTGCCTGGTAAGATTTTAAATCGTGATATAGCTATTCCCTTGTAAGAAAACTGCATGCTAGGATAAGCTAGTTGTGTTATTGTGTATGTTTGATTGTTTGTAAATGGTTGATAGGCATGCAGGACACCATTGTATGTTTCTTGGTTAAGGAATTTTAGGGGCGAAATTTCTTAAAGGGGGGAAAAGTGTAACGACCCATATTCTACATATCAAAGGATCGTAAAATATTTATTTTATTTTCATACGAAGTCGTATGGTCGTGTAACTTTGGGAAACGACTATTGGGGTCATTTCCCACATTCACGATTTTTTTCAAATTTTAAATGACCGTTTTCGCCTATAACTTTTGATTGGTAAGGATTTTTGACTTGAAACTACTTCCATTGGATTCGGATGATGGTTTACCTTTCCGTAGAGTGGTCACATTAATCAAACGGACTTACCATTTAGGAGATATGGCTGAAATAAGGTTTGGAAGGTGAAAAACAGCCTAATTGGGCCTAATTAAGTGATTAGCAGCTAGGCCCATAACCCATTTCGGGATTAGGCTTATGGGAGGGCTGAAAGGAGTTAGTGAATGATTCCTTTTCATTTTCGCCGCTACAAACATTTCCTAAACCCTAGTAATGGCCTCCATCTTCCATATCTCTCATTAATCACTTTCTAATCACATATTAGCCAAATCTACACCAAATCAAGGCGGATTAACATCAAATCAGAGATAGAGCTGCTGCTATACATTGGGATCCATGCCAAATCAGTTAGAGTTTCGAATCTGAAATTTAGAGTGATTTGCATGTTTTTACACTAATTACGGTTAATTAGGGGAGATTTAGTGATAATTAGCGAAATTATGACTTAGAAAAATATGTAAAAATTCTAAAATATTATTTTATGTCACTGATAAAAATTTGGGTTAATTTGGATTAAGTTTGCTAAGCCCGGAATTTAGGGGATTAAGGGGGAAACCATAGGTTTGGGTATGTTTGATCCTAAATAACACACATTATTGATGTTTTGATGTTTTTATTGAACCTATATGCTGTTACTATTGTTTGGTATGATCTATGATTGCATAGGAAAGTTTGAATGGTCAAAAACGCCATTGACAAGCGAAAAATGGTTTGTAGGAAAGTGGTGCAGGCTTTGGGTCGAGCGACCAACCAGGGGAAGAGCACGACCGACCCTGATGGTGCTCACACGACCGACCCGACCCTATAGTAATGATGTTCGACCGACCCTTACATATGTATGTTCGACCGGCCCTTACATATGTATGTTCGGCCGATCCTTCATTGCATGTTCGACTGACCCAACGATGATGTACGACCGACCCTGATGATGGTGCTCGACCGACCGACCCATGAAGGATGAACGACCGACAATGACCGTGAACTCTTTTGAAGATCATTTCCAATTCGACTAAACCCAAGATGCAAAGGAAGTCCAGATGAGAAGTAATGGCTCAGGGTCCAAATGGGGATCAACGAGTTAACTTCTAAAGTTGGGCTTTGATGCAGGACGTGTGCAAAGGGGTTATCGATATCTATCACTTTGGTTCACCATTGTAAGGGGGTAAAGTTATTGACTATGGACCAGTGCAGTGGGGTCTGAGATTGTATGGAGTAGGACTCCATCAGGGCCCCAAAAAGGGCAAAGTGGTCGTAGTGATAGTTGTACGGAGTCAGACTCCATCATGGCCCCAATGGTCTAGTGATCAAAGCGGTAGATATCATATGTTTTACGCACTGAGTGAGAGATGCGAGGATGACTGCTATGTTTGATGTCTGCTATCACCATGTCACGCACACTTCCATTTTTACACTGTATGTTAGTGTTACCTTAGAGTATTGTACATCTCGTTGTGTTAACTCTTTTGTTGCAGGTCCAGGTCAGGTATGATTATTTATACCTGTTATTGTTTTATTTTGTTGCTATCGCTCGTACCAGAATTTTGTCTAATCCAGAGTTTTATGTCTCTTCTTATTACTCTGGGTGCTCCTAAATGAGCAGACTAGAGATAAGTTAGGTGGTTATGCACGAGTAGCTGTGCGGAGACGAGTGGGAGGCTTCCACGTACTATTTACATATATTCTTCCTGTGTTGTTGTTGATCACTACTTTGGGCATTAGTAGTGTACCTTTTCTATTTTGCTTTAGAGACGGTATTTTGAAATTGTAATAATGGTTTGAATCATAAGCTTTATTTTGGATTCCGCTACTCTGACGGATATGGTTTAGTTTTCAGCTTATGCACTGTCCGATCTATTTTATATCAAGTTATGTTACTATTGTATTTAATTTCATGCGCTGTGAGATATACTACAGGTTATTTGGTGATTCATCGTTTCAACCCTTTCTTTTGACGACCGTTCCGTGCTGGTCGGGCATTGGCACATCGCATTTCGTAGGAATGCCGGCTGGTGCGGGGCGGGCCGTCACAATATACATATATATTCTGGACAAAGATGTTAGTATATATTTTATAAATAATAATGTTATTAATTGAAACAAGGTTGTTGTCATCAAAATTCCATTCTCCAACATTGTTAACTTAATTACTTTTAATAAAATTAATTAATATTTATAAATATTAGTTAACTTATAATTATAAATCTTAGTTAATTATTGTTATTGCTATTATTATTATAGAATACTTTGTAATATTTTATATTTTTATATACTTAGTTAACTTTTATAATCTAAACCTCTTAATTTTAATTAATTTAGTAAACTTAGTTAATTTTTTATAATAGTTAATTAATTTTTGTAATACTTAGTTAATTTTTATTCATTTCTATTATTATTATAGAATACTTGGTAATTTTTTGTATGTTTATATACTTATTTAACTTTTATAAACTAAACCTCTTAGTTTTTATAAAATTAGTACACTTAGTTAATTTTTTATAATAGTTTGTTAATTTTTATTATACTTAGTTAATTTTTAATTATTGCTATTATTATTATAGGATACTTGGTAATGTTTTATATTTTTATATACTTAATTAACTTTTATAAACTAAACTTCTTAATTTTAAAAAATTAGTAAACTTAGTTAATTTTTATAATATTCAGTTAATTTTTATAATACTTAGTTAGTTTTTAATTATTGCTATTATTATTATAGAATACTTGGTAATATTTTATATTTTTATATATTTAGTTAACTTTTATAAACTTAACTTCTTAGTTTTTATAGAATTAGCAAACTTAGTTAATTTTTAATAATAGTTAGTTAATTTTTATAATAGTTAGTTAATTTTCATAAGTTTATTTAATTTTTATAAATCTTAGTTAATTTACTACTATTACAAATTCTATGGTTATTATTATTATAGAATTTTAGTTATGTTCTTTATTTTTATGTACTTTGTTAATTTTTATAAACTAAACTTGTTTATTTTTATAAAACTTAATTAACCTACTTGATTTGGTTATTCTACAAACATATTTCTTATTACCCGAAATATTCATCATATAATATGTCAAAATTAGCATTTGAGCAAGTGTGTGTGTGTATATATATATATATGTAACATAACATGACTTGAATTTTTCGCTGTTAATTTTAAAAATAGTTAAATTGTTTTAAATGTTGTATTAGAAGTACAAATGGAAATTTACATGGAATTTATTAATTAAAACGAAGTTTGAACGTATAATATATAATTAAATTTAAAACGAGCTCGTAAAGTCATGGTAGTTCGTAATTTAACGTTTTGAACTTCAATTGAATTTACAGAATTCGTTATAAGTTGGATTTCCTTGAAACACGAAACATTTGGATCTATTTGATTATATTTTTCTAATGAAAGAGAAAAATCGAGATTTCGTCGTATAGATTTCGAGTTATGTCCAAATCAAATTTTCATATAATCGCTATGGAATGGTTTATATATTATAACGATTTATTATATTATTATATCGATTATAAATAATCCGAACATCTTTTTAGTTGGAAATATCGAGTTAAAAATCCAAATGCGTTTATTTTGGAACTATATGATATTCTATTCGGAAATATATGACACTAATGATTTGTTATTGTTAAATTGATTTGTATTGAAATTAAATTATATTTTAATTGGTTTATTTAAGCCTCAAAAATAGCCTTTTTGCGAAGGACTTCGGTTTTTGACAAATTAATTTCATCGGATCCATAATATTAAATTTTTGTATGAAATTAAATTTTTGTTTCAATCAAACATTATAAGTGCTCGTAAAATCTATTAAGGTTAAATGTTAATTACATAAATATATATATAGGAGTCGTTATTCAAAATCTCTGGAAATCTCACGTAATCCACATATATATATATATATAATATTCTTCTAAATCTTGGACGTGGTCAAGGTAATCTGAATTAGAAAACTCAGCATTTTTGAGTTAAAACCTCAAACGGATACGTTGCCATATGCACAACATTTCATGGCTAAGTGAAAATGGTATTTTGACTAAACAAAAATAATCACACAAACTGGCAACGTTTATTTGAAAGGTCTGCAACAGTTATGTTTAGTACAACAAAATCCTTTAACAATCTAAATGAAATCTCCATTAAATCTTCAATATCATTGTCTCTTTTCAAATATCTTGCGAATCAGTTTTGAATATCTTGGATGGATTCTCGATTTGCCATTCAGTCAAAGATCACGGCTAGTATTAAAAACATGTTCGCCCTTTGTTCTGTAGATGACAGGGATGCCATACAAAATTTAAATAATCATAAAAGCTTCCCTAAGAAGCCACTTAAATAACTTTCTTGAGAAGCCACTCAATCCTCTCTATAATAACCCGAGCCAACCCTTTCTTTTTCTGTTCCTTCAGCAAATAACCGAAAACTTCTTCCTCAATATAAAATCGTCCCTTCGAAAATCAGATTCAATTCAGGGGAAATTATATAAATCGAGATACTCGTATTCTCGATTTCCCTTATCGTTTCTCTTCAACATGAGGTACGGTTTGCTGAGTTTGAAGCCCCCTTTCGCGACCTAGTATTTTTTGGTTTTGGAAAGAATAGGGTTTTAATCCATGATTTGGTCGATTATGTTTTGGTTAATATTGGAAGAAATATCAGTTTTTGTGGATTTCGGAGGTGATTACTATCACGTCTGTTCTGTTGGTGTCAGGTTCGCGAATGAAAGGGGTCGTCGTCGTTGTGTTTGAGGCGGATGCAGCTGCGGGTGAGGCGATGGCGGAGGTACGGTGCAGGGGTAGTCCGACATTACTATGATATCATGGTGATGGGTGAATGGTTGATCGAGATT
Source organism: Allium sativum (assembly GCA_030737875.1). Taxonomy (NCBI): domain Eukaryota; kingdom Viridiplantae; phylum Streptophyta; class Magnoliopsida; order Asparagales; family Amaryllidaceae; genus Allium; species Allium sativum. Next base: position 122,000,155 of record CM060926.1, on the reverse strand, counting down.
TTTGCCTAAAACTATAGGAAATAATTCGTGTTTATTTCTTGAGGTGACTAGGGAAGAAAGAAGAGAAAAAAAACATATATAAGGGGGAAAGGGGTTGGGGTACGAATCAGTGAAGGGAATAGAGACGTTGTGACTGGTGGAGTTTGAAGTGTTAAAAGGGTGTATGGTTTAGAGTGGTGAGTGTCACGGTGGTGATCAGTGGCGAAGTTCCGTTCACCTGAAGAGGTGCTGTTGATCTTTAAAAGGGGTCAGGCTCTCTCGTTTAAACAGGAATGGAAGAAGAACAGGCTATTTATATTCGTTGCCTAGGAGAAATCGAAAGAAGCTAATAACTTGGATTTGTCAAGTCCAATTGTTGTGTTTTGGTAAATTTAAGCTACCGAGAATCATGATTTTTTGGTGTGGGAAGAAAGTTGGAATAGAGAATACTGGGGAGAATGATTGTGGATAATTATGTGATCGGTATGCTGTTAGTATTTTTAGTTTGGAAAAAAATGGAATGGGTAAGTTGGTAAAATGTCGCGACAATGGTGACTGAAGGCATTTGTTTGAACTCGAGGAGGAGATCATGTTCAGATCTTGGAAAGAAGAATAGGGACGGATACGAAAAGCTTGGGTGAAACGAATGTGTGTTACGAGCCTAACCATGGGTTAATAACGGTATTGATTAATAATAAGCAACTTAGTTTAACTATTTATTTAATTAAGAAATTTATAGTTAATTTAAATAGTATAAACATAAACATGAATAACTTTTGTTTGTGTTATCAGAATTAACCGAAACCAATCACGTTGGAATCGTAGCAACATGGCCTGCATTGTGGAACTAATTTCGCTGAGTACAAAGCTACTGGAGTTTCGTGATAAAAATCAAACGTCTATTTGATTTTAAATTTAACAAATGCAGAATCATCAACTTCGAAACAAGGTGAGTAAACTCACTAGCTCTAGCTTGTTTATATTTTTATATAAACAAGTTTTAAATTTATTTATAGTAATTTTATACTGTGTGATGGTTGTTTGGAAGAATGGTTGATAAAATCGGTATAAATAGTTGATATAGTTATATCGTTGATCGATTATTAGTTTCGTTTGCTATGATAATTAATATTTATGTGAAATTAATGTTGATTAACATCTGTAGATGCAGGAAGCAGACTGGAGGGATCCACCTGGATCCCTTAACATTTATATTATTGTTAGTTATTTACTATGATTGATTATGCTGTGTTGAATTACCCTAACCCTAGAATTTTGGTATTTAAATACCGTAAAATATTTTCGAATATAGAAAATGAAATTTTAGTTTTAAAAAAGAAATTTATTTCCAAAAATATAAATGTAATTTCGAATAGAGTTGAAATTAAAACCATATTAGTGGAGAAAACAAGAAGGGTTTATAAACGAGAGTATAAGTTAAGTGAATTATTTATCATTAGGTAAATTGAAATAAAAATTCAAATTTGAATTTATATGAAAAAGTGGGAAACGGTTTTGAAACCAATATTTGAAATGAGATTTGAACTAAGCAAATTATAAAGGAAATTATAAATGAGATTTTAAACGATTGCGATACAAATGAGATTGGTATGGAAAAATCTGAATAGAATTTATAAATAGAATAGGGTTTAAGATATTATGTATAAGTACGAAATCAAACTGATTTTATTGTATATAAAAGAAATATATTCTCGATTAAAGTGAATAATGGTTTAAAGGAAATATTTTGCAAATGAAATATCACTAAAGGAAATTTAGATTTGAAATATTAATCCAAATTGGAAATCGAATGGAAAAGGAAATGGGTAATTGTTTTAAAATAAAACGATGAGTTTTAGTTCAAAATTCGGAATATAAAATGAAGTGTGATAACGATTGTAGACAGAAATGGTTATAAAGGAATTTGGTAATGATTTGTAAAGGATAGATTCAAAAGTGAATATGGAATTTGAATTAACCTGAAATGGTAGATAAATTCCAAAGTTTAGTAGATAAATCGAATATAGATTATTCGATAGAAAATTATTTATTGGAATTCGATTATATCGAATTTAAGGAAGTAGTAATTTTTACTTTTCGTTTGAATCAAATTTAATTATTTATTTATTTACTTATTAATTTATTTATTGAAAATAATAATTACAAGCTATATTTTTATAAAACAAATATTTGGAAACAACGATTATAACGCTACTGTGATAATAAATGTTTTGTAAATCTGAACAGTGATTTTAATGCTGCAATTATAGTAAATGTTTTACAAATCAAATATCTGGAAACAACGATTATAACGCTACTGTTGTAATCAATGTTTTACCGTAAAATAAGTGGATTCTTAGATTGAATCTGAGAATTACGTAAGCGATGTTTTGCTTAAGGTTATGAGCTTTGACTATTTCAAAGTTGAGAATGTTGTTCAATTAAGGTCTGAGAGGTAATTATACCCCAACTTGATTGACTCCATGATTGACGGAGGAATGGTCAAGGTTCGGTAGCGAGATTGGTTGGTGATATGGTTAATAAATGATTAATACATTAAGATATATTAATGATGTTTATTATATAACATCGATTTAACCGAATAAAAGGATCTTGAAAACGTTTCCCAAAGTAAATCTGAGATGTTTTCTAAGTATAGAGCTGAAATGGTTTGATTAATGAGAAGTTTAGAAATGGGGGTTGGAAATGTTTTTTTCCAATATTAATAACGTATATTTTCTAAATATGGAAAATAAGAAATGTGAAGAGATGGAAATATTTTCCCGATGTTGATAACGTATATTTTCTGAAATATGGGAAAAATAAGAGTTCATAATATTTGGAAATGTTTTCCAAGAATCGCGAGAGGCTAAAACGGGTTTTGAGAAATATCTGGAAAAATATGGAAAACTGGAAAATAATAATTTAATAAGAAATTGATTTAAAAGGGGGCAATATTGTTTGATGGTTGATTGGTAGAAATTCCATTTGGAATATAGAATCGTTGATTGAATGGGTGTTCCTTTGATAGTTAAGTCACTGGCTATCAAAGTTTTAGTTTATTTTATACCTCCGTTGTCAATACGGAGAGACCGGGATCAGATTTGATATCTGAGAACCACTCTGTATTGGCATAAGCGTTACGAATCAATTTATGCTAAAGATCATGGAAGACGGAGTAAAGTGCAAGGGCTATTCAATTAATCTTAAGTAGAAATTGCCCAAGATGGATTGATGGGATGGTGCCTTCGGGTTGTCCAGTACTAGAACAACGTATATGGATGAATCTGACGATGTGGCATTCAAAGAGATTGGTGGAAAGATGTTCTAAAAAGAAAATCGTGACCTCAAGCCTCGTCAACCGGGAAATGACAAAAATTGGGCAGGCAGCATGGCCAAGTGGGTCATTCCCATTAGGGGTATTATCACCTGATCTAGAGAAATTCCATTTGTTTCTTATTTTATTCGCTGTTGTATGCTTTTGGTAACGGTTGCTGATCACAACCATTGGTGATAATATGCTCGGTGCAATCAAGTTAAATGAGTGGTCGGGTTGCAAGATGTTCTTGTTGAATGTATCCCCTCTAGAGTACACTGATCGGAAGGTGGTTCCATACCTTGTCATAGACGGAAATCCATTCTCCAATAAGCACCCTACAGTTTTCGATTTTATATTATATATGGAGCATGAGATGTAAGCATTTCGGTAGATTTCTATTTATTTGATGTAGACACTATTATAATATCACCGGATTTGATATCAAAAATATTTTGGGTTATCGTAAGGTAAAAACCATCCATGTTTATGTGTGCATCGGTCTTACGATTATCTTATCTTTCGAAAAGGTTTTTGAAAGTAAAACAAATGGTTGGAGTTTACTCACACCAGTTCTGTGACTGATCTAGAGTTTACTTTGTTTTGTTTTACCCTAAACTCTTAGGTGCCTAAATTTGTAGGGGCAGTCAAGTAGTCAGGATTTTATAGATTCAGTTGGAGGAGCTTTGAGCAGGAGGCATCATCAGTTGTCTATAGACTATCATATTTTCCACTGTGTATTATGTTGTATCTGGAAATAGGTGTTTATAATTGTTCCAGGAATAACTGTTGTGCACTGATGATAGTATATATATACAAAATAGATTTGCATTTTAAGGAGTTATGTTATATAATATACTTTATTCGTTTCGCTGTGAGATTTGTGTTCTTCGTTTTCTTCTATTCTAACTTTTCTTTGTATCTATTTCTCATCCTTTAACTTCTTTCGATTAATGATTCGTGTTTTTGTGCAATTTGGGTTGGGCATGTGGTGTAATTAGTCAACTCAAAAGGTACGGAAATTCGAGACATTACAGTTATTCTACAAACTGAAGCTGTTGAAATAGAAATAAGTCATCAACAAAGAAAACGAAATTGTAGGATTTTCCTTAACTAAGTAATTGCTCGTGAATCTCATTGTATACAAACAAAATTAAAACACATCAAAAAAGTACGCATTTCAAGTGTCAGTTATTTCCTGGAACAACCTAAACTATTGACTGCGGTCTCCACTGGTCGATAGAAGGAAAACTAGAAATAGCAAAAATTTCAGATGTGTAAACCTATTTTCAGACGTCTGGCCTGGTTCAGACGTCTAAAAATAGGTTTCAAACGTTTGAAATGGATTTCGGCCAACACCCTGAGACCATTTCACACATTTGAAAATGTTCTTGGGTATCTCTATAATAGTCAGTCAAGATGCACAAAGAACTGGATGTATCATAATGCCGACATTGGATGAGTTTACTACATGGAAAAATATGTACCTCAAGTTGTGCATGCACACACATCTCTATTTATGTTTCAAGCTCTGCAATAATGGATATATGAATGCATAAGTTTTCTACATAATATCCATAATTAGTATCTACGAATGGATAAATTAACGGGAAACATAAGTCATGCAAACACCAAACAAAATGGTTTTTAGCTGAACCTGTTAAGGCTGACCTCTTTATCTTGCAAAATGTTGCTAAGTTTTATGAACTTGTTAAGGCTGACCTTTTTAGAATTTAATTGAATTTGTTAAATTTGGTAAAATGGAATAAACAATGGAAAAGTAACAAATTTTATAAAACTGTAAATGTACCTTTATCATTGTCCAATGCTTCAACCTGATCAACATGTTTACTTCCTCAAATACATTAAAATTGTATGATCAACAGCAACCACAACCTATAAAGTAGTAGCTGACACTAAAGTCTTAAACCAAAACTTTAGTCAAAATTATAAGATTCTAATCTAAATCCTAACTTTGTCAAGAATTCTATATCATCTACCTGTCAAGAATCATTCAAACAAGGGTGCAATTATGTTAATAATGCATCATTGCTCAGGATCAGGAGTTGCGAACTCTATCTGCTGATATGGATCCAGTCAACCGTGACTTGCTCAGAACTTGATTGCTGAGAGGGATACTGAAATTCAGAGAACCCGAGTAACTAATATAAATCATATGTTTTGTGTGCTTCTACACTAATCCGAATACGGAGAAAGGATTTGTTTTCACCATCATGTGGCAGTGCTAGTAATGCTGATACAAATAATGAAATATTGCTTTAGAAAACATGAAAGCCAATTCACCTAACACGGATAATATTTGGCAAACACAGATAAAACAACAAGGATTCAAAAACTTTCAGTGTCACAATGACCGTTATATTTGTAATTATAACTAAAATTTACATGTATATTCACATGCTTCAGCAAACTTTTAAAGATTGAGAATATATATATAGCCTGCTCAGAGAAAGCCATAGAGCTATCGGAAGAGTTTGATGCAACTTTACCAGCAATTGCAGTACCGTCTATCTCCAATATGATCCTACATCATATAAATAAAAAGGCTGTTGACAATATTTAACATAAAAAATGTTTTAGTGAAATGCTTCAGTTTTTACACTGAAGTAAGTTCCATATTTTACATAAAAACTGAAGTGCTTCAGTAACTAAAGAAAGAATAAGTTTCTGACTTAGTATGTGCAATGTTCAAGTATATCTGTATCTAGTTCAGGGTCTTCACAGTTGCAGGCCAGTCATAACTTCAACTTAACTACACAAAATATGAGTTAATCATTAGCAAAGAATTCTATAGAAAAATTGAATATGAACATTGCATTATAAAAGAATAGAAACAAACTAAACCGAAAAAAACTGAATAACAGAAAACGTTCATCAATATCATATAAGATATAATTGACATTGTAAAGACATTAGAGCAGGCAACCAAAAATATAGCAGCACAAATATACTACCTAGGAATTAGCACACAAAGAAGGAGAATATTATTCGGAAAGCAAATGGGCACCATGCTAAAGATTATATAACTTGTTAAGGATTTTGAATATTATATAAGGAAGGGGAGTTATAAGAACTTGTTAAATATGGGCTCTCATAGAATTAAGAAAAAGGAAAGAAGAAGTCTTGAATAATAGGATTTTGTTAACAGAACTAGGAATACCACTAAATAATAGCTTTGTCTTCAAACCATGTGCTACTGATCTATGAATATCGTTGAATATAGTTTTGTTAACATAACTGGGAATATTCCGTTAAATGCTTGATGTCAACAAAATATTTACTGAAAACATAGAAATTGCATAATCAAGCCATGTCTCATACATAGAAAAGAGTGTGAATTTATTCATTTTTTAACTGAGTTTTTTGGGAACTGGAACAAGACTTTGATCTAAAACTCAAAATATTCTAATACTTGATTGGTATTCGCTAACAACAAGTATTATATTTACTAGGTAGTTTTAAGTAAATAACTAATAACATTACCGATTTGGATAGGAATGAGATCTAGATTCAAAGGAAAATAGCTACTAAAACAAGACACCAGAAAAGGATCAAAACTGACAACTCGAAGTTCAATAAATTTGATTAATGATTCAAGAGAAAGCATTAGTTACTTATTATGGCATTAGAATCAAAACACCAAAAAAGAATTAATATTAATGACTCGGCTCTTATGGTGCTCTTTGCATCTAAAGGCTACTTTCCATAGAAGAATAGCTAGAAGCCACTAGCCAATGTGGACATGAGACTATCCGAAGTTTTATTCATTGATCTCGGACCACTAGGTTTTTGCCTCTTATAACATTGAGTTTAACAAGTCCTATAAACTCAATCATTCCCATTTGTCGAAGGAATACTCTATATCAAATTAGTACCATATATTGAAATGTATATAGAGTATCAAGATAACATAAAATATACCCTTTTCTTCATGCTATTTTGTTGCTCGTTCACTTTTTTCTCTAGCTGTTCCGGAATGCATTTCAAATACCTGGATAATGCTTATCATACTGTTTCGTATGTTGCTTGTTGAATTTACTAGAGCTGGACACGTTATTCTGCAATTGGGACGCTCATAAAGGTGGAACTTAAGTGTACCTAGAATTTCCTTCTAAATCCTCTACACTAAAGACAAATATATAAACCTCGCTGCTCAAAGGAGTTTTATAAGAAAGCATCTTGTATAGCGAGCACCGTCCAACGCTAATTGAATTGAAATACCACATAAAAAGTATTAAGGAAACCAACAACCTCATCTCATGTACTAAAGTGTACTATTCCAAAAAAAAATCTCAAAATGAAGAATGTAACAAAAATATACTATAAATTATCGTAGCATCAAAAGTCCACAGATTTCATTTCCAACCAAATGTGTTACTCATATAGCCAATATGATTTTCATTTATTATAGTATTTTTTCAAACAATGAAATTATGAGAATAACCGATAGTAGGTGAAGCCCATATGCACATTTTAGATTCTTATAAACTAAAATAGATGATAGTGTATTCCTAAGGTTAAGTCTTTCATCTAGTTAATTTGTATGAAAAGTTAACTCGAGTCATATAAGAATCTATATGATAGCATCATAATACTTGGCAGCAATATACTATGAATTAAAAACAAATAATACCATGTATGATTAACTCTTGGTCTCATATACATAGAACTATGCTTAAAGTGCCAACATGTGATATCTGATAATCTATCTGTTAACAATCCACAAAGCATCTTGTGTTTCTAATGATGAAGTGAAGGGACTCAAAAAAATAAATTTAGCCTTTTTTCCTAATAAAAAATGGCATACGGTAGAGGTAAAGTCATAAAGGTAATTTTGATCGGTTATAGCAGGAAAATTGCAACATAAATTTTGAGTTTACTTAAAGCATTTAGGTTAGCAAAACCTGTCAAAACATGCCAACACGTGAACCTTGGATTAGGACGAAGCATGCGAGTACATGTTTATGTATATCAATAAAAATCAGTTAACATTCCAAGATTATCTTAACTGGTGTAAAGGAATCATTTGAATAATTTATACACATAAGGCAACAACAATACATAAACAAGAAAACTGAGCGCCAAGAACATACCTCCACAAACACTTTGCTCTTCTCCAAATAGCAATACATCACAATTTCTTCAAACATTAACCATTTTAAGTTAACCTTTGAGGCCTGCAAATCACAACTGAATTTGAAAATGATTTTGCCGAGTTATGAATAGCATAAACTAAACAGTTTAAAAATAATATCATGAATCAAACATAATCAATTGAAATCACCAATTACCTCGATTTCAACTTGCCTCTTTAAATTTAATTTCAACTTTCTTCTTGGAGAAGAGAATAGGGTGGCCAGTACGACGCGATTGAGTTCCAAGTGAAGCTATTAGCCAACTTAATGAACGATATCTCTCAGATAGCCACAGTGAGCTTCTTTGTGGATAGCGGTTGTGACATAAAGGAGGCATTTTAAAGGATTTGCTGAGAAGAGATAGATTCGATTTAAAGAGGAACCATTTAAGATATTTGCATAGCAAAGGCAATAACAAATTGAAGTTACAAGCTATTTAGGTTTCTGTTTGGGAAGAAAGGGGAAATGAATTTAATGCGGCAATGAAATTTTAAAGGGAACAATTTTAATAAATTTTCCGTATGAAGACTTCACTGTTATGGCGTGTTGTCTTTGTTTTTTCAATTTGTATTTTTAATTTACAAAGGTTAAAAAACAACAGTCAACCTAAAATGTTGTGTTTCAATATTGTTGAAATCCACTTTAATTGAAGTGGAAGTCATAGGTTTTCCTTATTCTATTCTAGTTAATCTAGAATTAGTATAATCAGAAATAAGGATTGGAATAAGTAAGTTAATGATGCAAGGTCAGTTGCCTTATTTGATAGAAGTCTGAACTGAAAGTGCGAGCGGTGTGTACTTGCCAAGTATAGTACACTCACAAGGATTGTGTAATATGACAAACACTAGTCAAGTATGAAGTAATAGCTAATCACAGAACAGTAGTATACTAAATGCAGTAAAAATGGAAAAATCACACCAGGGATTTTTATACTGGTTCAGAGCACCGTCCTACGTCCAGTCCCGGACCTCTCTCTGGATTTTCACTAATCAACAACCTCGCTTCACCCGGAGGAACAGGTTCACAACACACCACTTGATTTCATGGGCTACAAGCTTACCCACTTGATTTCACGGGCCATAAACTTACCCACTTGATTTCAGGGGCCACAAGCTTGCCCACCTGATTTGAACGGCTACAGGCTTACCGGAATTTCAATACAAAGTAGTTGATGATTGACTATATACTGTGTCTTCAATACACGGACTAGTCACTTGTAGTACACCCTTCCTATAATCTTATCCTCGTGTATGTACTTTGAATGCGTAGATTTAAGGAAGTAGAATGCTTGTTGAATCAAATGATATTAAATTGATTCAAGGATTCAACAAGTATTTGAAATTTGGAGAGCTTTTGTTTTGCAAAAATATTTAGAAAGTAAGATCAGAATTTAGAGCAAGAATCGGTGATTTGAATGATGATTCAAGATGTATTTATAGTGAATGAGGAGTTGTAATCATTGATGAAGAATTGCAATGAAAAGTAATGATTTTTGTTGAAGAGAAATGGATACAACTTTTGATGAAAGAAGATGGCTTTTTGAAAGGTTGCTTGCTGTTTGAAAAGCTATTGACAGGTCGAAATTGAAAGATAGATAGGTATTTGAATATATATATATATATATATATATATATATATATACGTTATGTTCATGAATGGACATTTGCTGTGCATTTTTCCCGAAAGAGGTAGACAGGTTGAAAGTAACAGGTAGACAGGTTTTGTCTCTGTCTTGAAAAAGGTAGACAGGAAAAAATTTGTAGGTAGACAGGTTTTGTCTCTGTCTTGAAAAAGGTAGACAGGAAAAAATTTGTAGGAAGACAGGTTTTGTCAACTTGCACAGAAAATGTGTATTTATGTATATATTCAAAAATGATGAAGAGTATGATTATTTGAAGATAGATTTTAACATTTATAACTCTAAATAATCAACTTCTAACTTACGAAAACATTGATTCTTCTTTTTGTCGATCATGAAGCTCCTTCTTGTCATTAATCAAAATATGCTATGAAACCTTTGACTCAACATTCTCCCCCTTTTTGATTGATGACAATATAGCTTGATATTATAATCTCCATCGTTCTCTCCCCCTGTATATATGCTCCCCCTGAAATATAACTAAACTTCTTATGATCGTTATTGCACATTTATATGTTGTCATCGATCAAAATCCTTGTCTCAACATTCTCCCACTTTTTAATTGATGACAACACCTTGGATTTTCTCCCTCTGAATATAAAGCTCCCCCTTATCTTTTGTTGCCATGAAACATATATTCGCTTGTTCATCGTCTGAGTCACTTTCACTATCAGAAGAAGATGAGTCTGAATCATCCCATGTTACTGAGAATGCTCGTTTCTTTGACTTGTCCTTCTTGTGTTTGAATTTTTCATTTTCTGTCTTCTTCTTTTGCTCCGGACAATCCTTTTGCATATGTCCCTTCTTGTGACAGTTGAAGCATTCTACATTTGATGAAGATGGTTTATTTGATCCGAATTTTTTTCTATTGTAACGACTAGCCTTTCTTTGCTTTAAGAATTTCTTGAATCCTTTTGCAATGAATGCTAGATCTTCATCTTCGGAATCTGAGATGTCTTCATCCTTTTCGGCATGAAATGCAACAATTTTCTTTTCTTCTTTTTGTTCTTTTCTAGCCTGCAAGTTAGCTTCATAGGACATTAGATTTCCTATCAATTCATCTGGCTTCATGGTGGTAAGGTCATTAGCTTCTTCAATCGCTAATACTTTTCCTTCCCATTCACTAGTCAGAGAATGTAGGACTATTGAGACAACATCAAAATCTGAAGACTTTTGTCCTAAACCAATGAGTGCATGATGAATAGTTTGAAATCGTGAATACATCTCATTGATTGTTTCATTCGACTTCATTTTGAAATTTTGAAATTGACTTTTTAACATAGCTATTTTTGCTTGTTTAACCTTGTTAGTACCTTTATGAGTAGTTTTTAGCGTTTGCCAAATTTGATATGCAGTGGTACAGATACTAACACGGTTATATTCATTTTGATCTAATGCACAAAACAACATATTTATTGCTTTTGCATTTACAGTTGCTGTAGTTTTCTCAGCAGCCGTCCATTCTGTATACTCAGTTGTTGGATTTACTATTTCTTTCTGGGTAGCATTCCAAGCATCATAGCTAGTTGATTGCATGTAAAAAGCCATACGTGTTGCCCAATAGCTATAGTTAAGACCACTGAAGAAAGGAGGTCTTTGTGTTGATTGACCTTCTGTGTAAGTGGTGTTAGTGCTACTACTTGGGTTATTTGCCATATTACTAGAATATATCAAATAACTTTGTTACGGTTATAAGATGATCATGCTCTGATACCAATTGAAAGTGCGAGCGCGTGTACTTGCCAATTATAGTACACTCACAAGGATTGTGTAATATGACAAACACTAGTCAAGTATGAAGTAATAGCTAATCACAGAACAGTAGTATAGTAAATGCAGTAAAAATGGAAAAATCACACCATGGATTTTTATATTGGTTCGGAGCACCGTCCTACGTCCAGTCCCAGACCTCTCTCTGGATTTTCACTAATCAACAACCTCGCTTCACCGGAGGAACAGGTTCACAACACACCACTTGATTTCACGGGCTACAAGCTTACCCACTTGATTTCACGGGCCACAAACTTACCCACTTGATTTCACGGGCCACAAGCTTGCCCACCTGATTTGAACGGCTATAGGCTTACCGGAATTTCAATAAAAGTAGTTGATGATTGACTATATATTGTGTCTTCAATACACGGACTAGTCACTTGTATACACCCTTCCTATAATCTTATCCTCGAGTATATACTTTGAATGCGTAGATTTAAGGAAGTAGAATGCTTGTTGAATCAAATGATATTAAATTGATTCAAGGATTCAACAAGTATTTGAAATTTGGAGAGCTGTTGTTTTGCAAGAATATTTAGAAAGTAAGATCAGAATTTAGAGCAAGAATCGGTGATTTGAATGATGATTCAAGATGTATTTATAGTGAATGAGGAGTTGTAATCACTGATGAAGAATTGCAATGAAAAGTAATGATTTTTGTTGAAGAGAAATGGATACAACTCTTGATGAAATAAGATGGATTTTCGAAAGGTTGCTTGCTGTTTGAAAAGTTGTTGACAAGTCGAAATTGATAGGCAGACAGGTATTTGAATATATATATATATATATATATATATATATATATATATATATATACGTTATGTTCATGAATGGACATTTGCTGTGCATTTTTTCCGAAAGAGGTAGATAGGTTGAAAATAACAGGTAGACAGGTTTTGTCTCTGTCTTGAAAAAGGTTGACAGGAAAAAATTTGTAGGTAGACAGGTTTTGTCTCTGTCTTGAAAAAGGTAGACAGGAAAAAATTTGTAGGTAGACAGGTTTTGTCAACTTGCACAGAAAATGTGTATTTATGTATATATTCAAAAATGATGAAGAGTATGATTATTTGAGGATAGATTTTAACATTTATAACTCTAAATAATCAACTTCTAACTTACGAAAACATTGATTCTTATTTTTGTCGATCATGAAGCTCCTTCTTGTCATTAATCAAAATATGCTATGAAACCTTTGACTCAACATGAACTTTCCAGTAGTTGGATACAGGTACAACTGATGTGAGATATCATTAACCATAGGAACCCATGACGATAGTTAATTGTGTAGCGAGGATTATTCCCTGAAATGAAGTTTATTTCAAGTGCGAGGTATTAAGTGGTTGTAGTACCTGCCTCTCGCCCAAAAGAGGAAACCTCAAAAAAGGAAATAATTTATAAGCATAAGCCTGCTTTGGGGGTAAAGGTATTAAGTAGTTAGATCCGCCCTTAAAGTATATTACGTGATCGCATAGCTCACCTCCCCATAAGCAAGAAGTATTAAATGGCTGTTAAGTACGAGCTTGGTAGTCCTTGCATTAGTCCGCTTCCTCTAGGTGTAAGTGACTAGGGTGAGAATCAGCCTTGGGATTAGGTATTAAATGACAGCTATGGAGGTACATAGGTTTGTCTATCCTTCGAGAAGTAGTAAGTGACTAGGGGATTAACTAATAAGCTCAGCTAGATAGTAACACAGGGGTCCGCTAGGGGAAGACCATAAAAGATGAGATGTCGTCTGCCTATCCCGTAGGTAATAAGTGACTGCTTACTATCTCTTGCCTTATGTGGGGCATGGGTATATGCATGAATGACGAAAGCCTTAAATTAGTAGGACCTAGTAGTTAGTGTCCTCTAATTTATATTATACGGATAGTTCGCTTTGTGCTTATGTGAGGTAGTCTAATTTATTTGGGTCTTAAGTGATCGAAAGGATCCACCTTTATCTTATATGGATAGTGAGGTCTTAAGTGGCTATACAGAAATAATTAACCTCCTAATGGGATAACGAGTAGTTGGGAGCCTACCTCTTAATTTTTGGTATTTTTAGTTGAATGGTGGCTTAAAGGCTTCGTACTTATGCGTAAACGTTCTATCTCAGTATTACGATATCGTTATGTTTAGGATACCACCCTGAACATGGTATTTAGTCGTCGTGCTTAAATATTTACAAGGTTAGGTAAGAAATGCTGGCCTTTTAGACATATGTTTTGTTTCCAACCAAACAAAATACATTTGTTGTAGACAGTGTTATACATTTTCTACTCGCCAGGAATTATTGTTCTGACCCCCTCCCCCATCTCATAACAACTCTCAAGTTTAGCTCGCAGAAGGCAGGTCTTAGCAAGTGTTCAGTTTGATTTTTGGTTCTCGTTCTCTCATGCTCGATATCGATGTGGAGATATGCTTTAAAGTAGTCGCCTTAGTCGGTATTAGTTATCTTATTCTATTTTCTCTGTGAGTTAGATTTATTTTGCTCTTATTATGATAATGCTCATTAATTGCAGGTACCAGATTTATACTCTTCATTCTTGGATGGGTTTGAGTTTCGGTTTTTTGTCAAAATTCGGGCTTGGAAAATCGTGGGATGTCACAATGGTTATGTTCAGCTTTGTGCTTTCCTTATTGGTTCCATAATCGGATGGTCCTTCACCCTTAACAAATTTTACTTCGAGGGCCTCGTTATCTTCCTCACATCTTCTTGTCTTAGAAACCTGTCGGCTTCATGATAAAATTAGCTGAGATCCCATTGTGGATCCCTTTCTAGTGAATTTGGAATTCAGAGTTGTCCAGAATATTGGAGACTGCAACCATTAAAATCATTAGTGGGTCTGGATGATCCACCGAAGCAACTGCAATATTGAATCTTACAAGAAATTTGCTTAGAGTCTCGTTGGTCCTTTACTTAATGGTTATGAGAGTCATTACATTTTAGGCTGAGAAATATGAACCCGAAATCGTTTAACAAATCTGTCCACTAGATTATTCCAGCTTTCAAAAGATCTTGATTCCAACTATCAAAACCATATGGTAGTAATACCCAAGAAAAAGAGCGGGATTCACTTAGCCATAACATTGTCGGATGTCCCAGCACTTCCATGTGATGCATGTAGCGCATAAGATGAACGATTGGTTCCTTCCTACCATCGTAAGATTCTAAACTGGTAAGTTGGAGTCTGAAAGATTCCTTGAGTTTCAGATATTTGGAGTGAATGAGCTCAGATCAACACAACCCAGATCCCGTCGAGATAATATACCTCTCAAATCCCTTTGTATTATGTCCATTACTAGATCATCCTCATTTAAAATTTATGGCCAATCGCCAGATGCAACACTCGTTGTCTGAGTGCTTTATGCTTGTTAGTTACCTAATTGATCCAATCCAATGTCCAAATATGCACATGCCTGTTTCCTTTTCCATTTCCTAAATTTCAAAATCCAAAAGAGACGAACTCCAAGCCAGTGTTTTCGTGGGAGATGTTGGCCGTCAACATTGATCGAGTCGGTGCCAACCCAAGGCATGAGATTGGTATCGATCCCTTGAGTCACGAGGGAAGTTTCCCCTAGTTCATGCCTTTGTGCCATTGTGTTGTTGGGTCCAACTTCAGTAGTTGTGTTCAGAACTTCTAGTCTTTCATTCCGCTCAATTTGTTGAGGAAATTCAACATCATTTTTTATTTCTTTTTTAGTTGACCTTCTTGGCATTCGGGGACGTTTTGAAGTTGGTTAACAACCTCATTTATTTCCTCCCTCATAGGATAGAGAGCTTTTCAATAAAATAAGTCTCCTGATTTCCTTCCATAATTTCACCTTTTGTTGTTTGTCCATTCATTTCTTTTAAACCGTTGTTTCCTTAGCCGAAGAGATATTATTAGTCCAAACAGTGATGCCTTTACTTGGCATGTCAAAATTGTTAGACATGAAATTGGTCAATCGAGTCTAACACCCAATTTGTATGCATTTCACAAGATAATAACAATTTACAATCGCGAAACTATCCCGAAACATGTCGATCTTATTGTTTGCCAAATTTTAAGCTTTAATCCAATTTGACCCGAAGTGATATTCCAATGAATGCACCTATCTGTGGGATTATATAATCATTTATAATTGATTGCTAAGCCATCCAGTATCCAGGTCCAAAGCGTAATGACCATGTCAAAGATGGGTTAATTTTTGACAAATTAGAACTCTGTTTGCTACCTGTAAAGTTAATAGTTTCTCTCGAAATTTGTCTTATATTAATATATGTAAATGATATATTTGCAAATCAATAAGTATTATCACCTTGCTCGCTAGGAGAACATCAAAATATTACTTTTCCAAAGCAAAAATCACTTGTCTCCCACTATAAGCATATTGTAGCTCAAGTAAACCAAATTGAAGATGCATGCAGTGCTATCATTAGATCAATTTAGATCTGAAATATAGTTGAAGGTTGCATTTCAATTATGCCGAGAATTTTATAACAACTGAAGTAAAGGAGTTGAACTTAAATGGAGAGAAAAAATTCGATTTTTAATGGAATTTTCACGAATACCATTATTGGAGAGAGGAAGGAAATGAAGTGAAGTGGATAGACAAAACGAACTGAGGTGAAATGACAGGAACAATAACTTTTCTTTATCAAGTACATCAAGGGTGAATTTTGGTTGAGTTGTGGGCTGTAGAAGCCTGTTTAAGGTTAATATGTATAAATATCATTTTGAATGTGTTGCCTCTGCACTCATCAATAAAGCATTTAGATTTCTTTCAAAACAAATGAGAGTAAATATATATATATATATATATTAATTTCTTAAAAAATACTAAATATGACTTAGTTTTTTTTAGAGCTAGACGGTTGTGTAGTGCGGGACTACATAGCTGATTAATAATTATATAGCATATAGGAAGTTATAGTCAATAGGCCTGATCGATAGCCTCGCCAAAAGTGGAAAAATTGTGTTTAAGAGGTACAATAATGTACATAAGGCAAATATTGATATAGGTACATCAGAACAAAGTCAATAAACACAAGTATAGGCCGAAACAGCAGGACCATCAAAAGAAAAGTTAGCACAGATCTGAGAAGGAGCCAATAAACTGGACGTATTGAGCGAGACTAGAAGTAAGCATAGCTGGACAAGCTCATCACCATGGACGTGGGTAGATTCTCCTATAGCTGACGTCTTACACTTCAAAACTGGCCATAGATTCTTCGAGGTTGTTTTCTATGTCAGCGAGCTAGAGCCGGAAAGGATGTTGAGCGTTGGCACCTGTAAAGATAGAGAAGAAGTGAGTAATCTTGGGACAGAGAGTGATTGGGGATTTCAGGCGGCTATTGAAACATTTGTTGTTCCTCTCGAACCAAATGGACAAGGAGAAGGTAGGAATGAAGGAATCTAGATCTGAGGAGGGAGGAGAACACTGCCAATGTTCAAAAGGGTGGAAAGAGGAAGGGATGGAGCCATGAATATGCGCGGCAATAGAGGAACTTACGTAGAAGCTGAAATCACAGTCTAGAAAGCGGTGTTGAATAGACACATCGACCTGAAGACAAAGAACATGTATGGGATCGACATGAATACTCTCACGGATCAGTATTTCTTTTATGTTGATTTTTTCCTGAGCAAGATACCATAAGAAGAAGCGGACCATGGGCGGCGCACGGTAGCAAAATTTGACCAAAAAGTAGAATTAGGAGTGAGGCTCGAGGTAATCTTGTCATGGTCAGAGGTAAGGGTAGTGGAAAGGAGAATTTGGTTAAATTCTAGAATTTTCTCAAGAACGTTGGTAGAGAAGTAAGAG
Source organism: Allium sativum (assembly GCA_030737875.1). NCBI lineage: Eukaryota > Viridiplantae > Streptophyta > Magnoliopsida > Asparagales > Amaryllidaceae > Allium > Allium sativum. Next base: position 121,982,508 of record CM060926.1, on the reverse strand, counting down.
CGGGGGGGGGGGGGGGGGGGTGATACAGGGAGGTCCTATGTGAATGGCATCGTGGGTTGAAATCATGGAGTAAGGGATGATCGAGAAAATGACAGGATAGAAGTGAGAAAGAGGGCAATTGAGGAGTCATGCGTCATGCCAGAATGAGTAGGGGAGGTCATTACCAACATGGATGGAGAAGAGGTTTTTGGTGCAGGGGAGGGTACGGAGGACGCCACTCCAGAAAGGCGAGGGTTTGGTCTGGGGAGGAGAATGTAGCATATGAATCAGGCTATTGTTGTAATATAAAGCTTGAAAATCCAAGTTTTCCAAATGAAATTGCCAGAAGAGAGGCAACGCTAAATCCATTTAGAAAGCAGGGAGAGGCTCAGGGTGCGTAGATCAGGAATCCCTAGACCACCAGATTGAATATCATTGCAGACAGTCTTCCAATTAGCAATCTATCTGGACGGTCCACCGTGCCAAAGAAAAGAGTGTATAAGAAGGTCAAGCATGGTAATGAACCAAGCTGGGTCTCAATGAATCGAAAACTAGTACAACGGCAAGGCTGAGAGGACGTATTTGATAAGGATCAGGCGACCGGTAGCAGAGAGAGATGAAGCTTTCCATCAGGCAAGACTGGATGAATATGACTTAGTTTTGAAGACATTATTCATAATTATATGGGTTAAAGATCCTCTGCACGTTAAATTCAGAAACAAAATTAATTTTACTTTCCATCTTTCATCATGCTACTTAGTAGTGATCTAACTAAAAGCACACAATAATTTGATGATCACTAATGGTTAGACATACAAAGAATTACTCATAAAACGGGTAAGATGATTTCTTAATAACAAGTTTTATTCCTTTTTGGGGAATTATGTATACATACTAGTATGTTTATGTATGTGTGTGTGTGTATATGTATAGAGGAGGTATCCAAAGCCTCTCCAATTTAGCTTATTTTCTTTAGTCTCCTGCTTTCAACAGCTAACTTTTTATTTGAATATTTATCATTTCCCTCTCATATCGTAACTAATTTAAAACTTCTAGTTGACACTATGAAAATATTGAAAATAAACTAAACTGAAAAGCTTATGGATCTCTCATTATACATGTATGTGTGTGTGTGTGTATATATATATATGTATGTATGTATGTATGTATGTGTATATATGTGTTGCATGCGCAGTGTGTATGAGGATCAATATTATCTTCTTTCAAATCCCATTTTATACCCTTTGTTTTTTGTACAAACTTTTTTAAAATAAAGTTAAATTTTATCGATGTGTTCTGATAGTTGTAAAACATCTATGCGAAATTATGAATCATTTCGAGGTGTTTGACCTCTTCAAAATTACTTTTCAAATGCTAAAATAAATGTTTTTGGACATTCCCGCTGTTCTGCACTCTTTAATAAGTTAAAGACTTCAAATATTTTAACTTTGACACAGATAATCATGACAATTAACATGATGACTCGACAAAATCTCACTTTTGTTTTCGAACAAAATCCGTAGAACTTGAAAGAGGAATTTGTAAAGAGGTGGATTCTTTATATACATATATACATATGTGTGTGTGTGTGTGTGTGTGGCAAGTGTTCGGTTGCACCCCAAAAATGAAGCACCCCAAATACCCCCTGATTTCCATCAAGTATTTAAAGTAAAATAAGTGAGTGGTAGATGAGAGAATGAATGGAAGGAGAGAGAGAAGAAATGTGTGGTGGAAAATAGGAAGGCCAGAGGGGTGCTCTTCTATTTTGGGTGCCATTGAACCTGCCTCTCTCTCCCTATATATATATATATATATATATATATATATATATATATATATATATATTGAAAATTAGTTCTCTTTATTGCTAAAACCAATAAAACCTCCTTTATAAGCCTCGTTAAAACCCCGTAATCCCCCTAACCTAGGTGGGTGTCTTACGGGGAAAAAGAGTACTCTAAATTTGGTATACAAGTAGAAAACATCATTAACAAAACTAATACAACTAGAAATAAAAGCAGAAAATAAAACGTGCAGGCTTCACAAACACGCTTCATGGCCCAGAACGGCCCATCCTCTCCACTTTATTCCATTGATAATTCAAATGCCTCTTCACAAGTCAACCAGTGTCCTTTAATTCAATCCCTCACCTACCAAGAAATTGCACATGTCTATTAGTTCGAGACGTTCTACTACCATTATTATTCACAAGAAAATGAATTTCCTTCTTAATCTTCAACAAGCAAATCGATGGTGTCATCTTTTTTCCTTGGAAAGTTCTCAAATTTCTCTCCTTCCAAATACTGTATATAGCGCTTGTGAAAGCAGCACAAGCCAAGTCTCTTAGCTGATCTTTCCTCTTCAAACTATCATGGATAAGTAAAGCTTCTTCTTTCAGATCTGTAAATGAATTCAAAGGAAGTTCCAGTTTTTGCTTTAAAGAGAGCCAGATGAAAGCCGAGAAATCACAAGAGAAAAACAGGTGTTGTATGATTTCAGGATGATTATTACACAAAGGATAGATTGGATCTGAAATACTACTGAAGCGTTGGATCCTATCCTTTGTATTTAATCTTCCAATGAAGGCAAGGTATGCAATAAAAGACATTCTTTTACAATTTTTGGAATGCCAAATTACAGAGAAAGCTTTATCAAATTGTTCATGATTTCTCTAATAGTCCCATGCTTTATGAAATGCAAAAGTACCACCTTCACACCATTCATATGTATCATGACTTTGATTTGGATGTGTTGAAATAGTGTTAATTTTTTCTAGTAACTCTCTTGTGGTAGGATGAATTTCAGGAGCAAACTTTTCATTTTTGATAATGTAGCTAACTTTCTGGTCTGCATAACCAAGAATATTCATTCTATCATACCCTAGAAGGCCAACTAAACATCTGCAATTAATCCATGGCTCATACCACATGTGAGTTTCCTTCCCATTAGCAATTACTTTATTGAAAAGTTGTTTAGATCTTTTTCTTAATCTTAACATTACTTCCCAAGTAGATGATGCATTATTGTCCAAAGCCATCGACCAAAAGAACTCATTTTTACAATACTTATTATGCATCCATTTACTCCAGAAGGTTGTATTAGATAAAAATTTCCAGAGTAATTTCACACAAGCCACTTTTTTAAGATCCGAATTTTTTTAAGGTCAATACCACCTTCTGCCTTAGGCCTACACAACTTATTCCATGAAACTTTGTGTGATGTTCAACCCCAAAAAAAGTCTGCACAAATAGAATATATCTTGTCTAAAGTGAATTCTGGAATTTGATAAATGAATAGCCAATACAATATAATAGGGGTAATCACTGTATTAATAAGTTCAGCTCTCCTTGCAAAGCTTAGCAGTTTTGTCTCCCAAACATTAATTTTGCTCTGAATTCTATGAATAAGAGAATTACATTCTGAATAGTGTAAATAGTTAGAAGACAAAGGCACCCCCAAATATTTAATAGGCAAAGAACCTTGATCAAAACCCAATACTTGAAGAATTTCCCTTGAGTTTATGACAGAAGAACTAAAAAAGATTTTTGTCTTTGAAGCATTCACATCCAGACCAGTATGCAGACTTAATTTCTGAAAAATCTTCTTTAAAGAATTGGCATTTGACATAGATGATTTTCCAAAAATCATAAGATCATCAGCATATAGAAAATGCGATATAATAGGTTGAACAGTAGAACTAGATTGAAATTCATGCAAATGAACTGCTTCATCCATAAGATAAGAGAAATATTGCATTGCTATTGCAAACAAATAAGAGGATAATGGGTCACCCTGCCCAATTCCTCTATTAGAAGTTATAAAACCTTTAGGCACCCCTTGAATCATAATTGAATATGTGGCAGTTGACATACATTCATAGATGAGATTTATAAAATGTGTAGGAAAATTCATTCTTGACATAATAAAACATATGAAATTCCTATTCACACGATCATGTGTTTTTTGTAAATCCACTTTTACACAAAATTTGGGCATCCCACTTTTTTTGAAATCTCTTAATAATTCATGAGCAAGCAGAATATTATCCCCAATATACCTGTCTTTAACGAAGGCACTTTGATTCTCCGAGATAAGGAATGGCAAAAAAATGCTTTGATCTATTACATAAAATTTTTGATTTTTTTTATAATAGACATTGCAACAAGCAATTGGCCTGTAGTGTGCAATCTTAGTTGGCCTGTCTTTTTTAGGAATTAAGGTAATGAAAGTGTGATTTAAAGATTTAGGCAACTTACCTGAAATAAAAATGTCAGAGACAACCAACAATAAATCATTCTTCACATCATCCCAATGTATTTTCAGAAATTTGGCATTTATACCATCTGGCCTAGGGCTAGATTCATCATGGATAGAGAATAATGCATCCTTGACTTCAGTTAATTCAACTGCTTTCATCATGAATTGTTGACCTTTTGAATTAATGGTAGATATGGGGAGGAATTTTGGAAATTCAGTAGATGAAGTACCATTAAACATATCTTGAAAATATGAAATTGCTTCAGCTTCAATGTCCTTTGATTTAAATACTAAATTTCCAGATTGATCAATAAGTGCTCTGATATGATTAAAGAATCTCCTATTAGACATCCTTGAATAGAAAAATTTAGAATTAGTGTCATCCTGTTGAAGCCATAATACTTTGGCTTACTGTTTGAAAGCAATGAAATACATTTGTTGCAAGTTCTGATATTATTTTTTTGCCTTTAGGTAGTTATCAAACAGAAGCAGATCCTCAGGATTATTGTCAACTTCTTTTTCCAACTGTTCAGCAAATTCTTCAGCTTGTTTGAGGTTAGCATTGTTCTTATCTCTCACTTTATTCCATATTTTTAATTCAGTTTTAAAATGCTTGAGTTTTTGCATAAATTGGTAGCTTTGATGTCCCCAAACTGTTGAGTTAAAACCTCTTTGAACTGCATCCATACATCCAGAAATTTTATGCCAGTCATTGTAAAAGGGAAACCTTTTGTCTCTTTAGTAGGAATTAACTCCAACATAATTGGATTATGATCACTAGATTTCTGAGGAAAAGAAATGGCTCTCATGTGTAAAAATGACTGCAAACTTGTATTATTAACCAGTATTTTGTCAATAGCAGTGGCAATCCCCTTTCTACGCCAAGTAAAATTAAAACCCAAAGGCTTAATTTCAAATAGAGAAATTTGAGTGATGAACTTCTGAAATTCTCTAATATGTTGAAAAGGGACTAATAATCCTCCTCTTTTATCATTTGGAAACAAAACATTATTAAAGTCCCCCATGAGAAACCAAGCATTAGTCACCATTCTGGGTTCATTTATCAAATCTTGCCATAAAATGAGTCTTCAGAAAATGAATTACTTGCATAAATGACTGAAAAGACAATATCAAAACCACCTTTGTTAATTGCATTTATAGTCATGTGTTGAGAGGAAAAAGAAACTAGCACCACATCCCATACATTACTATCTCAGATTAATAAAATTCTACCAGAAGAGATTCGAGAATTATTTGTTAAAGACTTCCATGAACAAGGTAAAAAAGAAGTAAACAAACCTAGATTAATAACAAATAACTTTGTTTCTACTAAACCAACAAGAGTTGATTTAGTATAATTCAGGAGAGCTAACACATCCTTCATGCGAGAAGTAGTGTTCATTCCCCTTACATTCCAAGATAACAATGTCATTTAATTGTAGAAGAACTCCTTATATTTCTTTTAGAAGGAGGATTAAAAGAGGATGAAGCCTTTGTGTTATCAACTTTAAAATAGTTTGTACTCTTATCAACCATGTCTGAAGCCTCTATGTTTTTACCTTTGTCATTTACATCTACCTTATCACCTTCTGAAATAGCATCTGCCAGTATATTTAAATCATCTGGGATTAATTTTTCAGGTAAATTGGAATTCAAAAAATCCAGATCATCAACTAATTATGTAGTTCTATATTCAGAAACATTATCAGAGCAATTCTAAGGAGGAGGATCTTCTAAATCATTTTGTTCTGAATTAACATCAGGAGGATTTTGAGCTGGATCTTCTGCAATATTGTTAGAATCATTCTGCATTTTTGGAGGGATCCAGCGTGAATCAGTAGATGCTTCATGGTAAAAATCCTCATGACCAAATAGATTGAATTTAGAAACTTGGAAGGGACAAATTCATACTCCAATGTTATATTATATTTAGTTCCATTATGTAGCAAAATTGGGATGTCGACTTTCAAGACTGTATGAGTATTAATTGAAATGAGAACTCTAGCAAACTTTGTAAATTTTCGATCAGCAGTATTCTCATCTAATAAAATTGGTTTGGATATAAAACTTGCAATCATTTGAATAACGTCTTTAGACCATAATTCCATAGGCAGATCCATAAGTCTGACCCAGATCTGAACCTCATCACCCTGTTTTTTGGTAAAAACATATCCTGGATGCCATGCTTCTATAAGAAGAAGCCTACCAAAATAAGAGTAAGTAGAACTTTCTACTATAGGAGAGAAATCAAATTTGTTTTAGAACTGAACTGCAAAATCATAGGAAGGAGAAACATGAATATGAAAGTTATCTAATGGCTTCCAAACCCTCGCAATAAAATCCTTGAGTTTGATTGAAGATAATCTGAAGTAGATCGGAATCAATGCAATAGTGTTGATCGAAGTATCCTCAGATTTATTAAAAATCTTCTCAGGAATAAAGACATATTCAGCAGAGGGCTTCACAAAATTCAACTTTCGAGCATTGAGATCTTGTTTAAAATTATCATTTGAGGATATATTCGGATTTGACACCAGATTTGATGTCGATGATGAAGCTTGTTGTTTATCTGAAGAAGACGATGGAAGAGGAGGTTGAGAATGTGAAGAAAATTGTGAGTTAGTTAATGGAACAGTGGACGCCATTAAAAGGAAAACAGAAGGATATGTATGTGTGTGTGTGTGTGTGTATATATATATATATATATATATATATATATATATATATATATATATATATATATATATATATATATATATAACACACAATTTTCAAAGAAATATATATACACACATATACATATACATACGTACATACATTTTGAATATTGAAATAAATGTTGTTCGATGATAGCGCATTTATTTTGCATGGGTTAAATGTCTCATGACGTTTAACATTTTGTCAATGACTATCTCAACTGATTAGTTATGTGATGCTTTTATAATTTGGGTTGGACCGGTTGGTTTCAAGTCTCTTAGACCTCCAGGATGAGTATTTGGTTGGTGATATACTACAAGTCGTATTATTAGAAAAATGACTAAAGTTTATATCAGTTGTCCTTTCATTCTCATTTGATATTTTTCTTGAAAAGAAGTTTGAGATTATTTCACCGATATTTTTAGGGGGGACTGCATGAAGTTTCAAATCATTTTGAAACTTATACATTTATCAAAAGTGGAAAATAGGCTACAATTTTGCTTTAAATCTTGACGACCATATTTTATTCTACATCATCGGACTTTTGGTAGATGCCATGCCAACCACTTCCACTTTCTTCATATGCTCCCTGCAATTCCACTTCCAAAATATAAAAAGCTGAGCATTTTAGGCCAAAACAAGCTTTAATCAACATGACCCTTACCCCACTAGCATCAAAATATTCAATTCACCATAATTATTCATCCTTCTCAAAAACTCCAACTTTATATTATTCATTCATAGCCAGCCACTCACTTGTATTAGTTGTATATCACAACTTTCCTCTTCTGTGAACTATTTTGCATACAAATGATGTTCACATCAAGGTCACAAAGTTCAGTGAACCATCACTCTCTTTCTTCTAAGGTACATGAATTTTCTTTAAGCTGCTTTGTTTGCTTCACATACTACATGAAAAACTCAATACCAGCTGTTTCTTTGAAATTCAATAGCTTGATCATGAGCTCTCGTTCCAAATCAAGCTCCACGCTGTTCTTCTCTGGGCATCGATCGGTTTCTTAATGCCTATTGGCATACTGATAATCAGAACATCACAAATAGTTAAATGCAGTAAAAAGCTCAAAATTCTTTTCTACGCACATGTCGCCTTGCAGGTAATAGCCATTTCGTACTGAGCCGTTCTTTGTATCTTCTTTTACCGAGCACGATGTGCACATTTGCAGATTGTTTCGGTCATGCTTTCCGCCGTTGCTGCATCTCTTTCTTTTAAGAATTTCCAAAACTCCTTCAATAACTCTCATCAAAGACTTGGTTTGGCTGTCTATCTTCTTTTGTGGCTTCAACCATTCTTCGGATTTTTTAGACCTCAAAGGTACCAGCAATATCAAATTTTATAGAGACATATCACGTATGTATTATGATTGAATTGTTCATTGTTTTGTCAATATAGGGGATCGAAAGCAAGAATCGTATGGTACATCTTGCATTGGCTGCTTGGAACCGGAGTGTGTGCAGCTGGTGTTGTAAACATATACATTGGTCTATATGCTTATAGAGTAAAATCATCGACAAGCGTAGAGCTTTGGGTTTTTCTTTTCACTATAGAAGTGATGGTTATCGGATTCTTCTACTTGTTGCAAGATAGATGGTGGTATATTAAGAAGCAAGGAGCACGCTTGAGCGATGAGCAAGTTGCTCCTACTGATCGTTCTTCGCCCCCAGTGATCAACAATGAGAACAAATTGGGTGCATTGTTTAAGACCGATGAGTTGTAACCGGATGATTAGTTACTGTTGATTTTTGTTGGAAATAAGCAGAATGTTTCTTCAAGTTGTTTACATATACATACAAGAGACAGGATTTTTACGTAGACGAACTGAATAACTAACTGTCATAATGGACTTGAATGGCTGTTTATTTGCAAGGAATGTAAACCTCGTCTAGAGATCCTAAAACACACACATGCACATTGATGATATGTTCATGTACCTATAGGGAAAATTTTACGTGCACACTTCAAGGATATAGTATCTGAATTAACACATCAGAATTTCGTGTTACAAACATACATAGGTTGATTTTGGGACCTTAACAAAAAGTTAACAATAAGTACAGTGGAGCAAATTGTTAGTAAATTTGAATCTTATACTATACATTAAGCAAAGCAAATTACAGCATAGTGTTCTAAATATTATTGGATGATTAACGATTTTCATTTCAGATCATAACTGATTCTTTTTATTCCATGACACCAAAGTGCTAAACATAGTTCCATAAAACAAAGAACTTAACGCCGCTTCATTCCGGTAGTCATCTCCCAGGATTGTAGGACATGATTAGCAATCTCTTCTACACCAACGTCATGTTTCACCTGCACATATTGACAGAGATTTGCATTAAAATGGGGATAAAAAGCTATGAATTTAATGTACTATTCGTGAGATTAATGGGGTGTGTGTATGTATATATCTATTAAATAATGGTAAAGCAGAAGAATTTCTAGCTTTCTCCTTAATTGTCTCATTTCTTTCAATTCCCCTTAATTCTCTCAATTCTCTAAAATCACCTTAAAATTCTAAAGATATTTTTATTAAATCAAAATAATACAACAATATAAATCTATTAAATCTATATTATATATTAAATTTATATTATCTCAATTCTCTCAATTTAGATCCGAAGAGTCGCTCAACCCTCATTCTCCTCTCGATTTTCTTCTACCGCCTCATCTCATTGTACCCATTTCCTTTCAAACAGAAAAAAAGGGAAGAAAAAAAAATTTGACGTACAAAACTCAGCTCTGTCCCTCTCCATCGTTCTTTCCCCAGTTATTTTTCCGTCCATCCTTCGGTTGATCGCTTGCTCCATCCATCTGCATCTCCCAGCCCTAGACCGATTTCGCCCTTATTTCGTCTGCGTCTCCATCTTTAAGGTATGCGTTTTTTTCCTCCTCTTCCTCCTGCGTTCGTCGATTTCGAGTTAAGCGTCTTCTTAGTTGTCCTTTCATAAATATACATGAAGAAGAAGATTATGTTCAAACTATCATAATCCACTGTCATGAATTTTGAATCCAGCAATAGTGTTTTCGAAACAGTGTCCATTTTCAAAAGCAAATGGTTCGAAAGAAACATTATCAAACAAAAAGTAATATTAGTTATGAAAACATGCTCTAATCTATGCCTATGTGAATCTGTGGCCTGATAAATGTAAATTATTTTTCACTGGATCATAATTTTTCAAAAGTCATGCAAGCATGGCAAGGCTAAATAAGACGGAAAGGGCTTTCATTTATTGAAGGACAGAAAAATGAGAGACTGATTTTGTCAATTATACTTTTTCACTGTTGATTGGCTACTCCAAGTTGTAATGTTGTTTCCATATCATCAAAGTTGAAAGCAGAAAATACTAAGATAATTTTGTATGGATCTTTTTTTATTCCCTTTCATTTTATATATTAATTATTAGGTATCTTTTTTATTTCCAGTCTATGTGGATGTTGTTACAGTACAGGAACATTTTAATATATTCATTATTATTACCAGATACATTTTAATTTTTAGTTATTGATGATTTAAGATTTGATAATGATTGGGTTAGCTTATGCTTATCTAATGTGTACAGCGGTGATGGAAGAGTCGGATTTTCTAATTGGGTTTGTCTAAAGTTGCTTTGATTAGGTTTGAAGTTCTTACTTCTACTTATAAACAGTAAATATAGATAATACTAGGTCTGAAGTTACTTTGACTGCCTATGTTATACTTTCCCCGCTGTGCAGACCACAACGATGACCTACTTTGTATTTTAAATTATTTACTATTTAAGATGATTATGGCAAGGATTTGATTTTGTAATTGTTTCATGTGTCTAAATATTCATGTACTTCTAATATATAATCGAAAGTACGTGGGCATGGTGCTTTAAAAGATCCTTATTTTAAAAATAGCAATTTTATTATATTGGCGACAATGCAACCTGTATGATGGCTACGTGCTTGAATGACATGGTCGTATAATTGTCAACGATTGGTAAGGGCTTATTCTTCTTCACATTAACACGGGTTGAACTTCTTTTTATTGTTCCTTACAGAAATCATTAATAAACAATATATTCTTGGAAAGCTGAAGCTGTTTTCCAATGTCATTAAGAATCCAGAAATGGCGTCCTCTCACCATCTAATTCTAGACAAAATATGTTGGTCTATTTATTATGCTTGGAGACACAAATTAGAAAATTAATACCAGTCAAATTAAATATGCATGAATTTTGAATCCAAACAGTGTCCATTTTCAAAAGCAAATAGTTCAAAAGAAAAATTATCAAACAAAAAATAATATATATTATTTAAAAAAACATGCTCTAATCTTTGCCTATTTGAATTTGTGGCCTGATAAAGGTAAATGATTGTTCTTAAGATTATAATTTTTCAAAAGTCATAGAAGCATGGCAAGGCTGAATGAGATGGAAGGGGCTTTCATTTATTGAAGGACAGAAAAATAAGAGGCTGCATTTATCAGGTATCGTTTTTCACTGTTGATTGGCAAATTGGCTTCATCAAGTTGTAATGTCGTTTCCATACCCTACCCCTTCTAATTCTTAACTACCTTTCCTTTCTTTCTTCACAAACATCCACTGCAAGGTCGTCCTTGCTCGAGACCCGCTGCGTCTTTCGCCAATTCAAAGCCGTAATCAACCAGTCCATGGCTAAAGCTGCTCCCTTTTGACTGTAATCAATCCACTACCCACTAGGTATCAATTGTTTCAAATTCTCATTTCACTTTTTATAAAATTTGAGATATATTATGAAATTAATTTATAAATTCATGTTTCCTTTTTCGATTTTGGATATTTTTCCATATTTTAATTGTTTGTATACTACGCCTTTAACCTATTCCAGTTTGTGGCTGATTCTACATTTGTAGGAGAGAAAGGTTTGGTGCAAATAAGCATAAAAAAAGTTTTGCTCATTTGTATTTTGGTAATGTTAGTTATTGGTTTTATGAGTCTCAATGTGATCATATTCTCATATCCTTTTCCCATTATCTGTCCTTAGACATATTTAACTTCACATTCTAGTTTTGGACAGGAGTGCCAGGTTAATAGATTTGGGTCAAAAATCATTTAACCTGACTATGAAAGCCTGGCGCATGTCAAGCATTTATATACCTTAGAGAAGTGCATTGGTGCTCACACATATACAAATACACGAAAATAAGCAAGGTACGTGACTTTGTTCCATCCTTTGTACCTGACGTAATAAAATATTGAATATCATCATATAATGCTTTGGTTGCAAAACTCTCAAATTGACTCAAATTAATTAAACAAATCTGACCTCTCCTTTTATATGTGTTGCTAAAACAAAGTCTCTGACTTGATAAATATAAGATTTAAGTCTCCTTTGTAACTATAGACAGTTATAAAATAAAAATAAAAATAGTAACCAGTATCATAAAATCATATGTAAATAGTAACCATGTATATAAAATCAATTAGCATATTAACTACATATTTTTGATATTATGGAGACTTTGTTAGTTTTTCAGTAATAGTCGTTTCATGTCTGATTAAAAAAATTCCTGTTATTTTAATAAAATATCAATTTGAAACTATAGAGAGGAACATGTTTAAATGTATGGACTATCCATCATGATTTCATTGTAAGATTTAGATATTTTACAATAAAGTATGAGATATGTTAGTATAATGTTAAATAATATTATATTAATGGATTAAATAATATTATATTAATGGACAAGCAAAATTTTTTGTTACACAACAAATGTATACCCACATCAAATATTTGTGATTTTATTATAATATCCAATGTTGTAGTTAATATTTACTATAGTAAACTACCCAAATAAATGAATAACACGTTATCACATATTTGAATTAATTTATGATATGGAATATTTCAATTGTGATTGAATTGTATGACAGGAAAAATTCTACATTCACTAAATATTATTCACAAGATGGTTGTCAGATAAAGCAATATTATGAAGGTGTATTATTGGAATAGAAGTATATTATGGATGATACTGTCAGGATTCTGGTAATCCGCACATGAATTTTGATAGGCTCTGTTTTCCAAAATTATTTTGATAAGTACAGAATATTACTGTTGGAACTTTATGTTTCTATTCTTATGTTTTACTTGGCCTATTAATATGCTTTCTACTGAACTAGAGCAATGACTCATTTAGGAATGCAATATTGTTTGAAGTGTTTCTTATCTTTGGATTACCATTCCTGTTTTTTTGATAATTTTGCTTCCCAATACTAGCCCATCCATGCTATCATCTGTCATCTCAATTAAAGTACTGCTTAGTTCTAATTTTTGCCTAGGCTGTTTTAGGCACATCTTATATAATGTAAATCTAATCTTTGTAGCGACTGGGTAGAGAGCTAAATAAATAATAAATACAATAAAACGTATTTTTGGAATTTAAATTAGGAATTTGACTGTCGTGGCTGTGGCTTGACCCTTGAAACAACATATGGAACATCCTGTCTTGCTTTAGGAGCACTCTTTGTTACCATATTTGCCTCTTAACACATTACTGGAACATATTTTTGAACCACATAAAGTTTAAGGGACTTATTGACCAATACCCATCCATTCTCTTCTCAACAGTTTGCATTCTCTCAAATTTTTGTCCCTGCCAACTCATTTTATATGCTTTAGATTAAATGTTACTTCATAAAAATAAAATTTGAGTTTTATTTACCATTGCCAAAAATGGCTTGAATTTCTTTAAATTAGGGACTTATGCTAAGATAGCGGTGAATTTGCATTTTTGGGGTCATTATCAGAAAATTTGTTGCAACTTGCTGATACTATCTACTATAATTTAGTGATTCATTGTAATTTGCTGGTAGAATCTACTATAATTTAATGATTCGTTAGCTCTTAGAATTTAATATTGAAATTTACTTATATGAATGAAAAGTTGGGAAAGAATGAAAGAAAATTCATTAAAGCAACCATTATGTAGTATGAGAATTTATCTTATTTGTTACTTTTTCGTCCAATAATGTTTGCGGACATATTATCTTTTTTTTAACTAAATGAATACGGATTAGGTAGAAGTTAAATGCTTCAGCGTTATTTTTCAACTTTAGGTTGAAGCTTGCTTTATCTTTCTTCCTTTTTATGTATATGTTTTAGTTTTCATTCAAGATTTAATAGAATAAAATGAAACAGATGATTTATTTCTGATGTTCTGTTTTTTTTTTTTTTCCGCTCATATCATCAGCATATGCTGCTTTTGCATGCTGCATTGTTCATACTAAACTACAAAACATCAAAGACGTCTATGTCGTGTTTTATTTGCAATTTATGTTCTAAAAAATAATCCAATATGTAATTTGTCACACAACATGAAATGTTAGTTACAGTACTTCAATAAGGCAATGTGATACCAAACTGATTTCCATATCAACATATTTAAAGTTTCTAATAGATTTATTCTCTTTGCTTCAAACAAATGGTCTGAATTAAATGTTTTATTCAACTGTCTAAGAAAGATTAAGGATTCATTGATTGTTTCAAGCAAATATATATTATTGGCGTTTCCATTTCCTCCTTGAAAGTAGCTGCTTTACAATTTTGCAAGTACATACTATACTTATGTACATAAACAATAATTACAAAGTTAATTTTGTAAATCAACTGTAGTCATTTATGTACATAAACAATAAATTTATCATACACTCATTGGCAAATTCTAATTTTAATTTAAAATAACTTCATATTAAGATCTCTATAATTTTTACAAATTCCTTATCAATTTCTTCATATTATTCACTCTTAATTCAATATATTTTAACTAATTACATAATTTTAAAGCTAGCATGTTTAATAGAAATAAGTTAAATAATATATGTTAGTTCATCTAAAACAATTAAAACGTGTTATTAAAACATGAATATTTGCTCATAGTAATAAAAACAATAAAATTGTTGTTTTACTTCAGAGAGATGTAAGTTACATAACATATACCATATACAAAGAATAATAATAATTTACAGTATATTTATTTCGCCAGATTCATCGTATGTTGCGTAACAAAATTCAAATTTTGACATTAAAATTTTAAAAACTATATTTTATAATATTATCGTGTGCAACGCACGGGTTACACACTAGTATATATATATATATATATATATATATATATATATATATATATATATATATATATATATGGGAGCGGCTTTTGAGATACAAAATTACACACAAATTTATGTACACAAAATGTGGACCACAAGATTTGTCTGTCTTTATGTGTGAGGTGTAATTCATGGGTAGATCCAATCGCTCAGATTTTGTATGTCTAATTGTGTGTCCATATTTTGTGTTCTTTTAGATTTTCCCTATATATATATATATATATATATATATATATATATATATATATATATATATATATATATATATATATAAATCATTGGAGAAAAACCTTTAAAATATTGGGAAAAAGATTCTATTTATTGTAAACTAGATATAATTAATCCAGATATTACAATTAAAACTAGATCAACCAAATATGATAATTGGATGATTGAAGAATTCAAAATGCACATAGACATTCTAAACGAATTAGGAATTATAAGAAAAACGGACTCTAGACACAGAACATCAGCCTTTATAGTACAAAAGGAATCTGAAAGAAAAAGAGAACAAAGTCGGATGGTTATG
This sequence comes from Allium sativum, assembly GCA_030737875.1. Classification (NCBI taxonomy): domain Eukaryota; kingdom Viridiplantae; phylum Streptophyta; class Magnoliopsida; order Asparagales; family Amaryllidaceae; genus Allium; species Allium sativum. The sequence continues at coordinate 121,966,910 of CM060926.1, read as the reverse complement.
GATTACACAAGATTGAATGACAATACAAATGAAGACGGATATTGCATTCCAAATAAAGACGTACTAATCAACAAAATACAAAATAACTATTGGTATTCCAAGTTTGATTTAAAATCAGGATTTTGGCAAATAAAAATGCATCCAGAATCAATATCTTGGACAGCCTTCACTTGTTCAGAGGGACATTATGAATGGCTTGTTATGCCATTTAGACTAAAAAATACTCCACAAATATTTCAAAGAAAAATGGATAACATATTTAGACATTATAGTAAATTTATATGCGTTTACATAGATGATATACTAGTTTTTTCAAAAACAAAAAAAGAACACATTTCACATTTATATACGGTATTTAAACTTTTTGAAACCCATGGACTAATAATTTCTAAAAGAAAGATTGAATTATTTAAAAATACAACTGATTTCCTAGGAGTAAAAATAGAAAAAGGACAAATAGAATTACAACCACATATATCTAAAAAAATATTAGAATTTCCAGATAAAATAGAAAACCTAAAACAATTACAATCATTTTTCGGATTAATAAATTATGTTAGATCATTCATACAGAATTTATCCAAATACACTGGACCTTTATATAATAAGGCAAGCCCTAAAGGCAAAAGAGAATTTAATAATGAAGACATAAAACAAATTCAAAAGGTGAAAGAATTAGCAAAAAATCTAAAACCATTAACCTTACCATTATCCACTGACTATTTAGTTATAGAAACTGATGGTTCTTCATTAGGATGGGGAGGAATATTACTAAGTAAAAAAGCATAATAATGTTATCATTAGAAAGTTTCAATAATTTAGTAGTATAACAAATCCTCATCTTTTCACTCTAAGGACTGCTTCCCCTAAACGGCTAATGTCTATTTGACTGATGCCTAAAAGTGGGTACTTAGTTCTTTCAAACGAGTTTACGTCTTTTGAATTTTGTTACATGCAGAATAATTTTTGTTTAATAAATAAACAGTTTATCTGGAATTATATATATATATACATATATATATATATATATATATATATATACATATACATATATACATATACATACATACATACATATATATATATATATATATATATATTCAAGTATCTTTTATGGATATTTTAGCTATTAGCATGAGTGTGAATCTAGCTTTAGGTAGAGCTTTCATATATAATAGAAAAAGAAGATGAACATCCTACATATCCCGGTATGGTGGATTGACTAAACATCTTAATTTTCTTGAATAAAATCACTGAACTAACATGATAGAAACTACACAGAAATGCAGCCAAAAGATTACAATAAACTGAATGAAAACCTGAGCAAAGACAAAAGGTCCACCATCTCGCATCCTAAGCGCGTCACGTTCCATAACACCTAAGTCAGCCCCAACTGCTTGTGCGAGGTCTGTCTTATTTATCACCTAAAATATATGAAAAGTGGTGAATAAACAAAATAGTATCAACACTGATAAGTCTGAAGCAATGGTGATATTAAAAATATGTATGATACCAGGAGATCTGCTTGTGTTATTCCAGGGCCGCCTTTTCTTGGTATTTTGTCTCCACCAGAAACATCAATTATGTAAATTATGTAATCTGCCAATTCTCTGCTGAAATTAGCAGCTAAATTATCTGCATATCCACAAATATGTTAAAAAGGCATGCTGGTTTGTTTTGTGATGTATACACAACATAAATCACTTTTCTACCGATCATAGATTTACAACAATCAGTAAAATGATGAAACGTAGCAGGAATGTAGTTTGCGTCAATGATAACACAATCAGTAAAATGGTGAATATAGCAGGAGACACGGTTTGTGTTAATGAAAACTGGCTGATCCATGATGAAACAACAAATGATGTACAAAGAAAATAGAATTAGTTATTCAATATATATATATATATATATATATATATATATATATATATATATATATATATATATAGTTAAAAATACAAAGGCAAGTTTTGAAACAAGGGCAACATAATTGTGTTCGGGATTAGGTAGAACATATAGTAACCTATATCAGCTTCGTAATTCAGATTAAAAAACTGAACAGATTTACTGGTTATGTAAAACAAAAGAAAAGGATCAAATCATATTTTCTACACATCCTAAGTAGATAAGCATGGATGGTCCAAACAAAGACACACGGAAGTCTAAAAGATGATTTGTACTTCCTTCTCCTCCATGCCATGAAAAATTATTTCCTTGTACCAATTTCGAACTTAGTAACATTGTTGTTTACATTAGCAAATGCAGGTTTATTCATTAAACGTTCATTGTTTATCAGTTAACCACAAGCATAACCAAAACGAAAAGGAGTTGGAGTTGTTATAGTAAGTCGTAACAGTAAATGTATTGTTACCATATCATTACCAAGCTTTGATTCCAAACAACAACCTTAACTGGCATGCCAATACTATTGATATAGTATTGGTGAAATTTTCAATTCCAGTCATCCACATCAGTAACAAAACTTCAAAACCAGTGGTATCAAAAAATCCACTATTTATTTGGTTAATTTATTTTACAAATGCTAACCATCGACTCTTTTAGATAACAATCAAATGTTACAGGGATGTTTTGACACAGTTTACAATTTGATAATCCTACTCAAAATAAATATTTATTTTTAAATTTATTTTAAATTTAGCATTTCTGATGAACATAATTATTGAATTTGTGATAAAATAAAGTTAAATTTTGATAACAATTAACAAATCAATTCATGAAAAATATGAACTAGCACATCTAGCAATGTAATATAACATTTTACGTCACAAACTACAAAACACTCAACACAATAACAAATCAAAACTCTTATTTACTTACCAGTCATCGATTTATTATGTCAATTGGTGATTAGCAATAGTATTGGTAATGGTAATCAGTTTCGTTTTTGGTTTAACGCTATAATCATTATGGTAACAATCTCCCTCCATTGACAGTTGTAACCATTACTATGAGCACCTATAAGAAATTAGGAATAAAATTTTAGTTCTTGGTAGTTCGAATTTTTTTTTTTTTTTGGGGTGTGTTGGTGATTGTGGAATATCTGAATGTCATAAAACTTCTGTGCATGTCTGACTAAAACAATGTCTGTATCTATGTCTCAAAATACCATTAGGCGCCAAATTTCTGACTATGTCACCATCAAATTATATTTTATAGCAAACTACCTTGAGAAATGAAATTACCTAGCAAATATCAATATACAACATATCATTCGTTGAACTATTCTCTTTAATCTAGAGTTATCCTTTTTTTTCCCTTTCCTTTCTAGAATTTCTTTCAGTGTATTAAAATTTTAATAATTTCAGTTGTAGAGGACGATGAATTTGGGCCACTAGCATCTCCAGACGAATAATAATAGCTAATCACCCATTGCATTGGATTTGCCATGTTCGTCGTAATAATGATTTGCCATGGTAAGTACTAGTAGTGTAATCTACATCCATGTAAAAATGGTGATAAAAATTTCAGTTCGATTTGTTTCTGTCTACCAGAATTTTTATTCCGATAAACTGAATCACCTACATCAACAGTTCTCAACATAAGCTCAAAGCAACTGGCACAATATTTATATCGTAAAGGGTTTATTTCCCAATTACATACCTCTTGGGTTATATCAACGATGTCAATATGTCATTCTGACAGGCCAATGTAAATGTTAGTTTGGACAATATTTAGGTAAGTAGTGTAAAAATATATTATAAATTCTTACTTGTTATTCATAACTAAATAACAAAGATACCAGCGAGTAGTAAATCACTAAATTGTCATTCATGCTTTAGAAAGTGCAACTTTCAAGTGCTGGCTAAAATGGTGTTTGCCAATCATGATATAAAACAAACAAGATAAAATTTTGTTCACTGCAACATACCTCCTCCAGATTCGCAAAGTAGTATATCGGCCTTGTACAGATTAGACAGTTCTTCAAGTGGGCCCAGATTTATACTAATATCTTCACGGATAGCAGCATGTGGGCAGCCACCAGTTTCAACGGCGCGGATTCTTTCTTCAGGTAGCGCTCCATGCTTTACCAAGAATTCTCCATCTTCTTTTGTAAAAATGTCATTGGTTACCTAAGGTACCAATATTCTCATCAACAAATACCACATCTTAACACTTTTTTCTTCAACTGATATACCTAAATTAAACCTTCATCGTAATAAAAAAAAAATAACAGTTTGGTCCAGGGATTTTAAAGTGCACCGATACAGTCTACAGAAGCCATCCTCCATGCTTTTTCTAAATGATGAATACTTTGAATTTGGACCTATGTACAAACTTCAAGCAATAATACTCTGTATAGTATAATTATTAGTTGTGGAAACCCTATGATAATGCAAGCACATTCAACTTTTTTACTTTAATATTTGCTAACTGACCCTGAAATAGTGTATTTTTTGTTGCTTAGTTGGACCGCACATTAAGCTTTATATCCTTTGCCATATATACTTAGTAAAATATGTCTTCCTAAACGGTGATAAACATACTATCTTTTTTGTGTGCTAACCTCTTAGGGATGTGTTGTACGAACTTATTGGAATAGAACATAAAATACAAACCATAACTGAGCTTGTTCATACTTTCTCACAGCTATTTTTACCATATATAATAATGAAGTCAGTGAAGTTTTAAATTTACATAAATCAAGTACAAAACATCTATCTAAAATTGCATTACAGGCAAATTCTATTTAGACAACCAAAATAGCCGAATTGCCCCCTTTTTTTAGTTTAAAATTTCGATGGATAGAAATACCTTTCGCTGGATTTTTTTTTTTTTTTTTTTTACACGTTTTCATCAGTCACGCAGTGCGGGTGTGGGGATTGTGGTCCATCCACGCAGTACGTCTACGAAGTTGATATCATTAACTCGTAGGGGCCCTACGAGGTTATCAACGTTACCTCGTTAAGTCCCTACGAGGTAAGCAACGTAACCTCGTAGTCAGTCCACGAGGTAAAGGGTATTTTGGTCATAAAAAAAAAAAAAAAGGCAACTCAGCTATTTCGGTGGTGTGAATAGAAATTTGCCTTACAACAATTGCATCATAATTCAGGAAATCCAAAAATGCATACCGCAGCAAGACTGTATTTGTCACGCAATAACCTACACAATGCCAGCATCAAAGCAGTCTTCCTGGAGTAATCATTTCAAATACTCTAAATAATAGAAGATTCAAAACTCAATCAAATAACTTAAACAAAAAAGGATATACCCAGTGCCGACTGGGCCGCCGATTCCAACGGTGAAAGCGCGTTCCCTGAAGTCACGTGAGCAGAGAGGCGGGGCACGTGAGGGGAAGTAACCAGGAGAGTAAATGGGTTCATGAGAGTGTGGAGCTAGTCCATCGTGAGAGTGGTACACCTTACCGTCTGGGCCTACCCAAGTCGACGCCGGCGCGTTATGTTCATGATGATTGTGGTTATGATCGTGACCTGCTTCTCCTCTAATAGAAAGTATTATGTAAAGGTCTATTAGATTACGGTAAAATTAGTGGGTATTCACACTAATTGGAGAAGCACTTACTGATGAGGATGAGAGTGGTCTTTGGATGCCATTGACTGGACGAGGAAGGAAAGCTGTGGCAGATAGAAATTTAACAGAGCGCTGTAAAAGTTTAAGTAAACCGAGGAGGCTACTACTCACGCCTCAAATAGACGACTAAAACACCCTTGTCTCGTGAGCTACACTTTTGGCATGCACAGTTCTTCCACTAATTCATTGCTTGATTTTCCATTGTTAGACTCAAGTTTTAGATATGACTTATCTCTGAGAATATGGTAAATAATATTGCAAAAGCTGGTGATGAATAATGTAAATATAACATATTTATATAGGTAGCTGCTGATTATTTCCCTCCTTCTATTTTGACTTGGTCCTTACAATTATTATTTACAAGTGTAAACATGAGTTAGAATTTTGAAATTTCTTCGCTGACTTGATGAATACGTCAAACATTGCTTGCTTGAAGACGATATACCAAGAATAATTTATTTTGTCCTATTTTGTTTATAACATCAAATTGGCTTTGAAAAATTCTTGCCAGATGTCATGTAGAATGTCAGTATTCAGTTATTATTAACATACACTACTTGATTTTCAGTGTTAAGGGTTAGTTTTGGAATTTTTATTTTATGTTTAAGAGAGACTAATTTATTTTTTCCTCTCCTTAGCAATTCATAAAAATTTAAAAAATTGTCCTTCTTTAACGAAAAGTGGAGTCTCTTTAACAATCCCCTAAATTAACAACCTAAAAATGAAAAGGCCAACAACACCTTCCTCCATACGAACGCTTCCTTGTTTACTTAGATCATACATTATTTTTTGAGTCATTTGATCGAACATCTTGCATCATATTATCACAATCATCATGTTTATTATCCAGTTGATCATCATTCAAATACTCCATCTATCAAACGACCAAGAAAAAAGTTAATGTATCAATTCGTAATAGAAAATACGCAAGTTATATAAATAAAAATCCTATAAGTCAAAACTTACATTGTCATTCTATTACAACGTCGTCAAATTTAATGTTCTCCGAACTTGAAATTTCCAATGGAGCGGAAAATATATCCTAAAACGCAATGGAGAACCTCAATCATCGAAAAAACCCTAACAACATGTTCTATAACATAATAGAAAACAATAAAAATCAAGCAATTCTAACCACTTTTTTATCTTCATCTTCCATCTCTATTAGACACAAAAAAAAAATCTGCTTTGGTTAGGGTTTAGGGTTTGAAATCGTAGAGAAGTACGTGTTTTTCTTAAGAGAAGTACGGTGGTGAATAACTAAGTAAAAAAATAATATATGATACAAAAAATAATCATTTGTATTAAATTTAGAAAGGTGACCGACAATGTAAACCGGTGTGCAAATAGTAGCATCCTAAACTAAAAGTACCAAGGGGGCTCAACCTCGAATAACCTCCCCTTAAATTTTATTAAACATTGACGTAAATTAACCTAATTAACTACAGTTACCGTGAATTAAAGATCCCTGATCATTTTTTATAATTTCCCCTTAAAGCCATCAATCATGAAGCAATCAATCTCAACCTCCCCAAAGGATAATGAATACACTACGATTCTAACTCAAAAAAATGAATATTACGTTGAATTTGCTGAAAAAATCGTTAATAAGGAATTTTTATATTCAATGGCTTCCGTTTTAGAATTTGTGATACAATATTTCCATTTGCAGAAGATTTGAAAGATATTATTGATTATGGTGATCCAATATTTCCATTTAGAGAAAATTTGGGAAATATTGTTAATTTGAGTAATATAATACTTCCAACTGCAGAAGATTTGAAAGATATCAGAAAATTTATTATCTTTTTTTGTAAAATTAGATAAGGCAATAAATAACATACATAAGTGGAAGAATGTGAAGAAGTTTCTTTTGAGATATTGAAGTAAGGAATTAATTCTCTGATTGGAGAATCAATTAGGCATTGATTTATAACCATAAATCAATTACTTCAACCCCAAGTAATAATCCTTATATAAGGATAGAGATTAGGTAAATGTGATGTGCATCTCAAAGTTGTATTTCTTCTTCTTCCTCCCTATTATTAGTCTTGTAATATTTTCTTATTTAGAAAAGTAATAAAATCTTCTCTCCCCAAGTAGACATACACTAACAAGACGTTAGTGGAACCGCTATAAATCTCTTGTGTTCTTTCTTTTATTACTTGATCTGTGATTGTTTTGCTAGTAACTATCTGTTGTTTGTTTTGCCTCGCCATCAATCCGTTTCTATTTGTTTTTCCGCAAGGTTGGATTTTTTTTTCTCAAGGCGTTTTTAGGAAACTTTTCCCCAACAATTGGTATTAGAGTTACGAGGTTGATTGAGAAAGGGTGTTAGGCATTATGGCAGGAGATGAGGAGAATTCAGCAATTGTACCAAGGCTATATGTCAAGTGACATATATGGCAGCAGGATCTCGGTTAGCAATAGAAAAATGGAATGGGGATAAAGACTTCGAGAAGTGGCAATGGAGGATGAAAGTTGTTCTGATGGGGAACAATGTTCTTCCTATGGTTTTTGCTCATGAGGAGTTGACGGATTATATTTCAGCCGTAGAAAGGAAGGAGATGGAACGATGTGCATTTACTACTTTACAATTAGCAATGGGAGAAAATATCATTTCAGAGATTAGCGGTGAGACCACTGCTAAGGACATTTGGACCAAGCTGGAAAAACTCTATTTAAAGAAGTCACTAACCAACCGTATGATTTTGCTGAAGACGTTTTTCACCATGCGCATGAGAGAGGGTACTTCAGTGAAGGCATATCTAAGCTTCTTTTATGATCTCGTGATGAAGATGAAGACTGTTGACTTGAAAGTGGATGAGGAGTAAATAGCAATGATTCTTTTGTGTTCTCTTCCGGAGCGATACACAAGTTTCGCAAGCAATCTTATCTATGCCTGAGATACACTAACTATAGATGATGTGAAGGCAGGTCTTCTACTTGAAGACTTGAGGGATCAGATGAAGGGGTTGAGTGATGGTAGAGGAGGAAGTAGTACAGAAGCCTTATTAGCTGGTATGGAGAAAGGAGAGAAGAAAAAGAAAATAAAGTCAAGAGATGGGAAGTGCTACATTTGCGAGAAACTAGGCCATTGGAAGAGAGATTGTCCGAACTTGAAGAAAAAAATTGAAGCTAGAAATTCATCGGTTGCGGTGGAGGAATTTTTGTTTGATGAATTGTTGACAGCGGTAGTATCAGATGTATCAGACCATTGGGTGCTAGATACGGGGGCGTCTTTTCATATGATACTGATAAGAATTATTTTAGTTCTTTTAAAAGAAAAAGAGGAAAACTGATTCTTATGAGAAATGATGCTAGTTGTAGAATCATGGGCGAAGGTACTGTGTAGATTTGCATGTATGACGGGGTAATATGCACCTTGAAAGGTGTTCGTTATGTTCCAGGTCTTCGAAAGTCAATGATATCTCTTGGGCAGTTGGCATCCAAAAGATGCGAGGTGACTATTGATAAGGATAGTCTAAGGTTTTCTAAGGGTGCATTTGTAGTGATGAAGGGAGTTATGTTTCATAATTTGTATCTCCTAAGGGGAAGCACTGTACTTGGAGAGTCAAGGGTTGGAGTCTACAGTTCTCATGTAAAAGTTGTCAAAGCTAGACATACGAGAAGGGACTTTGAGTTTCTGCATAGGCAAAATATGATCAAAGGGGAAAGCTTCAACAAGGTGGGATTTTGATAAGAGGATGTGCTTGATAAGCAGAAGAAGGGATCGTCTGAAGTTGGTCAGAAATCAAAGGAGAAAGCAGTGGATATGCATAAGTCTTTGCAGACTGCTAAGTTTGGGCGTTGCTCGAGCTGGAATCACTTATCGAAATGCTAGTTGCCACGCGGTGGCACGGTGTGGGGAGAGAGTTGAGGTGTTTCGTGGAGACGTTTGTTTTCATGGTGAATTGATAAATCTTACAAGAAGGGGATACTTTGAACATTTTGTTGGCGGGTGGTGGCATTGCCGGAGTTTGTTAACGAAGTGCAATAGGTGATGGGCATGACGAAGCTCGTTAGGGAAAGTAACCATGGTGTCTTGTCCAAGAAGATGCTTAAAGTAAGAGGATGTAAGTGGAATTGGTATGCTTTCAAGGAAACATTGTATTAAGGTGGTGATTGTTAGAATTTGTGATACAATATTTCTATTTGCAGAAGATTTGGAAGATATTATTGATTATGGTGATACAATATTTCCATTTAGAGAAGATTTGGGAAATATTGTTAATTTGAGTAATATAATACTTCCAACTGCAAAAGATTTGGAAGATATCAGAAAATTTATTGCCTCTTTTTTGTAAAATTAGATAGGGAAATAAATAACCTACATAAGTGGAAGAATGTGAAGAAGTTTCTTTTGGGATATTGAAGTAAGGAATTAATTCTCTGATTGGAGAATTAATTAGGCATTGATTTATAACCATAAATCAATTACTTTAACCCCAAGTATTAATCCTTATATAAGGATAGGGATTAGGTAAATGTGACGTGCATCTCAAAGTTGTATTTCTTCTTCTTCCTCCCTATTATCAATCTTGTAATATTTTCTTATTTGGAAAAGTAATAAAATCTCCTCTCCCCAAGTGGACATACACTAACAAGACGTTAGTGGAACCACTATAAATCTCTTATGTTCTTTCTTTTATTGCTTGATGCGTGATTGTTTTGTTGGTGACTATCTGTTGTTTGTTTTGCCTCGCCATGAATCTGTTCCTATTTGTTTTTCTGCAAGGTTGTTTTTTTTTCTCAAGGCGTTTTTGGAAAACTTTTCCCCAACGTTCCGTATAAACTTTTAATTAGGGCTTAATGTTAGATTGACAGAAGTGAATTTCGTCTAATAATACGGCAGGACTACGTCGCAAAAGTAAAAGTTTTTCGGCAAAGCCTCATTGTTTAATTTAAATTTGGACGATTTTATGTTGCTATTTTCTTATAAAACTAAACTTTAATTTATATTTTTCATTAGAGAGTCGAGAACGATTTTGGAAGCCATGATCGCATTGACAATCAAGATGACATGGAGAACATCAATTTATTGAAAAACGATAATGGTAATGACAAACATAACGGGGTAGACAATTCCAATGAATTTGAAAACATGGAAGATAAAGGTCAACATAGCAACATAGTCGACATCTCTCTAACTGTTTATCCTGACTTAGCTTCTCGTTTTAGTACTGATATGGTATGATAAAATATTTCACTTGTGTATGATTTACGTTTTTCGACTTGTGTTATTGATTTTTGATGTAGCTGTTTGAGTCTCAGAAACATGTACAAGATTGGTGCATCAATCACGGGATCAGTGTAAAATGTGTTGATATGATGAAAAAGACAAAAATGGGGAATTAAATGTTAACGGAAAAGGCTTGCGGATGGATCTAGTATGTAAAAAAGTGGGGAGTATACCGATTATAAGGGAAAGAATCATGTTCCAAAAACTGTACAAAAAACGAGAAGAATTGAAAGTAGAAAATATGAATGTCCAATTAAATTAAACACACATTGTTAAAACGATGAGACTTGGATATTGATTGTAAAGAATGGACGCGACAATCATATGCTTCCTAACGTATTAACCCGGCATCCATTTGTTGCGAGGCTGAAAGAGCATGAAGTTAAGATTGTTGAAACAATGATAAATGGTGCAGTTAGACCTCGAAATATTTTAACTGCTACTATAATTAATAATACAAAGAATAAATCTAGCATACGAAAAGTTTAAAATGCAAAAGTAAAACTTAAACTACGTAATATGGAAGGTAGGTCGATTATGAAACAATTTTATGAAATTGACCTCTACCCATTATTATTCCCTCTACCATAGGTTTGATGGTAAAACTATTGAAATTTCCGACTTTTCTTTGGTTATTTTAGATGTGTAGTTCTTGCACAGTGATTCCATCAAATTTTTTTCCGTACTTCCACTTCCTCCTCTGCTCTCCTTCATCTCTAATCCATCTGCCTTAGGCTCCTTCTCAAAATCGAAATTCAAATCTCTTGAAAACATATGGAGACCGAGCCCCTCGCATATTAATCTCAAACTCGATTCGTAGCCTGACTCCGACCATCTCGAGGTTCAATCTCGAGTTCAAGCAAGGGTCGATTTCGAGCTTGACTCGAAGATTGGTTTCAAATTCGATTCTAAATCCAATTTCATCACCCATGAACACCGATTTCGAGTTCGATAATAAGGCATAATTTTGTCTCCCACCTAAGTTGAATTCAATTTTGAGTTTCAGTAAAAGACAAGAGTTCCTGGGATGCGATGGTAAACGAAGTAAAAAAGGAGTAGATTTCAGGTCTCATAATATATAGGAGGGAGAAGAACGAGAAGAGCCCATCAGATGTTTGAAGGGATGCGAAATTTCGTTTCCCCCACTGGAATGTGAAATTTCATATCCTTCTCTGGGATGCGAAATTTCTTTCAAAAAAACATGAGAATAAAATTTCCGGCTTCGAGAAATTTTTGGCTCGGCACTTCAGTTACGACCACGTACACGAATTAATGACGTTACGACGATCAACACCAATTCGATTCATCGACCAGTCGTACGCTCATAAATCAAAGCGACTAGAGAACGTACGGTACGCGATCAAATCCACAATTCAATATCATTGTCGAAATCCAACTTATGTAGTCGTAAACCGACAACACATTCACTACTTGTTTTCTATTTTCAAACTTCGATCGCATCAAGCAAAATCACACAGAAACATATGAGCGTATATACGACTCTACGTCGATAGTGACTCTTTACGTTCTGGAGTAAATGGGAGTCGACGGCTAACTTTTAATTTCATAAGCCAATAGGAATTGGATGATAAAAGGAGCTACAAGAGAATTGGAATTCTCGAAGGCTCAACGAAACGATCACGACCAAGCAAACAAACCCGCTTGGACATCTTTTCTTCTTCCAGAAACGTTAATCTCAACTCAAAGCACATCATGTCGAGATAAGACGTACTTTGGAGAGCAAATGTTAACCGGCCTTTTGGTCCGCTTCCAAAAAGCATACCAGTCCCACTCAACTCGGCCTGTCGTGTGGCATCAGAGCCCGAAATGTCGTCAAAACACTAAGGATTCAAGCCTAAGGGTGGTTGTGTGAGCGTAGACCTCACAACTCCTCAAAACATAAAATTCATATCCTCAAAGTATGCATATACAAGGATTTTGAATCCAGGATTTTGAAACCCCCCGCCTTTGCCTCACTCATTTCGAATTCCATGAACCAACACGAAGATTTCGAGTTCCTCCAAATTTCAACTCCCTGTACTTGCATTCCTCCCCCACTCCTCCTCTTCATCGTATCCCATAGGGATACGAATTTCGTATCCCTATGGGGATACCAGATTTCGTATCCTAAGAGATACGGAACCACCGTATCCCGTAGGATATGAAATTTGTATCTTCCAAGGGGATACCAAATTATTCAATGCGCTTCAAAAGGATGTGAAATTCTAGGTGCCGCCTTCCATGGATTCGAAACATGTTGTCGTGGTCCCCACATCTCACCTACTCCCACCTAAACCAATACTATAAACACCCCTTCCTCATTCTTCACAAGGGTTGGATTTTGGTGGATTTGAGATCTCTACAAGGCCATAGAAACTGAATAATGGCTGCCTAGAACTCAAGGAAGAAGAAAAACACATATTTTTCTTCCAAGATACTACATATGCAAAATATGACTACCAAAAACTTAGCCAATATTTCTATGATGATGACTTTACTTGTAACCCTCACTAATCAATAAAATCCTCAAACGCCTTCAAATGGACGTAGGTTCCTTACAGATCGAACCACTATAAATTTCTGTGCTATTTGCTTTTCGTACTTCTATTTCTCGTACGTGAAACGCCAATTCTTGAGTTTTAGAGAATCTTTGGGTGTGACGACAATTTTAGCCGTCAACAGCAACAAGATTACATAACAAAATTACTGTTATCAAAAATACCACAAAATGCTACGTACTACTGCTTTCGAACACCAACTTTCTTTCCCCACCCTCAACTTTCTTATTCGATGGAACTTGCCTCCTATGTCTCTTGCTTCCTCTAACTTATGTCCTTGTCTCTTTGTCTTCTTCATCTTAACAAAATCTCGTAATCGGTCCATTCTCTCCATATAGTTCCATTGGTTCTGGTTCCTCTATTTGTTCAACCATTTGCAATAGTTGGTTCATTGATTCGTTAGGAGCAGAGGACCTAATAAGATCACCAATGTGTCGTAATCACCTTTTCAAGAAAAAAAGCATAATGAATCGCATACCATGTAGAATTGCAAAACATATATATAAATATATAATAAAAATGTGTTATACACTTATAATCTGTACAAGCAATGCTTTTGTATCCTTATAATTGACCGGTGTAGTTGTTCTTTCTTAGGATTTGTCATAAGAGGATGCAGAACGGTACCGTACTATTGCATATAAGTTTTAGCACAATCTGAAGGACTTACAACTACTTGGGATGTTAAACTCTCAGTCAAAAAATGATTCCTCCACTCCCACAAACCACAATCCCCAACATTGTAATAAGATGCTTTAAAATATCGGGTCGACGACTTTGACTTCTTCCTACCTACACTAACAGTAATAGTAGGAATGGGTTGAACGTAATCAAATTGTCGTAGAGTTCTTTTGTGGCAAATACAACTAAATGATTCGAAAGCGAACAATAAGACCATTGTATTATGTACATCATTGCAACTTCTAAGCATCTCATTTATATTGATAAGTGTCCCAAACAATATCGCACCCTTGCAAATCATATATTCTCTCCCCCAAACTGACCAATTCGGATGCCAAATTCGAGCCTTCTTCCATTACAAGGTAAAAGACTGGTCTTACATCCCCATCTACCTCTCTGATGCATTAGTTATGCCACCTTAAAATAGTGAAGTGTTCAAAAATCCATATCTATGTAGAGCACAAGTAATTTTAAATGATATAAATTAGAAAATAGGACTAAAATTTGTATGCATACTGCGTCAAGGTCATACAACCAGAGAATTATTGCACATCTTTTCTAGTCGTCCGACCTAAATTATAAAGCAATCAAATAAGACATGCAGTGACCTATGAGTATGTATGCACTAGTCTCAGATCATTGAGGCATCGTAGAAAATGCACAGATACTTTGTTACCAGATTTATCATAACAAACTAAACAACCATTGATGTACAACATACACGCAATTGCACAATGGTTTTTTTGTTCTTCACTATCTGACTCTTTCAAACCTTAGAATTAGCTTCTCAACCATTCCAATCTAATATTTTTCCCCATCCATTAGTTGGCTTATCAAACCCCAAGATGTGTGGCCAATAGTGCATATATATTTTCATATGTAATACACCTTGATCCACAAAGGGATCTTGTAACAGCTTGGCCTTCAGCCGGAAGATCAGTAATGTAAGCAACTTCATCGATATTTGTCATCATTTCACCAAACGAATGATGAAAGGTAATTTTTTAGGATAAAATCTTTCAATGAAAGCGTTAATAAGGACTTTATCTAGTTTTTCATGAGCATGTAATATTAGTTGAAAAAACTAGAGCCAATAACTACGTCGACATCCATTATCCAAATCCTATGGTCATTGGTTCCCACATGGCTACAAATTTTAACAATTCTAGCTCCCCCTTCCCAGCTGCCTAAAGTAATATAACTAATCTAATTAAAACATGCAAACTAGTATATATAGAACAATACCTTCAAACATCATATATAAACTTACATTAGAATTCCAAGTTTTGTGCGCTATATGATCTTTGTAAGCAAAGAGGAGCGATGGTTGCAATTCTTCTTCTTGGTGGTTTTGGGTGGGTTATTCTTTCTTCTTCTTCCTTGATTTTTTCTTTCCTACTTCTATTTCTTCCTCTTATTTGACTTCAACATCTTGATCTACCTGAATTTCTGCCCCCTTTATTTGCTTCTGCTTCTTCTTCTTCGTGATTTTCTTCCCCATCGTTCGCTTCTTCTTCCTCGTTATTGTCTTCTCTGTCATTCGTATCTTCATCCTTGTTACTTTCTTTTCCTTCACGCACTGATTCTTCTTCTTCTTGACTTTCTTCGTCATCATTTCCTTCTTCTTCCTGGTTACTTTCTCCTTCATTGTTTGATTCTTCATCTTTGTTAGTTCCTTTACCTTTAAACTATATATCATTTTTTCTTTTATTTCACTTATTTCCATTTGCCTTTTGGTTTGAAGTCTCCTGTGACTTGAAGCTTCATTAGTACACGAGAAGATGCGGCCACCACTGCTTTCCTGCAAGTAACACATCATATAAATGTGCATGAATTACAAGGAAATGTGAAGGAAAAGATGCAAGTAATTCATGAAAGTGAAAAGGTGTAATAATTTAACATAAGAAGTGACGATACTAACTGTTAATAAAAAAATATGAAAGCAGCAATGTTTTAACAGGAGAAGCAGATGTACATGCACAAGTGGATCAAAATAGTTTTATTCTTGATGAAACCAATCATAATAGTGCTTCCATCATTATGGACCAAATTGTGCATATGCACAAGCTCTTGAGAAATTTCCCTCAACAAATACACCTAAACCTTCATACCAACAATCAATGCAATCAACACTAAACTTGTTCTGAACCAACATTGTCTGCTTCTGAAATAATTGTACATACACATCATTCGCTTGCTATATGTATCTACATATTTTTTTTCGTATTTGAGTAAAAGGAAATAAGAGTAATACATTTTTTAACTAAATAATATTTGTTTAAATATTAAAGAGTGTTATGCACACATCATTTTCTATTGTTAGAAGGTTATGCACAAATAACGTTTAACCGAATAAGTTCAACATATTCTATGGAGTATCATCAAAACATGTGTATAGAAGGTCTACTGTAATCCGAGGCATACAAATCAAAGAAGAAAAGAAATTCGACACAACACCACTGAAAACACCAAACATGGCACCAACCAATCGAACAAGTTCGACGCATCAAAAAAGGTGGATGACAGGGTACAACCAAAATTTGATGATGTACAAATCAAAACAGAAAAAATTCTACACTACACCAACAAAAACTTATAAAACACTACACCAAAATAGCAAATTTGACACACTAGGATGTAGAGATTTGATATGGCTTTAAGTCGTATCAAATTTGATAATGCTTATAGTTGTATCAAATTAAATTTGGCGATCCGAACCCCTCCAAACACATTAAATCTATCCCTACATCTTCAAAACTTTGGATCAGTTTGTTTGATACAGGGTTGAGCCATATCAAATATGCATCATATTTTTGCTCCTTCGGTACCCCGCTGTATTTCATTCTGACAATCCCTAAATCTGATTTCCTCTCTCGGCAAATTTACCAAAAAAAATTCTTCTTTCAATCATGCTCCGTCTTCCTCTTCTAGGAAATTTCCCATTTGTTTTCCCCTTTTTAATCCCTCCCAAACCGTTGCCTTAAATTCCCAAACTAGTGTTGTCAATCTCGAATCCCTAGGAATTGACCATCACCTGACACCTTTGGATCCTTGATCCATGAAAGACCATTAACCGACACCTATGGCTCGACCTCACCAACCACATTAATCAACAATCACTGTCACTGTTGGAAATTGGTATAAAACCCTTATTTACCAACTTTGGCCACATTTGTTTTCCTGGGTGAGTTGGTTTTACTGTATGTGCAAGGAATCATAACTTAATTGAAAGCGTGATTGTTGGTCAGTTGGAAAATTTATTTCTTTTTCCTATTTTTTTAGTGATTTCAGTTTGCATGGGTGTTTTCTTAATGATCTGACTAGTCTTAATTGATTTCATAAGTCCTTGACATACAATGTTGCATCAAATAATTATGATAAAAAATGATACCCATTCAACAGTTTGCATTCATGGTTATGGTTCTCTTCAATCTCAAACTGTTGTTAGTTGTTTTTGTACTTTTTTTTTAGCAAGCTACAGCCTTATTGTTTTTAGCCAAAGTTGATGGAAAGAAAGAAGTTATTGATCAAACTGGAAAATATTGGAATAAGAGATTCTGAATCCCTTGTCTAGAATCTTATTCCAATGCTTATTACTAATAATATAAAACATGAAGTAACCTCGTTGGCTTGGACGACTTGAGCTTGTAGCATTTCAAAATGGTCCGTGCTAGACGTACATACAACTCAAACAAAATTCATATTCCCATTATACCTTACGTGTCTTTGTTCTGAATTACAGTGGTTAGTTTATTAAGTTATTTAAAATCTTAAAGTTATACATACTTTTTCTGGATTGATTTAAAATTTTGTTTTGATAGTGATGTCTCCGAATAATATTTTCGATATTGTTATTTATTACTACATGTTTGCCTTTGACCAATTTCAATTTGCACACGCACACACTCTCTTCCTTGATGCTTCGAGAACTTTGAGGTAATTCGTATGATAACTCAAATATATTCCCGTTTAAACCTACTTAATTCGGTTTTCTTATGACTGCTGACTTGGAAATTGATCAAACACAGATTCAACTTTTTAACTCTGGATACATTCATAGCATGCATTCGATACAAAAATGGCTTTGAATATTTTCACTATGTGTTCAAAATCTGATTCAAATCCCATTTGAATATGTGTCAAAATTTTAATCTGGCAACAATATGTCAACTATTAGTTATCCCTTAGTGGTGGCTTGTAATATTTGATTTTGCATCCGTGGAACACATAACGTTATTTTGCCACCACACCTCTTAAGTTGTATATTGTTCTAAGTTAACAACAAATAGTGTCGTCCAATAACTTCGATTTTTTCCCTGTAAAAAAAAATCTAAAGTAGAATATATTTTTTGGTTATAGCTTCCTACCCTCATTTAGTGATTGCCTAAATTAATTCATATACCATTATTTTGGTAGTTAAGGCATTATCGTGGTGTAAACTTCGCTAGAATTCCTAACCTGTTCAACTGCTAGCATAGTAAACGTAAAATGATAACTCAGTAATTATTTCTTCCATTAAAAAATTAGTAATTGTTTTAGCACAAATAATTTAGTAAGTGAAATGGGGTTGCACTTTTTTTTTTAAAAAATTCCTTCCTTCCTACTTTATTAGTACAACTATTTTTTGTTTTTGTTATTTAAAAACAAACACCGAACCCAATGTTGATGATATATTTATCACTTGGAAATCATGATTTTATTGTTGGATTCATCTGTACTTTTATATCTGTCTAATCCCAAGTTGTTACGATGGTCTAACAATTTTTTTGAAACATTATTTTTTGATTTCCTTGAAAAAATATTCCTCACCTTTCCACTTTGTCACAGTTGAGCAGCAATCCAGCTTTAAACTAATTTGCTTTTTATTATACCTTTACAATGATTTAAATTAGGGGACAAACATACATGTATGTTTACATGTACATCAAATTTTCTTGTATGATTTTTCTTTTTTAATTTTATACATATAAAATAAAATTGGTACACGACCTTGGCAAAATCCAGCGATTAGGTAAAAGAAGTATAGAGCAATGGTAAATTTAATAGGATTTTTTTTGTAGGTTATTGCTTTATTCTAAAACTAGCCCAATTACATATTGTACTACATATTTTTGTGCTAAAAAGAACATATAAGAATCTTTTTCTGTTCTCGTGAATTGTTGATGACAAATGTACAAAGAATAATCAGTAAATCCAACTGTTGCGTTTTTTTATATAGATGTTAACTTTTCTGCTAGAGGATATGCTAATTCTATACATGAGATGGGCTATATTTTGGATTTCATTTGGACTACTTTTAGTTATACTTGGCAGAATATTAACTGTTATATAATATGTAGTCACGATCAAAGTGGAGGCATTATATGAGCTATATAAGAGCATTAACAATTTGATTTGCATGATGGGATAACTAAGGTAATATATTATTATTGTAATTTTATTATAATGGCATATTTTGCATTGTCTTCCCTTTCTGCCATTGTCGTTTTAGCCTTATTCCCTTTGATAATTTGGCATCAGTTCTAAACGTATAATGCATTTTATTCATCATTGCGATTTTACATTGACCATGCATACTGTAGAGTTATTACTATTTATATATGCCATTTATTTTGAAGCAATATATTTTGGTTCCTACTGTTAAATTTGGTGATACAAAATAATAAATTGATTGGAACAAATTTGCAAAAAAAATGGAAAGTAAATATTTTTATAATGGGAATGCATTGATTGCATTTGATGAGATGGTAGAGAAATAAATGAAGGGATTAATTTCTTCCATCTATGCAAAAGAAACGGGTTGATTTACTTTCCGTCTTTGCACATTTGTTGCTGTGGTAATTTTCCTCCATAATAATATTACCATATGTTGGTTGGTAATGTAATTGATGACTCACATGGATTTGCACTGGCAATATATTGAGGGATAGACTTTAGTGTAAACCCATCCTGGCATGGAGCCAGTGATCCCCAATGGTGTCTCTTTTAGTTAAGCCTGTTTGAGGTTTTGATATGTAAACTCTTATTTTGTAATCTCTTGTATTCTCTCATGTGGAATAAAATCTCTCTCTTTTAAACTAGACGTACACTACCTTATGGATGATAGTGGAACCAGTATAAATATTGTGTCTCTTTTCTTCATTATAGTTATTTACTATTTGTTTGATGTAATAGAATAATTGTTACCAGATTAGATTGATGCTCAATTGGCAAATTGAAACACCCCACCTCCGTTAGGGTCACTCTCAAAGGGAATGCCCTAATTTTGGTGGAGGTTTATAAGTATAAGTCACAGATATACAAGACAGATATAAGAACACATATTTGTAAACAGCGGAAAATCAACAACTTTTATTTCATAAAAGCAAATACGTGCTACAACAACATCACCATAATTGTCTTACATCTTTTTCCAAAACATAACATAACACTTTCATAATCTGTCTTGATTACATTATTTAAAGAAGCATAAATAAAACATAGATAAACTGCAAAAGCCCCATAGAGTTTGTCCAAAGCCATAGTTTCAAACGAAAAGGTCCAAGCAATATATTTCTCTTCTTCAAGCTGGATGTTAAGGCTGGTCAAGCTGCAGTGTTCCCTCCCTGTGGACCTAGGGGGGGGACGGAATAAAAGAAGACGAAAGAAAAGTAGAGTCAGACATAAAGCCTGAGTAAGTCTAGTACTATTCTGTCTATGAATAAAGAACTGGGTATGATAAGTATAAACAAGAAGTGGAAAAGCACTATAAACTTGGTTAAGTTGTCTAGGGTCGAATATACTATCGTATCCCATGTAAATCTCTGAACCCATATAAACTAGTTTCCAACTGGCACCCCATAATCAGGGTGAAGTGATCCATTTCATAATGATCGGCTCCTACTCGTATAGTTACATGTGTCTTACGGCCCCCGATGTTGTAGTTACCTATGCTGGTCCCACCATGGGGTGTATCAAGTCCCATGGCGGCGGCCCGACACAACCTTAGAATGCACAGGTATGCTACTGGTGCCCAGTGCTTTATTTTTCTGCGCCCCCCGTTAGAACCTACACTGCTACACCACCGCCGTCGATTTGACCTCTTACAATCAGCCCAGTAATCGTGCCCCACCCTGCCTAGTTTCAGGGTATCCTGATACACCTTCTAGGGTTACTGCTGAAAAGGGTCCCCCGTTACTAGGTTTTCTATCTCTAGCCAACATGCTAAGTTGGTTAAGTGTTTTCTAACCTAACCCCCACCAGTCCGTTTAGTTTAGCATGTTCCATTTTGATTAAGTCCTTAGTTCACTTAATCCTAACAATCCTGACTCAGCCTTAATTGTCTTATTAAAGCCTTGACCTCTCACATTAGACAGGTATTGTTGTGGCTGCCTGTTGCCGGTTGGTTCCGGGCAGTCTTACGCCACAACTCAGTCTAACCTTGGGTCCTTATTGGGCTCCATGTTTAACCTCCCACATTGGATAGGTATTGTTGTGACTACTGGACAGCCGGGCGGTTCCGGGCAGGTTTACATCACAACTCAATCCAACCTCGGGTTAAACACATCGTATGTTCTACATTTACATATTTTGTCTTTCTTCTTTATTTTCTTATATGTAAATATTTGCGGCCCATTATTAAGTTAATGGTGTAAAGGCTACACCAATCATGGGCCCAACCCATACTTGAATCTGGGCCCTTCTATTTTATATTTTCATTCATTAGTAATTTTAACCCAACGTTATTTTCCCCCGTTTAACACGTCCGTTTATTATATATATGTTGGGCTTAGCCTTTTAAAGCCCAACTTAGCCATGCGAAAAGGGGAGGCTTAAAACGTGATTACATACACAAAAAGGGGAATGTGAATGCATGAACTTGCAATATGACGTTGGAAATACAAAATAGAAGCTGGTGTACTTGCATAGTAGTGACATATACTTTGGTCATAAAGCATAAGTGACATGAATCAAACCATGTAAACTTGTAGTTAAGTTAAGAATATCACTATCGACACATAGGCTTAACTACAACATAAACCTATATTTTTATTTAGGCATAATGTCAAACATAAGCAAATCATGTTCATAAGACTACTACATGTTTACAAAGGTGCCTACTTTTGTGACTAATACAAAAGTATAGTTAAATTTGTTCGCATAACCATGGCATAAATATTTCTAACATGAAATCATGATTTTTACTTTAGTCATGCAAACTTGCAAAAAAGGGATTTTGAATCTAACCTAGCTATGTACCACATATGTCATCATATAATATAGACTTAACATGGATTTCAATTATGCCAAATATCAATCATAGCCTAGTCATATTCATAAGTTTGCAAATAGGTTTTCTAGTACAAAAGCATGTCTTAATACATAAATCATGATGCCAAATTTTCAACATAATTTCATATGGACTATGATAACCCAAACTTATTCCAATTACTTCACAAAAATGATGTTTGTATAAAAATACACATTATGATGGCATAGTAGCAAAACCCCAAACTTGCATGAATTTAAATTAAACAACTACATACATGTAGCTTTAACAAGGATTACATAATTTGCGAATATTCCAAACGTATACTTGCATAAAACTACCGCATGTAGTTTTTCATAATTGAATAACATAATTCGAGAATATCCAAACGTATACAATATTCCAAATCGATAAGAATCATAGTAACTCACAAATTATGAATTATTTATCACCACAATCAAGTATACAAACCAACACAGTTATTTGTTCATACCAAAATAATACTCTACTTACAATGGTGTGGCGAATTCTCAAATTTAGGGATTTGAAGATGCGATTTGATTTGATTGAGTTGCTTTATGCCTTAGAATTTTCCTCCTAATCCTCTCTCCAATTGGTGGCTACTCTTAGTCGTTCCTCAGCAACATGGCGGCTTTGTTCTTATTTTTGAATGAATAGATTAGGGTTGAGTCTAGGGTCCTTTTTATAGGGGTTATGAACTGATTAGGACCATTGATGTTGCTTGGATAGATCGTAGCCATTCATCCTAAGGAGAGACCAATTAGAGCCTGCCACCTAGCCCTAATGACAAAGCAGACTACAGAAAATCGACCAACATAAAATAGGCCAGCCAGGTTGGACTGGGTTCGACCTGGCTCTGGACCAGGTCGACATGCCTGTCGACAGCCCTGTCGACAGCCCTGTCGACCTGGCTAGACCAGGTCGACAGCCCAGTCGACCTGGGTGCGTTAGGCGGGTGTTTTTCCGCCCTGGCCCATTGAGCCCCATTTTGGAATTTAAACTTGATTTTCTGAGTTATTTTATTCTGTTTGAATTTTAAACTTAATTCAGAAACTTCCGAAGGCCGTATCTTCTTCATACGGACTCCGTTTTTCGAAAACTCGGACTCTATTTCGCGTATTTTTCCGAGACGAACGCAATGGCGTATCCCGTTTCCCTTAGTTCTTTGATTTCAGACTAATTATACTTTAATTTGTGAATTTCACAGTTATAGAATTCGCGGGGTGTTACATTCTCCCCCACTTAAAAGGATTTCGTCCCCGAAATCTTCAAGTTAGGAGGAATGTATATCCTAACATCCAATCATCCATCTACTCATCCAACAAACACGAGCATCCATTGTCCTTAAAAGACTTCTAATGCTTCATGATCATATGCAAAGTGTGTGTGTACATGTACTTATCTAATGCAAAATCAGGCGGTCTACTGATTCAGTTGACCTCCTTAATGCGAATTATGTAAGTGCCATGAATCCATTATGTATGCAAATTTTCCTATTCTTGATTCTACATGAGTGCACAATCATTCATACAAATGCAACATCCATATGACAACACATTATAGTTCAACCATATACGAATGCAAACATATATGCATATGCAATATGAAGTGACTGAGCCGATCTAAAACCTAGATTGTGTGTGTATATGCAACCACGAGCAACCACTAGCAACCACTTGCAACCACTTGCAACCATCATCCATAACATGTTTCAATTACATGTTTTCATCCAAACAGTTTCTACCTAAAAGATAAAGTCGAGGAAATATACCTAAAAAGATAGATAAAAGCGCAACTTAAGGAAAAGGAAAGATCAAGGATGTACCCTCAAACAGAAAAGGGTAGGCAGTGCGTATTCTAGCTTCAGTTTCCCAAGTCGCGTCTCCCTCGGCGTCGCTCCACTGAACTTTGACGAGCTTGACTTCACGGTTGCGTAGCTTCTTCACTTCCGTTCCTAATATGCGTGTTGGAACTTTCCTTATGGTTGCTTCGCATTCCACTTCGGCCTCTTCGAGGATATTTGGCTCTACCACTTCAGCTGACTCATGTAGACATTTTCGGAGATGTGAAACGTGAAAAACGTTGTGGACTCCAGCCAACTTCTCGGGTAGCTCTAATCTATAGGCCATTTTCCCAATTTTCTCGATGATAGGGAACGGCCCTACGAACCTTGGTGCTAGCTTTCCTGTGGTTCCAAACCGAACAACGTTTCTTAATGGTGATACCTTGAGAAAAACTCTGTCTCCAACCTCGAATTCAAGGTCGGTCCTTCTCTTGTCGGCATAGGACTTTTGTCTGTCTTGGGCCGTCTTCATCCTTCTTCGTATTAAGTCTACTTTCTCTGAAGTCTCTCGGATCATATCTGGTCCAAGTATGAGCTTATCAGTAGACTCCCACCAACAAGTGGGCGATCGGCACGGTCTTCCATATAAAGCTTCGAAGGGCGCCATTCCGATGGTTGCTTGATAACTGTTGTTGTAGGCAAATTCCACCAAAGGAAGGTGGTCTTCCCATGTCCCTCCGAAGTCAAGGACACATAGCCTTAAAAGGTCTTCCAAAACTCTGTTCACTCTCTCTGTTTGGCCGTCAGTTTGGGGATGATAGGCTGTGCTCAAGCATAACTGCGTTCCTACTGCTTCTTGCAGACTCCGCCAAAACTCACTGGTGAAGATGGGGTCTCGGTCACTAACAATGCTAGATGGTATTCCATGGAGTCGAACGATTTCCTTGAGGTAAAGTTATGCTAGGGATGAGGCAGTTCTTTTACTTTTGACAGGTAAAAAGTGGGCGCTTTTAGTAAGCCTATCCACTATTACCCAAATGCTAGTGTTGCCTCTCCTAGACCTAGGCAGCCCATCGATGAAGTCCATTGAGATGCTATCCCACTTCCACTGCGGGACCTCCAGAGGATGTAGCAGTCCGCCAGGCTTTTTCTGTTCCGCCTTAACCTGTTGGCACACCATGCACTTAGAAACGAATTCTGCCACATCCTTTTTCATGCCGTTCCAGAAGAAAGTCCTTTTTATGTCTTTGTACATTTTATCTCCGCCTGGGTGTATCGTCATCTTGGAGTGATGTGCTTCCTCGAGAACCTTCTTTACTACATCTTTTGTCTGTGGGACGCATAGTCTTCCGTCTCGCCTTAGCAACCCTTATCGTCGATGGAGTATCTGTTGAGGTGATTTGAAGTCTCACCCCTAATTAGCCTATCAATTGTTTCCACAAGCTGAGGGTCTTCGCGTTGTGCTGTCCCTACTGAATCCACTAAAGTCGGGCGCACTTCGAGAGATGCTAGCAAGCCTGGTACGAAATCGGAGGAAGGCCTAAAGTCGAAGCTAGCTATAAACTCTAGGCTTTGTCTTTCAACAAACAACGGGCTTAGGGTCACTTTCTTTCGGCTCAACGCGTCTGCCACTACGTTGCCTTTGCCCAGAGTGTAGGAGATTTCGAAATCGTACGAGGCAAGAAACTCCATCCATCTTTGTTGCCTCAAGTTAAGATCCTTCTGCGAGAAAAGATATTTCAACGATTTATGGTCAGTGTAAAGTTCGAACTTCTCACCTAGGAGATAGTGTCGCCAAGACTTGAGTGCAAAGACGATGGCGGCTAACTCAAGATCGTGGGTTGGGTAGTTCTTTTCGTGCACCTTCAATTGCCTCCCGCCATAAGCTACTACCCTTCCTTCTTGCATTAAGACGGCGCCTAGCCCTGTCCCACATGCATCCGTATAAACAGTAAACATCTTGTTCCCATCTGGCAGCGTCAAAACTGGGGCTGTTGTGAGAGCCCTTTTCAGTCGTTGGAAAGCAAACTCGCAATCCAAATCCCAATTGAACACTAGATTCTTCTTAGTCAATTTCGTGAGTGGAGCTGAGATTTTCGCAAAATCCCTTATAAACTTTCGATAGAAACCTGCTAGTCCTAGAAAACTTTGGACCTCAGTTGCATTCCTTGGTGTCTTCCAATCCTGTACCGCGACTACCTTAGCAGGGTCCACTGCTAACCCTTGTTTGGATACTACGTGCCCAAGGAACCTCACCTCTTCTCTCCAAAAGTGGCATTTGGAGAATTTGGCTTTTAGTTGATGGACTCGCAAAGTTTCCATGATTGCCCTTAGGTGCTGAGCATGTTCCTCTTCACTTTTTGAGAAGATAAGGATATCATCTATGAAGACCACTACGAATTTGTTGAGGAAATCTCTAAATACCCTACTCATCAGGTCCACGAAGTAAGCAGGTGCATTTGTCAAGCCGAAAGGCATGACAAGCCATTCAAAGAAGCCGTCTGGGGTTCTGAACGCCGTTTTATCGATACTATCTTCAGCCACCCTTAGCTGATGAAAACCGGTTGCTAAATCGAGTTGGGAGAAAACAGACGCTCCTACATGCTGGTCAAACAAATCGTCAATTCTAAGGAGAGGGTGCCTATTCTTTTTCGTTAGCTTGTTGAGCTCCCTATAGTCAACACATAGACGGAGTGAACCATCCGCCTTTGTAGCGAACACCACTGGAGCGCCCCATTCTGAAATGCTCCTCCTAATGAACCCCTTTTCTAGAAGCTCTTTAATCTGTTTACTGAGCTCTCTCCTTTCCCGTGGAGCCATGTGTCTAACGGGTAACGCAACGGGCTTTGCATTATCTACAAGATATATGCGGAAGTCTATTTCCCGCTTCGGAGGCAAGCCCTTCACCTCTTCGAAGACATCCGGATATTCCCGGACCACTCTAACTGATTGCAAATTTTCAACAGAGGCATCTAGCGATTCAAGATAACTAAGCATAACCGCATACGAGGGATTACAAGAAATTTCCAAAGTATTACCGAGCTGGGTTAGGAGCCTAACAACCCTTTTCTCACAATCAAGGATGGCCCCATTACTGGATAGCCAATCCATACCCAAAATCAAACCAAAACCCGAAAAGCCCAAAACAAAGGCACTACATTGAAATTCTACACTTAGAATAGAAATTTTCAATCCCAAACAGATCATAGACAAATGAGCTGGGCCCCCAATTGGGTTTGAAACAATTAAGGGGTCCTCTACCATGCTAGTTTTTAGGTGCAGAGATTCTACTAAAGCAGACGAGATAAAGGAGTGTGATGCGCCAGAGTCAAATAAAGTGCGGACGGGGTGATCATAAAGATAAACTACACTTTCTACAGAAGTATTTATACCTCGCTGTTGCAGAGGTGGCGCTTCCAGCACATGAACCTGTGCCCCTGGGGTGGATCCAGCCCTCTGCCCCTGTCCTCGTTTCTTTGGGCAGTCCTTAGCCCTGTGGCCTGTCTCACCGCAAGAAAAGCATCCACCATTCTCCTTGGCCTTCTTTTTCCGGCAGTCCTTTACTAAGTGCCCCACTTTGCCACAGAAATTGCACTTCCTCTTCTCTTTGTTGCCTTTCCCTCCCTTCTTAAAGTCTGTCTTCTTAGGCTACAAGCCTTCTTTCTTCCCTTGAGAGCTTTCTGCCTTTGTCTCCTTCTTGCCCTTATCCTCTTCATTCAGCAATGCCATTTGCACCAATCTTTCATACGTGGCTCCCATGGGTATATGGGTCATGGCCAAACTGTGTAATGGCTCATTCAACCCTTTGACGAAACGGAGAGCCTTCTTGTGCGGGGTGTTGACTAGGTCAAGCCCAAACCTAGCCAGCTCATCGAACTGATTCACATACTCTCTGACTGTCTTGTCCCCTTGCTTAAGAAATAAGAATTTTTCCAACTGCAAACTTCTTTCCGCATCTGAGAGAAATTTAGTCTCAAACCTTGCCCTAAAGTCCTCCCATGTCTCCACTGGTCTTTCAGCATTAGTGACTTCCCACCAGTAGGAAGCCTCGCCCTTCAATAGCCACACCGCCAATTGTACTTTTTGTCTATCCTCTACCTCAAAGATGATGAACAGGTCCTCCGTTTCTTTCAGCCAATTTCTAGCTGCCACGAAGGACTCAGTTCCATGGAAATCCTTTCCTCCCATAGCTTTAAAATCTCTACATATCTTAGCAAACGTGTTTCCCCGCGGAGGAGGTGGAGGAAAAGGTGCTGCTGCAGTTGGATGATTTCCGGCAGCTGGGGGAGGAGGAACGGTAGGACCTGGCTGAGTGGCTCTTGCTTCTAAGAACCGTCTAAACCAACCAGGTATTGGCACCCCTTCCGGCAAGTTAAGGTCTTCGGACATGCTGAAACAAAAAGGATAGATTCAAAACGAAGGATAAGAGATAGTACCTATGGCTTTGGGGAGTGGACTTTGCCTTTTTAAAATAAAATAATATTTTTCTTTTAAAAATGCTTCTTTAAATTTCCTTTTTGAAAATAATTTTTCAAAACTATTTATCTTATCTGGTAAACCTATGCTCTGATACCAAGTGAAACACCCCACCTCCGTTAGGGTCACTCTCAAAGGGAATGCCCTAATTTTGGTGGAGGTTTATAAGTATAAGTCACAGATATACAAGACAGATATAAGAACACATATTTGTAAACAGCGGAAAATCAACAACTTTTATTTCATAAAAGCAAATACGAGCTACAACAACATCACCATAATTGTCTTACATCTTTTTCCAAAACATAACATAACACTTTCATAATCTGTCTTGATTACATTATTTAAAGAAGCATAAATAAAACATAGATAAACTGCAAAAGCCCCATAGAGTTTGTCCAAAGCCATAGTTTCAAACGAAAAGGTCCAAGCAATACATTTCTCTTCTTCAAGCTGGATGTTAAGGCTGGTCAAGCTGCAGTGTTCCCTCCCTGTGGACCTCGGGGGGGGGGGGGGGGGGGAACGGAAGAAAAGAAGATGAAAGAAAAGTAGAGTCAGACATAAAGCCTGAGTAAGTCTAGTACTATTCTGTCTATGAATAAAGAACTGGGTATGATAAGTATAAACAAGAAGTGGAAAAGCACTATAAACTTGGTTAAGTTGTCTAGGGCCGAATATACTATCGTATCCCATGTAAATCTCTGAACCCATATAAACTAGTTTCCAACTGGCACCCCATAATCAGGGTGAAGTGATCCATTTCATAATGATCGGCTCCTACTCGTATAGTTACATGTGTCTTACGGCCCCCGATGTTGTAGTTACCTATGCTGGTCCCACCATGGGGTGTATCAAGTCCCATGGCGGCGGCCCGACACAACCTTAGAATGCACAGGTATGCTACTGGTGCTCAGTGCTTTATTTTTCTGCGCCCCCCGTTAGAACCTACACTGCTACACCACCGCCGTCGATTTGACCTCTTACAATCAGCCCAGTAATCGTGCCCCACCCTGCCTAGTTTCAGGGTATCCTGATACACCTTCTAGGGTTACTGCTGAAAAGGGTCCCCCGTTACTAGGTTTTCTATCTCTAGCCAACATGCTAAGTTGGTTAAGTGTTTTCTAACCTAACCCCCACCAGTCCGTTTAGTTTAGCATGTTCCATTTTGATTAAGTCCTTAGTTCACTTAATCCTAACAATCCTGACTCAGCCTTAATTGTCTTATTAAAGCCTTGACCTCTCACATTAGACAGGTATTGTTGTGGCTGCCTGTTGCCGGTTGGTTCCGGGCAGTCTTACGCCACAACTCAGTCTAACCTCGGGTCCTTATTGGGCTCCATGTTTAACCTCCCACATTGGATTGGTATTGTTGTGACTACTGGACAGCCGGGCGGTTCCGGGCAGGTTTACATCACAACTCAATCCAACCTCGGGTTAAACACATCGTATGTTCTACATTTACATATTTTGTCTTTCTTCTTTATTTTCTTATATGTAAATATTTGCGGCCCATTATTAAGTTAATGGTGTAAAGGCTACACCAATCATGGGCCCAACCCATACTTGAATCTGGGCCCTTCTATTTTATATTTTCATTCATTAGTAATTTTAACCCAACGTTATTTTCCCCCGTTTAACACGTCCGTTTATTATATATATGTTGGGCTTAGCCTTTTAAAGCCCAACTTAGCCATGCGAAAAGGGGAGGCTTAAAACGCGATTACATACACAAAAAGGGGAATGTGAACGCATGAACTTGCAATATGACGTTGGAAATACAAAATAGAAGCTGGTGTACTTGCATAGTAGTGACATATACTTTGGTCATAAAGCATAAGTGACATGAATCAAACCATGTAAACTTGTAGTTAAGTTAAGAATATCACTATCGACACATAGGCTTAACTACAACATAAACCTATATTTTTATTTAGGCATAATGTCAAACATAAGCAAATCATGTTCATAAGACTACTACATGTTTACAAAGGTGCCTACTTTTGTGACTAATACAAAAGTATAGTTAAATTTGTTCGCATAACCATGGCATAAATATTTCTAACATGAAATCATGATTTTTACTTTAGTCATGCAAACTTGCAAAAAAGGGATTTTGAATCTAACCTAGCTATGTACCACATATGTCATCATATAATATAGACTTAACATGGATTTCAATTATGCCAAATATCAATCATAGCCTAGTCATATTCATAAGTTTGCAAATAGGTTTTCTAGTACAAAAGCATGTCTTAATACATAAATCATGATGCCAAATTTTCAACATAATTTCATATGGACTATGATAACCCAAACTTATTCCAATTACTTCACAAAAATGATGTTTGTATAAAAATACACATTATGATGGCATAGTAGCAAAACCCCAAACTTGCATGAATTTAAATTAAACAACTACATACATGTAGCTTTAACAAGGATTACATAATTTGCGAATATTCCAAACGTATACTTGCATAAAACTACCGCATGTAGTTTTTCATAATTGAATAACATAATTCGAGAATATCCAAACGTATACAATATTCCAAATCGATAAGAATCATAGTAACTCACAAATTATGAATTATTTATCACCACAATCAAGTATACAAACCAACACAGTTATTTGTTCATACCAAAATAATACTCTACTTACAATGGTGTGGCGAATTCTCAAATTTAGGGATTTGAAGATGCGATTTGATTTGATTGAGTTGCTTTATGCCTTAGAATTTTCCTCCTAATCCTCTCTCCAATTGGTGGCTACTCTTAGTCGTTCCTCAGCAACATGGCGGCTTTGTTCTTATTTTTGAATGAATAGATTAGGGTTGAGTCTAGGGTCCTTTTTATAGGGGTTATGAACTGATTAGGACCATTGATGTTGCTTGGATAGATCGTAGCCATTCATCCTAAGGAGAGACCAATTAGAGCCTGCCACCTAGCCCTAATGACAAAGCAGACTACAGAAAATCGACCAACATAAAATAGGCCAGCCAGGTTGGACTGGGTTCGACCTGGCTCTGGACCAGGTCGACATGCCTGTCGACAGCCCTGTCGACAGCCCTGTCGACCTGGCTAGACCAGGTCGACAGCCCAGTCGACCTGGGTGCGTTAGGCGGGTGTTTTTCCGCCCTGGCCCATTGGGCCCCATTTTGGAATTTAAACTTGATTTTCTGAGTTATTTTATTCTGTTTGAATTTTAAACTTAATTCAGAAACTTCCGAAGGCCGTATCTTCTTCATACGGACTCCGTTTTTCGAAAACTCGGACTCTATTTCGCGTATTTTTCCGAGACGAACGCAATGGCGTATCCCGTTTCCCTTAGTTCTTTGATTTCAGATTAATTATACTTTAATTTGTGAATTTCACAGTTATAGAATTCACGGGGTGTTACACAAATCTAGATCTTGCTTATTGTGCTTCCGCATTCGATCAATTTTTGCATAACAGATTGGTACCAGAGCAAGGCGATTTATTTTAAATTGTGCGTCAATTATTTCTACAAAGGTTGGTAGATTCAAAGGTGATTATGCTATTACTATTTTGGGAGAAAAGGGAGAATTTGGTGGATGAGATTATGTTGAGAGAGAAGAATGTTCCATTCTGGGAACTTTGACGTGATATGGAGTTTACTGCGTTGGAGGGACCATTGAATTTGGGAACTTTTGATCATGTTTTAGACAGGGGTCTTCATGTTGATGATGCTCGAGGGATCCAAGATGATCAGGAAAGGAGCTCAGGTCAAGTGATAGATAGGTGTCAAGACAGAGATCATTGTGGTTTAGACAGGGGTCTTCACGTTGATGATACTCGAGGGATCCGGGGTGATCGAGGAAGGAGCTCAAGTCAAATGTTAGACGAGTGTAGATGTTATTGCAAGCACTTTTAGACTGTTGATTTATGCGCAGTGCAGCTCATGGTGGTAGATGCATTTTTTGTAGGCGGTGGGTGAAGTTTGTAATAAATAAGTGGTAGGAGAGAGATTTTTTGTGCCTACAGAGATTTGGATTTTGGTTCTGTATTTGAATTGGTGATTGAGAGAATTATTTTTGGCCTTGGCGGTGTTGAGATTACTTTGGTGTCTGGCCTTCTTTTTATTTTGGATATTTGCAACATTTTGTTGGCAGGTGGGGACGTAGTCTGAGCTCGTTAACATGGTGTGATGGAGGGTAGCTTTGCTGGAACCTATTAGTCAAATATTCATTTTTGGTTTCTATCTCATTGTAAGATTTTGATTGAAGGTGGAGTTCTGTTGAAGAGTTTTATGATGTGAAGAGAATTTGATTCGAGACGGGGTGTTGCAGATATGCGATTTTGCATCAAGGTGGAGTGTTAAATTTGGTGATACAAAATCACAAATTGACTGGAACAAATTTGCACAAAAAAAAATGGAAAGTAAATATTTTTATAATGGGAACGCATTGATTTTATTTGATGAGATGGTAGAGAAATAAGTGAAGGGATTAATTTCTTCTATCTGTGCAAAAGAAACAGATTGATTTACTTTCTATCTTTTCACATTTATTGCTATGGTAATTTTCCTCCTTTATATTATTACCATATGTTGGTTGGTAATGTAATTGATGGCTCACATGGATTTGCACTGGCTATATATTGATGGGTAGACATTAGTGTAAATCCATCCTGGAATGGATCCAGTGATCCCCAATGGTGTCTCTTTTAGTTAAGCCTGTTTGAGGTTTTGATATGTAAACTCTTATTTTGTAATCTCTTGTATTCTCTCATGTAGAATAAAATCTCTCTCTTTTGGACTGGACGTACACTATCTTATGGATGATAGTGGAACCAGTATAAATTTGTGTCTTTTTTCTTCATTATAGTTATTTACTATTTGTCTGATGTAATAGAATAATTGTTACCAGATTAGATTGATGTTCAATTGGCAAATCTATATCATGTTTATTGCGCTTCCGCATTCGCGCAATTTTTGCATAACACCTACCTCTTTTCATGGCATAGAAGCATTTATGATCGACACGGGGAAGCTATAAGGAGAAAGGGTCTGTAGATAGACTAGTTGTTGGCCTAAAGAGGTTGTGAATTGGCTTGTTGGACTAAGACGAGCTCATTGGCCTGGGGGAACGACAAACTCACCCAGAAACCCACCAAACGACCAAGAGAGATCATCACTTTAAATGCCATAAAAATAATAGCCTGGAGAGACTGCCTAACTAAATAATAAACTATAAAAGATCCAAATGATTATCAGTGTGTAACTTAATTTGTATTTAATGATGTGGAGAGATCACACATTGAATTAAATATTTACGGTTTGCAGTAACCATAATTCGAATTGGAAGTAGCCTAGCGAAGCTACGCTCTAGATTAGATGTAGCACAATTGGAGAATTGAACTCGAAAATGGGATGCTAGAAAGCTTTTCCTTGAGCAAGATTGAGTCTTTGTTGATTTATCTTGAGAATGATTAAATTGCTTGATTTACCTTAAGCATGGCTAAGTCTTGGTTAGTTTACCTTTAGCAAGATTGAATGACATCCAGTTCGCGCTAGGAGGGATTGAGTTGTGGTCTGTTTACTTTTAGCAGGAATAAATCTAGATCAGTTACCTCAAGCATGATTGGACCTTGGTTGCTTTAGCCTAACAACTTTGCCTTTAGCGGATTCAGTTGTCATGGTATGACAACCTTGCCTTGAGTGGTATGGTCAGCTCAACCTAAAGGCTTTGACTTAAGTAGATTTTATCAGTCTAGCCTGAGAATTTTACCTTAAATGGATTCATTATCTCAGTCTACTAAATTTTCCTTGAACGGGGTCAATAAGCTTGGATATATGGTTTTGTCTTGAGTGGATTTGATCGGATTAGCCAGAGAGTTTTTGATGATACAATGCTAGCCGGATAAGATCACTTTAAAACCGGAGAGCTTCACCCTAATTAGCCAAAGAGCTTGGCATGGACGTACTCACTTAACTAAGGAACTTTGAATTAGTTTGGATTTAACAAAGAGCATAGCTATTTGAATTTGACTAAGGCCTTGGATGGGAATGTGGATGGAGAGCTCAATAATTGATTTAGGATTATATGGACATGTTCTCATTCAAAACATGTCTTACATCCAAAAGGTTTAACTTGGTAATTTTTGTAAACCACTTTGTATCAAAATAGATTTTATTAGACATAGAGGATTCAAAATAAGATTAGATTGAAATGAAAATTCATAGATAGAAGTACCCGGGAAACATCAAAAATGAACTTGGGAAATGTTGATTGGATTTGGAATAAACTATATTAATTGACAAAAACTCATTTATATGAGTCAGAATTGTGTCATACTAGCTAAGACATTGAAGGTGCGACTTATATGCAAGTCTTTGCTATACCTCCTGAATGCTCTTACAAAGTTTAATATGATTTGGATAAGTATTGAGCAAGATATAGATGGCTCTTCCTTTGAATTTGAAAGGATTAGGATGAATCGTAAAGGTTAATTATCAAACTAACTTGGATTGACTCAACATTCGATGAGATAACCCGATTTAAAGATGGGAAGATGGAACAAAAGTCAAAAGTCAAAAATTAGCTATCTTTATGAATACACCCTGACTCATCCATATGAGTCGGCACCTAATTATAAGATTGACTAGAATGCTCCGATGACTCTCAGTGATTACATCACTATTCTTCTAGACTCTGATGCAACTTGGTGTCTTTCCCAATAACTGATGGTATTACTAGAAATTTTGGGTATTTTGCAAATGGATAGGGGTTCAGATCTAGCTGGAGATGTTATTATCTTGTTGGGTTACAACTACTTCTTCACTTCTCGTCACCTTTAACATTTTTCTGAGACTTATAAACTAGATCAAAGGACTAACAAATTTATATTTGAAAAGATCTGACTAGAAAGATCATAATAAAAGATAGACTGAAATGGACGCAGGCCAAAGTCGGTCGAACCACTATAAAAATTTGTGTCTCCTTCCATATTTTTGCTTTCTATTTATTGATGATCTGTGATCTGTGTCTGATATGGTCTGGATTTCCTTTAAGGTCAATGATTTCATGGACATTTAGTGTTGATTCCATTTTTGGATTTAATATTTTCTCAACACTAAAAACTAGATACTAGGATTTCTAGTGGATTTAGTAGTTGGAAAAGAATTAGCAGAAAATATTGTTGGTTCAAAACATGAAAGTAGTCCAAAATCACTACATTAATAATGTAACTTTATTAGATTTATTGAGCAATCCTTCACAAACAATTGAGAAGCAACTGATTTTGCAATTTGAAATAAGAAAAATTGACTGTAAATAATAACTTATTTAAAAGTTATCTTATGATTAGAAGTCAAGGTTGTTTTCCTAAAGGAAATGATGAATCAGTTGATTCAACTAATGGTAAATTTCTTGAATTAATTTAGTATTCTAATTCATTTTCTCTATAAGTTAAAGAAGCGGTATTGCAAAATGCTCCTAGAACCGCCTCTTACATTTCGCCAAAGATACAAAATGATATTATAGAAATTATTGGTGAGGTAGTAAGAAGAAAAATTTGTGAATAAATCGGAGAATATAAATTTTGCATTTTTGTAAACTAGTCACAAGATGGATCACATACCAAATGAAACTAATTATTAGATTTTTTTTATAGTAAAGGTTGTATATGTAAACAGTTCTTTATTGTTGTCGAAGTTGAAAACACCGCTGCTTAAACTTTGAAAAAAAGCTTGCTCAAATTTGCTTCATTAAAATGGTTTTCTTTCTCAAAACATGCAAGTTCAAGGATATGAAGGCGCGAGTAACATGAAGGGGGTTTGGAGTGGTCTAAAAGCCCTATTTTTAGAAGACTGTCCATACACATATTATGTATATTGCTTTGCTCATCGATTGCAACTTACATTATTCGTGGCTTTTAGTGAACTATGTGAACCTAGTAAATTCATCTCCCAAATGAAATCAACGACCAAGGGACACTATAAGAAAGGAAGTTGAAGATGTGATGTAAAGAGGAACATTGCATAAAGGTACAGGTTCAAACCAGAATCCACCTAATGTCAAACGCGTTCTACACATAGGAGTTCACATTACTCTTTGACTTATAGCTTTCTTAGCTTGTATAATTCTAATCACGAGGTTCTTGAAATTATGTAAAAAAAGAAGAAGGTTTAAATAAGAAATTGTGTGCTGAAGTGAATTGTGCTTTATTTGTGATAAATATTTTTCATTTCATCTTTAAATTGCACTTGGTCTTGAAGTAATGGGAGTAGCTAAAATATTTTGTCAAGAGTTTCAAAAGAAATATCAACATATCTTGAATAGAATTCATTCACTCTTGGTATCAAAGACACTTCTTTATAATATGAAAAGGATGATAAATGGAAAATGCCTTTGAGTGGTGTTACATCCTTTCATATTACCAGTTAAGTTCCAATGGATGATGCGAGTTCTCG
Source organism: Allium sativum (assembly GCA_030737875.1). NCBI lineage: Eukaryota > Viridiplantae > Streptophyta > Magnoliopsida > Asparagales > Amaryllidaceae > Allium > Allium sativum. The sequence goes on along the minus strand of CM060926.1, from coordinate 121,929,917 downwards.
TTATTTAGAAGGAATTAGTTCTCTTGCCAACAACGTGATTAAATAACCATAGAGCAACATTATTATTATGATGCAGTGAATGAAAGTACTAACACACAAATAATAAAGCAATATACAAAATTTTCATATGCATCAATTGGCCTTTTAAATTCGAGCTCGGTTTTGGAGCCAATTTCTTTTTGTGAAAGCACTGAAAGTTGATGATGCATTTTTGCTAGCTAAATAGTACCACCCTAAAGATTTTAGTAAGTTAAATACTAATTTTTAGGTAAGATAATATATTGCAATGTTATGAGCAAGACGTCCACTTAATCCTTACTTTTATAATGGAGTTAGTTAAGACAAAAAAGCAAAAATACACTCTTGTTCATAACTTGACTATCTCGTCTTAACCCTTCCCATGTTAAATGCTACTACAAATCAAGCATATTCAACTATGAAGTTAAGAAGACACAATTGCGTAATATAATGGGCAATAATTTGCTTGGAGATCACATGATAATATAGAGAGATAGTCAAAATATTAACGTCAATGAAATTATAGATGTGTATTTTTTCGTGAAATTTTTAGAGCACAACTTGAGTAAGATATATATATATATATATTATCTATATCATTTTGTGTAGATGTTTGTAATATTTCTCGTTGTTAATGTACTTTGTTAATCTTGGTTATTTTGATGTGCATGAATGTAATGAATTAAATTATACTAAAGCAATTTAATTAAAAAAAAATATTTGATCACTCAAATAATTTATCTGTTACGACTTAGATTCCTGGTTACACCCCCACCAATGGTCATATGCTACTTCACAACACAGTTGTGAGTCTCTCCTTCCTCTCATTCACCCTTCTCTTCACTTCTGTTCTCTTTATGTGACACCCCGTAAAATAAACCTAAAATAGATATATGGTAATTTAATAATATTAATCAAAAATAAGTTAATGGGATGAAAATGAAATTTTTAATAATTGGGAAATGAGCTATGAAAGTTTTATAATTGAGCTCGCAGCAAGATTCTGATCCGTTTTCATATTTTTATTAACTGAAAATGGAGTCTGTATGTAAAAGATATTAATAAAACAAGTCATGTATAAATATTAACCTACAAGGTTTGAAATTTAAATATAATATATGTAGAATATATTAATTATGGATTAGCATGAAAAGAATATTCCAATTGAATTTGAAATTGTGCGTCCGTATTTATATATATTGGGGGATAAAGAGAATCAAACAAAGGAAAGAAATCAATTAATTAAATCAGCATTTAATAAAAATGGGAAAACAACTAGGAAATAAATTCCCTATGAAAAAGTTGACCAAGGGATCTACCCTTGCCTTTTAGGGGGATCAACCTAGTGGTCGACCACCTTGGGTGAAGGAAGGTGGGAAGGCTTGTTTTTTGGGTTTTTTGATTACAAATTGCATAAACGGACTATTTGGATTTAATCTAGTAGATTCTACGATCTTTATTAACACTTGAAACTATATATACCATTGTCTTAGCCTCTCTCTAACCCTATTCTTCATTTCATTCTAACGCCTCCATTATATCCTTCAACCATTGCTAATTCTAGATCTAAGGTTAGATTTCTCTTCTTATTCTCTATGCACAATTCTATCCTCTTTATTCTAAGATTTATATAGGTTTGAGAATTCGGGAATTAAGTTTGTTTGTGTGTGTATATATATATAAGATTCTGATTCATTTGATTCTTTTATATATATTTATCAAAGGATTGAAGCTCAATTGCGAAGTCTAGATCCAAATCTATTTCCGCTTATGTTATGTTTTTCTTCATTTCCAAAGAATTATGAGTGGAAACCAACTAAGTTATATTTCTTATCTTTTGTAGTTTGAATTTGGAATATTATGCCTATTTGGGGTTTGAGTTAAACGATAATATAATGTTCAATTCCCTAAGTCCAATATTTTATTTGTCGTTGGAATGGTCAAACAAACGTGTTGCATTTTGGGTTCGTGTTGTTTGGATAATGGAGTTTTAAGCTTGGGATGTTGTGAAATCCTTAGATTTTAGGTTATGATTCACTTAATTATTATTTTTGTGTTTATACATGTTTGTGCATCGAAAACATGGGATTTGTATATTGTAAAATTAAAAGGTTTAAGCGTCTATTCTAAATGGATTCGTTTGAACGTATTATTTGTAATATATTGTCGAAGTTTCATGCACAATGTAAATATAAAAGTGAAGCAGTGTCAAAAAAAGGGTTTTCATATGTATTTGGATATATTGCATCGTGCCTATATTCCTATTATTCAAATATCTGTTCAAGCCTAGGGTGCAAGTTTATTCATATATATTGTTATTCCCTTTTTGTCTTAAATTGTGATTATACATGTTGCACCATGTTAATTATGTAAATTGACTTATACACCCTAATTGTGATTGATAGGTATCACCTTCCAAACATGTTAGGACTTATTCTCATTCGCATAATTTACATCTATTTATATACATTTATAGCGTAATTAAATGTAACATTAATGTGTATTAAGTGTGGGATAAATACATGTAAAATAGGAAATTGAATTTGAATGTCCCCATAGGAATTTGTTTGTATGTGTGTGAGTTAATGGCCTTAAGCATAGTTAATGACACATAGACATGAAGTTAACCATTACTGTAGTAGAAGCCTGCCCATAACCGATCGACATATTCAGCATCTACAAGTAAGACTGGTTAATGTGAGAGGTCTAAGTGCCATGGGTCATTATAATTATTATATGATATAAGGTTAGACCCAACTAGTAGTAGAAGCCTTCCTGGAACCGCTCGACAAATCCAGTATCTACAAGTGGTCGGCTTAGTGTGAAATGTCTAGTGTGTGTGTATGTGAAGTAGGCCTAGCTTGAGAAGGTGTCAAGTGGCTGACCTACGTGGTTTGGGTATTAAGTAGTTAGGACTAGGTCCATTCCAAATTTTCACTCCTTGGTTTAGAACCCAAGTCATGAGACTTGCCTTTACAATGGTCTTAAAAGGTCATTGGGTCCGCCTTTCTCTTATAAGCTATTAAATGGTCCTAGTAGATGACAACGCATGTGTAAGGTAGTTCTCTAATAAATGTCTGAATCTTATCTAGGGGCTTAGTGAGGGTTGACCAAGGGATGGCTACATAAATGGTCTAAGGGAACTACCGTCTAAGGGAAGTATTAAGTGACTAGGAGTTCACCCGTAGGGACAACTCGATAGTAACAAAATAGTCCGCCAGGTTCTTGAATGAAACTTTGTTCCTACTTGACCTGGTATTAAGTGGTTATTACCATTTCTTGACCTATAAGAATATATATATATATATATATGTGTGTGTGTGATGGCGTTAAGTACGATGTAACAACCCGAAAAATCAAAACCAATTTAAAATTTTTATTTTGGCAATTTTAATGAATTTTGAATATTTAAAATGATTTATTTTAAATAATAACGACTAGAAATTTATTCTGAATAGAATTAGAACGTATATATTTATTTGAATAAAAATTAGAACATAAATATTTATTTTAATTATAAAAGGAATTGGAAATGGCGCGGTAGTTTGAAATTTTGATTTCAAATTTCAAATGAATGTACATGATTCAAAATAAACCGGGTTTTTGCAAAACCAAAAATATTAGAATCTATTTGAAAATATCTTTCCAACGAATCCGAAAAGTCAAAATTTTAAAGTTGGAATAAAAAATTATGCCCAGTTGAAAATTCAAAATAGTCGCTATGGAAATATAGCCCTTAAAAATAGCCATTTTGCAAACGACCTCCATTTTCGACGAGACCACCTTTGTTGGATTCGGAATGTCAAATGATTGCTATATTCCAAAATTCATAATTTTTGGAATTTATATGTGATCTTGGCACTAGAAAACGTGTTTTTACAGTTTTAGTCAATTTGGATCGACCAGAAAATGGCCATTTTTCAAATGGTCTTCAAATTTGACGAAATTAGTTTTGTTAGGACAATATCGTCAATACGAAGCTAGAAATAATTTTTCTGGAATTTTTAGAGTTTGTATGTGGCCCCGGTAAATTAAAATGTGCGTTTAAATTAAATATACATAGAATTGTATTTTAATTTAAAGGAAAACTGATCGTAACGATCGAATGGGCTTACCGGACATACCCCATTGTGTCCGGAATAGGGGTAATTAGTTAGGGCGACAGTCAGTGGGTCCGATTTGGTGTACAAAAGAAAAAGTAACTTTTTGGGAGGAAAATTAAATAAATATATAAGCCCCCTTTGCCATTCTCTCTCCCCGACTACCAGAGTAATTAAAATAAAAAAAGAAAAATAAAGAGGAAAGGGGCACTTGATCGCGCTTGGCCTGGCGCCGCCACGCCGGAGGGCCTTCACCACCACCACCGCGCCGCCTACGCCTGACCCCCCTCCTCCGATCCGCTCGATCTCCTTCTCCCTCGGCTCCCTCTAGCTTAAAAACCCCCCCAGCGCGCCCTAGCTCCAGCCACCGAACAGAAGACCGCCGGAAACCCTCCCTTGACCACTTGCGACGAGCGACGCGAGTCCCCCACGCCCCTACACCCCGCCGCGCCACCACCAGCGAACCACCAGCCTCCTCCTCCTCCAATTCTCCGATGACTGAAACCTAGGAAAGGGGGTGAGCTTCCTGATTTTTATTTCCTTGATTAGGAATCTGATTAAAAGTTATATAAAAAGTTTAGAATTTTATTTATAAAAAGTTTGGATTTTCAGAAATAAAAAGGCTTTGATTTTTATTTTACAAAGAATTATATAAAAATTTGATTTTTAATATATGAACAGCTATATAAAAATTTGATTTTTATATATGTGAATTTCGACTAAAAGAATTGATTTATATAGTTTAAAAAATTGATTTTTATGTAAAGAAAGCATAGTTTTTTTATGCGAAAAGATTCGATTTTTTTTACATAAAGACTAAATTTTTATAAATAAAAAGATGAAATTTTCAAAAATATAATGTAACAACCCGAAAATTTGAGCCAGTTTAAAATTTTTATTTGGCAATTTTAATGAATTTTGAATATCTAAAATAGATTATTTTAAATAATAGCAACGAGAAAATTTATTTTGAATATAATTCGAACGTATATATTTATATAGGTCGTCATTAGAATATAAATATTTATTTTAAATTATAAAAGGAATTGAAAATGGCGCGGTAGTTCGAAAATTCAATTTCAAACTTCAAATGAATGTACAGGATTCGAAATAAACCGGATTTTAGCGAAACCAAAAATAATAGAATCTAATTGATAATATCTTTCCAACGAATCTGAAAAATTGAAATTTCATAGCGGGAATCAAAAGTTATGGCCAAATGAATTTTCAGAATAGTCGCTATGGAATTCTAGCCCTTAAAAATGGAAATTTTGCAAATGACCTCGGATTTCGACGAAACCACTTTTTTTTGGATTCGTGATGTCAAATTATTGCTAGATTCCAATTTTCATAATTTTTCTGAATCAATATGTGAGCGTGGCGGAGTTAAACGTGTTTTGAACAGTTTCAGTTAAATTCGGGTCGACCAGAAAATGGCCATTTTTCAAACGGTCTCAGAATTTGACGAAATTAGTTTTGTTAGGACCGTATCATCAATACGAAGCTAGAAATAATTTTTTTCGAATTTTCTAGATCAGTACGTGGCCCCGATAATTTAAAATATACGTTCAAATTGAATATATACTGATTATATTTTGATTTCGACGAAAACTGATCGATACGGTCGAATTGGCCTGCGATACATATCCCATTGCGTTCGGAATGGGGGTAAAACGCTAGGGACGACAGTCGGTGGGTTCGATTTCGAGTTGAAAATAAAAAGTTGCTTTTAAGGAATTTAAAATAATTAAATAATATAATTTCCCCCATATACTCTCCCTCCCCTTCTCTCTTCTGGTCAATGCCCACTTTTAAAGAAATAAAAGAAGAAAAAACCGCACGATCCACGCTCCTCCTTCTTCCTCGATCCACGACCTCCACCTCCCCTCTGACCCCGCCTCCATCTTCCTATCCTCCGCCGTTCACTCCTCTTCCACCTCCGCCCCCAAACCCCGTCCTTGTGTAAACCGCATCGTGTAGCCCTAGCCCCCTTTGACCCGTGAACCCGTCGACACTCCCAACCGGAAGTGTGACCCTCCTCTTACACCTCCGCACCCTCTCCCTTCTCCTCCACCTCTCCGCCCTCTCCCCAAATCAATTTCAGCCACGCCCTAACCCAAGCGCTGACGCCTCCACCTGAAACCGGACGTCGAGGGTCCCCTCGAGCTGCTCCGCCGCCCCAAGCAGGCCCGGCGCTGCCTCCCCGACAGCCTCTCCCCTCCTTTTCTTCAAGATACAGTGAGCTTCCTTTTTCTTTATTATTATTTCAATTTCTGATATGTAATAAGGTTAGTAATTAAAGATTGTTTTAAAATAACCCTAGCATGGTTTTGAAAACTGAAATTAAAAGATTTGATTTTTAATTTAAATAAAGATTTGGTTTTTGTAGCATAAAGATTAGATCATATTTTGAATAGAGAAAAGATCGAATTTTGAACGTAGAAAAGGTTCGGTTTTTATTCATATAAAGTTTTGATTTGTAAATAGGGAAAGATGCAATTTTTATATGAAGAAAGTAAAGATTTTTATAGTAGGAAAGATAGAATTTTTATCGGTTGAATGGCGTTATAAAAATATAATTTTTATAATATAGAAAGGTTAAAAATATAATTTCTATAATATAGAAATGTTAAAAATATAATTTTTATAATATAGAAAGGTTAAAAATTTAATTTTTATAATATAAAAAGGTTAAAAATTTAATTTTTATAATATAGAAAGGTTAAAAATTTAATTTTTATAATATAGAAAGGTAAAAAATATAATTTTTATAATATAGAAATGTTAAAAATATGATCTTTATATAGTGGCGATAATAAAAATATGATTTTTATATAATGTAGATAATAAAAATATAAGTTGAGATTTTTATATAGATAAAAATTCGATTTTTTATATATATGAAGTGAAGATATAAAAATACGATATATATATATATATAGCGAAATAAAATCTGATTTGTTATTATATATAGCGTTGAAATAAAAATGGGATTTTTAAATGTGAACAGCGTGACAAAGACTATGTTGGAAGTACGGGCAAATCCAGATGTTCAAAAGTAAAGCATGGCGTAGTGGAACCCTCTGTGAGAATTTCTCACCTTAAATTTCTTTTTCTAGTTATATAAATATATACTAGGATGCAGACGGTGTTTAGTAGCACCCAACACCATCGTCCACAGACCATGGACTTGTTTGTTTGGTTGTGTAGTTGGTTAGATTATTTGATTTGAATTTGGTTGTTTGGTGAATTGAAATTGATTTAATTGATGTGTGAATGGCGTGGGCCATTACTAGACCGGGGATAAGGCTAGGCCTTGTCCCGTTTCTAGTATCGTGCCGTTATGCCGCCGAAATTTTATAAAATAATTTAGAAAAATAAAAATATCATTTTAGTGAATAAGTGAACTGAATAGAAATTCATGTGTTGAAATAAAATATTTTATCGTTAAAAATATAATTTTTAACGTGTGTGTGAATAAAATAAAATAATCATTTACAAACCCGACGGTTTGTTTATGTACACTGTTTTAACTGATAGGGATTGGGACGATAAATTTTACACATCGCCCAACTGCACAAATAATATTCAGTGTTTGTTGATGTGAAACCCCACACGGGTATTGGGATAATATTTGACGTACACTAGTCCCAATAATTAGTTGTGTGTCGATCGATAGGTTGACAGACAGTTGTGTTGTGCACTTTGGATGATGGTTGATTATTTATTGTTGCTATTATATACATGTGTTGTATGGAATCCATATAATTAACATTATATGGTAATTGATTGGGCCTCATTCCAATTGGGAAAATAAAAAATATTATAAAATAAGATTCACGTGTTGACAGTACTCCTTTGTTGAGATTAGTCAAGTATTGAGAAATATAGATTCATGTGTTGAATGGAATAAATATTCATTTGTTGAATAGAATAACGAATTTTTTTTGAAAAATATAAAGCCGTGTTGATTAGAGATGCGTTATTTTGACGCGAACGATATTTTTATCGATTATATTCATTTTTATAATGAATATTGAAATAAGATTTAAAACTCAAATATTTAGAAAATGAATTCGAATTGAATTGAATATAAAATAAATTCGAATTAAAATGGATTGAAATAGAATTTAAATTGAAATTTAAATTGAATTGAAACGAATTTAAATTCGAATTAAATAAAATTGAATTGAATTCGAATCGAATTGAAATCAAATGGAAAACGAATTTATAAGGGAAAATTCATTTTTGATTTGAAATTGAATATGAAGTTGAGATTGTTTTTGAAACGAACTTAAAACGAATTATAAAATTCGTTTTAAATGGAAATCGACGAAATATATATTATATAATGGCCTGAATAGAACGCGCCGCGCCGCAGCAGTTCGTGAATTTCGACCATTGACTTCGAATTGACGTTACGGGAGATCCGACCGTCGGATTATCCTGAAACCGGGACCGTTGGGTTCGCATCGAAAAGAGCTTTCCAATAAATATTTGAAATTTGAAATCTAACGGTTGGATTTGGAGATACGTCTAAATCAAATTTAGAAAAGGTCGTTGTAAGTGCAGTTCGACGACCGTTATTGGAAATCGACTGTACGGGCCTTGATAAAATTATTAAAAATATCTATAATTTGTGTAAAATTAAAATATATGAGTTGGAAAGAACTGGGATGAAAAATTCCCTATTTTAAAGGATAAAAATATATTTTTATCGAAATGAACTAGTTTTGAACTAGAATTAAAATCCAATATTTTTAAATAAATGAATTGGGTTTGAAGTGGTTTTAAAAATAATTAAAATTTGATATTGAATATAAGCCGATATATTTTCTATTCAGAGCCTTGTATTTAATATCGAATTGGTTTTTGGGTTTATCGTGAACCGTGTTTTAAATGACATCGGTTCTTTAACCCAACCAAAGATTAAAACTAAGTGGATTTTTAATGAATCTTTAATTAGATTAAAACGATCGAGAATGGAGTATCACCAGTTTTTCTCCAAAGCGATAGTTAAATATTTAATTAGATTGGAACGTGAAATGGTAATTAATATTTACCGATAACATCGTGGTGCTAGATATGGGGTATTACCAGTTTTGCTCCATGGGATAAATAGTTTGGGATTGGGAAATAAAATAAATAATTACTTCGGTGTGGTTCGCTAATCCCGACTAGGTTGAAATGATATTCAAAGGAAGATTAAAGAATAAATTTCAAAGGATTTATCTTCGATAAAATTAATGGGAACCTTTCCCTAAGAATGTGAAATTTAGCAACTAACTGAAGATTAGTTGAGATGAATGGTTTCCTGGGTATTGATCTGATGTTGGTTTCGGCCTTCGGGGTTAATATTTGGGAAATTGTTCTCTTACTAATTTACGGTTAGTGACTGATGAATTGGAATGAGGCGTATGTTGTGTTTGTGTAACATTTGTTTATTATATACGTGGGTTATTCAGAAAGGCCGGGTTTATACCCATTCTGAATAACCGATTCGACGATAAGTCGAAGATGAAGATGGTGATACACGAGGAAAGTGCCTCCGGTTTCGTTCAGACCCAGAACGAACTTGTAAATGGACTGTGTGTCTGACATTGGATTTTATTCTATGTGATTGATTTCTATTAAATATATATCTGTTTGGCGGCGGAGAATTTATTCTCTTGCTTAACGCCCTTCTCTGAGACGTACAAGCTTAGAGGTTATATATCGATAGATATCAATCGCATGGCGTGAATTGCCTGTGTGGCACGCCTAAGTGGCAATGATCAAGGTTTCTGTTGAAAAGCAAAGTCTTGTGGTTGATGATCAAAGCACAGCCTACGTGGCTTAGCTTTGTGTATAACGTGGATTCGTGAGCCTCACAACCCGGTATGAACCAGAAACGGGAGAAGGACTCAGGGGGGAACATGCGTCTATTTGTAGTTAGAGGTGGTGTCGGTGCTTAAACTGGCCGACATTTATATTATTTTCACCTATGTGGTTGTTGCTGTTGTGAGGCGCCTCGGATATGGAGTCAGTGGGCTCATTTACGCCCCATAGGGCGAGGAGACATATTGTTCAGGGTTTTATTTAATCCACATCGAGTGGACCGGCCCTGAAGATGCTAGGTGCAGTTGCGGCTGTATCCTGAGACATGGTAGACTAGATTGTCTCGAATTCGGTGAGGACTATCTTTTGCCTCGGTTCATAGAAGGAAATCCAACTTCCAATACGTGTCATTCGGTTTTATTTGTAGAGCCTAGTATGGCGACATAGTAGCATGGGATACTATGCCGTCTATGATTTATACTTATGATTGAAGTTGTTTTCTTCACTTATAGTAATAATAAAAGATGAAATTTTGCGTATCAAGCATTCTTTGGCTGTTATAAGGTAAAACCCTATCCTCCGGCTTGCGTTGCATTGTGTGATGGGACCTGGGTCTTATAACAGCTTCATTGTTCTTTATTTTAGCATTGCGCTGTTTGTTTATGCACTGGTATTCTTGGGGTAAAAAGCCGTTCCGTGTTATACGGCGTGGTCCCTAAATTTACCAAACTTTAAAAATCAAATTTAACTGTTTTAGTTCTCACACCAGTCACATGACTGACCTGGAGTTTATTGTTTTAACCTAAACTCTGGGTGCCCTTATTTTCTGCACGGGCAGCTAGTAGTTGGGTTTTTGCAGATTTATATTTTCAGGTCCTGATTTATAGCTAAAGTGATATTCAGAAAGCTCTGTATCCGTGTATTTCTTTCAGTTATGTTTTGTATTATTTTTCCGCTGCAGTATTGTATTTAAATCTCTGATATTTCTTGTTGTATAATATTTATTAATACTCCGTATATTCTTGTATTCTGATGGAATTGTTGTAATAAATAATGAAATGTTCTTTTGTTTGCGTCCTGATGTGTGTTGTTCTCATACGATCAAGGGTTTCGAACGGTTTTGATCGGTTTGACGATCGATTCGGATCGAGCGAAATTCCTAGTCGTCAAATTTGGTATCAGAGATTTGGTTTACAAAGCTCGAGAATAAGACACATTAGAACTAAACGAAAGAATTCATCAGAAATTGGATTAGTAATATCCAATAAGAATAACTCGTTAGAGATAGGATCTACAGTATCCTAGAACGAGTCGAAAGGGAGTATATTTTTCAAACAAAAATGAAAACCACTTTTGTTTTGAAAATTTAAACCATTTTATACGTATTTGAATATTTAATTTATTTTGAATTTGGACAATCCAATATATAAAGATTTTGCATATACGCCTTGCAAACGTGTATTCGAAGTTTTAATATACTGGATAGATATAGAATCACATTCTAGTCGCCCGGAGACGATTCTGATGATCGGTGCACCATCATCAGGGTTTGTGTTCGAGTTTCGAAAGTGAGATATCTATATATTCCATTAGACTGGTGTGAGAACCAAAACTAGATAGGATATATTGTTGTGATTTGGCATCAAAAACATGATTTTCTCTCTCTCTCTCTATATATATATCAAAATTATGAAATTTGAAACATTAATTCACTAAATGATTGATAGTTGTATTGTATGATTATTGTTTTAATTATTTAAAGTTTTGAATCTTGTAGCGAAATGGTATCAAATATTAAACTGAATTGCAAATTGTTTGAAATTGCATGCATATACATGTATCTCCATTGAACAGGTCATAGCAAAGAGGCTAGAGCAGAGGAATAAAATTGTTTGCCCAACAAATAGGTACATGTTTATTGTATTTCTCGAGTTTTGGGTGGTTTTATGAGCCGATTGGCTTTTTCTTTTTCTTTTGGTTTGAAGAAGGCCATGGGAGGCTATATGAAATATCCCGAAGTCCCCGGTGCAGGGGAGGTTATGGCGAAATTTTTCGAAAATTTGGGGTGTTAGCCAAATTTTTGAAAATTTTGAAAAGTTCTTAGAAACTGAAAAGTTGAAGAACTGAAGCCGTAATGAAAATAATGAAAGTTGAGTTGATTAGTAAACAACTTTCGGCTTCGTTCCTTTTCGGGGACGAAAAGTTTTAAGTGGGAGAGATTGTAACAACTCGAAAATTTGAGCCAGTTTAAAATTTTTATTTTGGCAATTTTAATGAATTTTGAATATCTAAAATAGATTATTTTAAATAATAGCGACGAGAAAATTTATTTTGAATATAATTCGAACGTATATATTTATATAGGTCGTCGTTAGAATATAAATATTTATTTTAAATTATAAAAGGAATTGAAAATGGCGCGGTAGTTCGAAAATTCGATTTCAAACTTCAAATGAATGTACATGATTCGAAATAAACCGGATTTTAGCGAAACCAAAAATAATAGAATCTAATTGATAATATCTTTCCAACGAATCTGAAAAATTGAAATTTCATAGCGGGAATCAAAAGTTATGGCCAAATGAATTTTCAGAATAGTCGCTATGGAATTCTGGCCCTTAAAAATGGAAATTTTGCAAACGACCTCGGATTTCGACGAAACCACTTTTGTTGGATCCGTGATGTCAAATTATTGCTAGATTCCAATTTTCATAATTTTTCTGAGTCAATATGTGAGCGTGGCGGAGTTAAACGTGTTTTGAACAGTTTCAGTTAAATTCGGGTCGACCAAAAAATGGCCATTTTTCAAACGATCTCAGAATTTAAGAAATTAGTTTTGTTAGGACCGTATCGTCAATACGAAGCTAGAAATAATTTTTTTCGAATTTTCTGGATTAGTATGTGGCCCCGGTAATTTAAAATATACGTTCAAATTGAATATATACTGATTATATTTTGATTTTGACGAAAACTGATCGAAACGGTCGAATTGGCCTGCGATACATATCACATTGTGTTCGGAATGGGGGTAAAACGCTAGGGACGACAGTCGGTGGGTTCGATTTCGAGTTGAAAATAAAAAGTTGCTTTTAAGGAATTTAAAATAATTAAATAATATAATTTCCCTCATATACTCTCCCTCCCCTTCTCTCTTCTGGTCAACACCCACTTTTAAAGAAATAAAAGAAAAAAACCGCACGATCCACGCTCCTCCTCCTTCCTCGATCCACGACCTCCACCTCGCCTCTGACCCCGCCTCCATCTTCCTATCCTCCCTCATTCACTCCTCTTCCACCTCCGCACCCAAACCCCGTCCTCGTGTAAACCGCATCGTGTAGCCCTAGCCCCCTTTGACCCGTGAACCCGCCGACACCCCCAACCGGAAGCGTGCCCCTCCTCTTCCACCTCCGCACCCTCCCCCTTCTCCTCCACCTCTCTGCCCTCTCTCCAAATCAATTTCAGCCACGCCCTAACCCTAGCGCTGACGCCTCCACCTGAAACCGGACGTCGAGGGTCCCCTCGAGCTGCTCCGCCGCCCGAAGCAGGCCCGACGCGGCCTCCCCGACAGCCTCTCCCCTCCTCTTCTTCAAGCGACAGTGAGCTTCCTTTTTCTTTATTATTATTTCAATTTCTGATATGTAATCAGGTTAGTAATTAAAGATTGTTTTAAAATAACCCTAGCATGGTTTTGAAAACTAAAATTAAAAGATTTGATTTTTAATTTAAATAAAGATTTGGTTTTTGTAGCATAAAGATTAGATCATATTTTGAATAGAGAAAAGATCGAATTTTGAACGTAGAAAAGGTTCGGTTTTTATTCATATAAAGTTTTGATTTGTAAATAGGGAAAGATACAATTTTTATATGAAGAAAGTAAAGATTTTTATAGTAGGAAAGATAGAATTTTTATCGATTGAATGGCGTTATAAAAATATAATTTTTATAATGTAGAAAGGTTAAAAATATAATTTTTATAATATAGAAAGGTTAAAAATATACTTTTTATAATATAGAAAGGTTAAAAATATAATTTTTATAATATAGAAAGATTAAAAATATAATTTTTATAATATAGAAAGGTTAAAAATATAATTTTTATAATATAGAAAGGTTAAAAATATAATTTTTATAATATAGAAAGGTTAAAAATATGATCTTTATATAGTGGCGATAATAAAAATATGATTTTTATATAATGTAGATAATAAAAATATAAGTTGAGATTTTTATATAGATAAAAATTTGATTATATATATATATATATGAAGTGAAGATATAAAAATATGATTTATATTTATATAGCGAAATAAAATCTGATTTGTTATTATATATAGCGTTGAAATAAAAATGGGATTTTTAAATGTGAACATCGTGACAAAGACTATGTTGGAAGTACGGGCAAATCCAGATGTTCAGAAGTAAAGCACGGCGGAGTGGAACCCTCTGTGATAATTTCTCACCTTAAATTTCTTTTTCTAGTTGTATAAATATATACTAAGATGCAGACGGTGTTTAGTAGCACCCGACACCATCGTCCACAGACCATGGACTTGTTTGTTTGGTTGTGTAGTTGGTTAGATTATTTGATTTGAATTTGGTTGTTTGGTGAATTGAAATTGATTTAATTGATGTGTGAATGGAGTGGGCCATTACTAGACCGGGGATAAGGCTAGACCTCGTCCCGTTTCTAGTATCATGCCGTTATGCCGCCGAAATTTTCTAAAATAAGTTAGAAAAATAAAAATATCATTTTAGTGAATAAGTGAACTGAATAGAAATTCATGTGTTGAAATAAAATATTTTATCGTTAAAAATATAATTTTTAACGTGTGTGTGAATAAAATAAAATAATCATTTACAAACCCGACGGTTTGTTTATGTACACTGTTTTAACTGATAGGGATTGGGATGATAAATTTTACACATCGCCCAACTGCACAAATAATATTCAGTGTTTGTTGATGTGATAACCCACACGGGTATTGGGATAATATTTGACGTACACTAGTCCCAATAATTAGTTGTGTGTCGATCGATAGGTTGACAGACAGTTGTGTTGTGCACTTTGGATGATGGTTGATTGTTTATTGTTGCTATTATATACATGTGTTGTATGGAATCCATATAATTAACATTGTATGGAAATTGATTGGGCCTCTGTAATAACCCGGAAAATATGGGCCAATTTAAAAAATTTGAATTGGTCATTTCAAAGGAATTTAAACTATTGAAATAGAATATTTCAATAAAATAGTGAATTAGAAATAGTGAGTCAGTTTGAAAATTTGAATTCAAACTTTGACTGACTGTGCAGGGTGGAGAATATAACGGATTTTAGTGAAACCAAAAATATTTAAATCTGTTAGTCAATACCTTTCTAACGAATCTGAAAAATCGAAGTTTCATAATGGGAATCAAAAGTTATGGCCGAATGAATTTTCAGAATGGTCGCTATATAGAATATATAGCCCTGGAAAATTGATATTTTGCATACGACTTCGGAATTCGACGAAACCACTTTTGTTGGGTCCGGGATGTTAAACTATTGCTAGGTTTCAAATTTCATAATTTTTGAAGCTAATATGTGAGCGTGGCAAAAGAAAATGCGTTTGGTCAATTTCTGTTAAATTGGATCGACCAGAAAATGGTCAGTTTTCAAACAATCTCAAAATTCGACGAAACTAGTTTTGTTGGGACCGTACCGTCAAAACATAGCTAGATTTATTTTTCTGGAATTTTTCGAATCAGTTTGTGGCCCTGGCAAATTGAAATGTACGTTCAAAGTTAAAAATTAAATGTTTTATACTTTAATTTGAAAAATAACTGACTGTAACAGTCGAATTGGCTAACGAAACATATCCCATTGTGTCCGGAATGGGGGTATCTAGCTAGGGGCGACAGTCGTTGGGTTTGAAAAGGAGTTCGTTTGAGAAAACACTATTTAAAAATTTAATAAAACTATCGACCAATCATATTTCTCCATTCATAAAAAAAAACATCAGAAAACCCCCCGACCCCCCCCCCTCCCCCGACATCGACGACGGAAAAGCTCCCCCCTTCCCTGGCGATTTCCGATCGCCACAGCCCGAATCAGCCCCTCCCCCAGTTCAACTTTTTGTAGTTCTCCTTCCCCTCTTCAAATCCATATAAGGAGCTCCCCCTATCGTTGCTTCTACGTCGAGATATCTCCCTCCAAAGTCCCGACCTTCAAACCGCCGCCGCCGCCGATCCCGACCACCGAACGCCACCAAACCGCCGTGCGCCTGTAGCCCTCTCGAAGCTCTTCCACGTCCAACTCGCCGATCATCCCCTCGTACCTTAGTTCTCGCGAAAACCGCAAACCTAGTTTTGAACCATTGTGAAAGGTGAGTTCTTTTTGATGTTTACACTTTGAAAAATCATATCTTTTTGGTGTGTTGACGAAATTCGATGAAACAGGAAACATCGGGACTGCAAGGAAGCTCTCTACCCAATAGAAGAAGCCGCGGATTTTTCTGAGTCATCTACGATTTTTAGCACTCCGAAAACCAATGTGAGAAATCTAAATTAAAAGAATTTGATTGGAAAATGTCGTGTATAAATTATATTAGCGAAATATAAATTACATACGTGTTGTATACCTCATGTACATGCGTATTGTAAGCTATATAAGCGAAGTATGAATTATACATGCATAGAATAATTGATATATGTGTTGAAATGCAAGTGAAATATGGAAATTATATATATATTTATATATATATATATAGACACACTCCCCTCGTCCACAAACCATGGACGATATTTATTGTTGTGAATTGGTGTGAAATATTGGATGAAAAATACGAATGGTTGAATAATTGTTTGTGGTTGATATTGTTTGGTTGTGGTTGAAAAATACCCATTGGTGATTGAAATGAATTGGAAATATTTGTGGAAATAAAAATAAACATGCCGCCTGCGTGCGAATTAGATGCATGAATCCCCATTGTCAAAAACCGCGAGGTTTTAAGGTAGAGCGAGGAGCCGTACTAGGGACGGTGCCGGTTTTAACTACCCTGCTGTTATGCTGCCGAATTTTGAATAATTTTTGTGTGTTAGAATCATTTTCGTATGTTGAAATTATCTTCATGCATTGAAATTAAAGTCATGTGTTGAAACTATATCCATGTGTGGAAATGTTCATGTGTTGAAAAGTGATGTGTGAAAATTAAATTCATTTGTGAATGAATGAAGTGTTTAAACAATAAAAATCACATTTTTATAATATATATGAAGTATGAAAAATATTCACCTTATATATAAATAGTTTCAAAAATAAAAATTCTATCTTTCTTATATGAACAACATAAATAAAATATCCATGTGTGGAAATGCTTATGTGTTGAAAAGTGTGTGTAGTGGAAAAGTTCATGT
Organism: Allium sativum; assembly: GCA_030737875.1. Lineage (NCBI taxonomy): Eukaryota > Viridiplantae > Streptophyta > Magnoliopsida > Asparagales > Amaryllidaceae > Allium > Allium sativum. The sequence continues at coordinate 121,912,587 of CM060926.1, read as the reverse complement.
GTCGAATAAAAAGATCGAACAATAAAAATTACATTTTTATTGAAACTATGAAGTGTTGAAAACATCCATTTGTCGAATAAATATTTTAAATGATAAAAATATCATTTTTATCATATATGTGATATGCTAGAGATATGCGGACGTTGAAATAAATATTGGTGAAGAAATATTATTTTTAACATGCACAGGAACTAAATAAAATAGTCATTTGTTGAAATCTATTTTAGTTCGCCAAATTATCATCTTTGAAATGTGAAGTGTTAAAAATAGCCACTTGTTCAAATAAATGTGCATGCGTTGAAATATACATTAATTAGCTAATGATATGATTTTAGCCTATGCATGCAACATTAGAATGAATGGTGTTTTTAAAATCAAATATGAAGTTGAATGGAAAATGATAAGTGATAGAAATTGTATATATGTACATGCATATATATTGAACAGGTTATAGCAAAAAGGGCTAGAGAAGAGGAATAAAATTTTGTGCCCGACAAATAGGTACACATTTACTGTTTTGTTTGGGTGATGATTTTATGAGCCTGTTGGCTAGTCGCTTGGCTTTTTCTTTTTCTTTTTGACATGAGACGCCCGTGTGGCTAATGGGAATTTTCCCAGCCCTTCCCGTACAAAGGAGGTTATGGCGAAATTTTCCAAAATTTAAAGGCGTTAGTGAAATAATTGAAGTGAAAACGATATAGGAATTTTTGAATGAACTATATTTATATAAATATATAAATATAAATAAAATTAAAACGAAACGTGGTCGTGCAGTTCGTGTTTTGAAACTGTGATTTCAAACGACTAGTGCGGGAAATCCGACTATTGGATTTTCCCGAAACCACAACCGTTGGGTTCGCCTTGGAAATATCTTTCCAACGGCACCAACTTTGTGAAGATCCGACGGTTGGATTGTTTGGAATGTTTAATTCAAATCTGAAGAAAAACAGCGCCAGAAACGATTACATATATATATATATATAAATATAATTAAATTAAATCGAATAACGACGCTGCAGTTCGAAAATTGAAATTGTAACTTCAAATGACTAGTGTGGAAGATCCGACCGTCGGATTTTCCCAAAGCTGAAACCGTTGGATTCGTTTTGAAATGACCTTCCTAATGATGTAAAATTTGTGAAGATCCAACGGTTAGATTTTCAGATATGTGTAAAACAAAATTAGTGAAAAGCAGCGCCAGTGCATCGACACGACCTGAAACGTCGTTTAATTAAATATAGCCGTTTAAAATAAATAAAAATGGCGATATATCGTTATAAAATACTATAGACGATATAGAGTGAAAATAAACCAATTTCTTTGTGTTTGCTTGATATGTGATGGTTGAATGTATTTAACATGAAAATTATAACTAAAGAACTGAAATGTGAATGTCGAATAGTCCAACCATGTGAAAAATTGATTTGAAATCTAAATATAAGTGGATTATTTGAAAAGGCCGAGTTCATCTCATTTCAAATAATCAATCGACGTTGAGAAGTCAAAGAGTGGAAGACGGTTGAAGACCGACGATCTTCACATTGGATGGATGGGCGCTACTGATTCTCGTGATTGGAGTAGCTATCATGAAGGAACTGAAGTAGTAGCCATCCAAACATACTGTGTATTGTAAGGATATGCGAGGAATTGGTGCCTCCGGTTTCGTTCAGACCCAGAACGGACTTGTAAATGGACTGTGTGTCTGACATTGGATTTTGTTCTGTGTTGATTGATCTCTGTTAAATATATATCTGTTTGGCGGTGGAGAATTTATTCTCTTGCTTAACGCCCTTCTCTGAGACGTACGAGCTCAGAGGTTATATATTGATAGAAATCAGTCGCATGGAGTGGATTGCCTATGTGGCACGCGTAAGTGGCATATGATCAAGGCTTCTGTTGCAAAGAAAAGTCTCATGGTTGATGATCAAAGCATGGTCTGTGTGACGTAGCTTTTTGTATAACGTGAATTCGTGAGCCTCACACCCCGGTATGAGCCAAAAACGGGAGAAGGACCCAAGGAGTGCACGGCGTTTCTTTCTAGCTATGGTGGTGTCAGTGACCTCCCATCCCTGACATTTATATCTACTTTTCACCTGTGTGGTTGTTGGAATATGAGACGCCTCGATTATAGGTCTGTAAGGACCGGGAAACGTGTGTTCAGGAATTTCCAATCCTCAAAAGTAAGAGAGGACCGGCCTTGGAGGATCCGGGGGATTGCTGTGTGCGGTCCTGAGGCGTTTGCTAGAGTGTCTCAAACGGAGAGGAGCTTGCCCCTTACCTCGACTCATGAAGAAATCCAATTTCCAATACGAAATATGCGGACGTGATTGTATTACTAGTACGGCGACATAGTGGTATGGGTCATTTATGCCGCCTATGATTGATATTTATGATTGAAATCGCTTTTGAAATATATATACACTAGTAATAATATCAAACACTTCTGTTTTATACGTATGAAGCATTTTTGGCCATTATAAGGTAAAAACTCTATCCTACGGGTTGCGTTGCATTGTGTGATGGGATCTGAGTCTTATAATGGCTTCATTTTATAAAAAGCATTGCGATGATTTAATCATTTACTTTATTTCATGCACTAGCACTCATTGGAGTAAACCCGTTCCGCGAAAGTGGCATGGTCCTTTGATTTGCCTTATCTTTGTTGTTAATAAGTTAAATAGATTTCTCATACCTGTCCCATGACTGACTCGTAGTTTGTTTCACCTTGCAAACTCGGGTGCCCTCATTTTTACACGGGCAGCCTAGTTACAGGTTTCTGACGCACCTTTTGGCTCATGGCGAGACTTGACTACACCGTGCTGACTTGGATTTTCTCCGCCATTATTGTATCTATATTATGATTCCTCCATTGGCGATGTAAACTGATATATATTTTGTGTACTCTTTATGTATGATTCCGCCTCAGGCGATGGTGACTGATTATGTATCATTATGCACTAAGTTGTATCCTGTACTGTGCTTCTATGATGTGATGATGTCTATATGATTCCGCTGCCATATGTGTGTAAATTATTCTATTTTCTGTTTATGCTATTATCTATGATCTGCTAATGATGATTAATGTGTTATATTCCAATGATTATCCTTAACACCGTGTCACGGGGTTTTGGGATCGTCACAGCTGGTATCAGAGCTTTGGTTAACCTTAGTTTCGGAGTCTAACACATTAAACACTTCGTCAAAATAGAATCAGTAGTATTCTAAGGCGAGTCGCTCATTAGAGATAGGACTAGTAAAGTCCTAGAATGAGCCGAGCAGAATAGCAAAAACAAGTTGATCAGTCCATCGTTATCTTTCCGTAAACATTCCGCTTAACTAGGCAATAAACTATCCTTTCTGTTAGCTGACTCTTTTCTTGCTTATACAGAATTTGACAAATGGCTACCAGAGCAGCAGCCGCTAGAGGAGGCCGTGCCGGCCGAGGCCGAGGAAGGGGAGAAGTCCCAGCTCAAGAAGGACCTTTGATACAACCTCCGGCCACTCAATACTTCGAGTTAGACCGTGTAGCTAAGAGATATAAGAACTTAGGAGGCAAGACCTTCTCGGGAATTGGCACCGTAATAGAGGCCCTTGCATGGCTCAAAACATGCGAGAAAATTTTTAAAGGCCTAAGGCTTGGAGACGAAGATAAAGCTATTATGGGCGCCTGGCTTATGCAGGAACAAGCTGAACTATGGTGGGAATCTCTCACCGCCGGGAATAGGGAAGCTGGAAGAACATGGGATGGGTTCAAAGAGCTCTTCAAGGAGAAATATGTCCCAAAACAAGCTTTAGAACGAATGCACGATGACTTCGCCAACCTCCAGCAGGGGGATCTTTCCGTGTAGGATTATCTGAATAAATTTACACTGTTGTCGCCCTATGCTCCGGAGCTCGTCGCTACTGCAAAGTCCAAAAATAAGAGGTTTATCCTTGGGCTAAGGCGACGGTATCATGATAGAGCCATGGCCCATGTCAAGCTGGAATTCAACGAACTGGTGGAAATGACATGCAACTACGAAGACCTTGACCATAGGCATCTGGAGCAGGATCGCGCTAGAAGCCAAGCCGGGAACAAACGCAAGCCTGCCGCGAATCAAGCAGAGTCAAGCCAAGCAGCATCATCAAAACCTCAGACTGGCAAGCCGCCAAGAGGAAATTGCTTTAACTGTGGCAAGCCGGGGCACTACTCAAATGTCTGCACAGCTCCGAAAAGGCAGAGAACCAATTCTCAAGGTTCGAGCAAAGGCTCCCAGAACCCTCGCTCGTGTTTCAACTGTCGCAAGACCGATCATCTGGTCAAAGACTGTCCTTTGCTGAAGAAACCCCAGTAGCTCATGTCTATGACGGGTCGAGCCCGCCAGCTGCTTCCGATGGAGCAGGTAAACCTGATGTTTTGGGAGGTACCCTTACAATTAAAAATATTCCTGTTTCTGTATTATTTGATACGGGTGCGTCGCGTAGTTTTATTGCTAATAACACAGTGCACAAATTAAAGTTAAAACAGAGGAAGCTTAATGAATCGGTTGAGGTACATAATCCGATAGGAGGATCTCTCATTCTCGGTTCATGTTGTAGAGTGCCAGTCTCTTATTCTTTCTACAAGTTTCCCTTTGATTTAATCGTTATGGATTTTCCCGAATTCGATATCATTCTCGGGCTGGATTGGTTAACGCAGTATGAAGCTGAGGTAAAGTGTGTAGAAAGAATCGTTAAAATTCGAACGGAGCTTGGACACACACACACATATATATATATATATATATATATATATATATATATATACCCTTTCATGGTTCGAATCCGAATAGAGAAGAATTTTGGTCGGCATTAGAACTTATCCCCACCTCCATAGAAAAGATTCCGATTGTAAGAAACTATGCGGATGTTGTAACGACCCAGAAAATCAGAACCAATTTAAAATTGGCTAAAATAATGGATTTTAAAATTTTAAAATAAATATTTTAAATAATGGCGATTAAAACTAAGTTTGAATCGACAATTGAAAACGAATATAATTAATTATAATAATAAACAAGGCCTGAAATGGCGCTGCAGTTTCAAAAATTGAATTCAAACTTTGTCGGACTATACCGGGTGCAAAACAAAACGAATTTTAGTGAAACCAAAAATATTTAAATCTGTTAGTGAATACCTTTCCGACGAATCTGACAAATTGAAATTTGATAGTGGGAATAAAAAGATATGTCCAGTTGAAAATTCTGAATAGTCGTTATGGAATCCAGGCCCTTAAAAATGGACATTTTGCAAACGACCTCGGATTTCGACGAAACCACTTTTGTTGGATCCGTGATGTCAAATTATTGCTAGGTTTCAAATTTCATAATTTTTGAAGCTAGTATGTGAGCGTGGCAAAGGAAAATGTGTTTTGGTCAATTACAGTTAAATTGGATCGACCAGAAATGGGCCTTTTTGCAAACGGTCTCAGAATTCGACGAAACTAGTTTTATTGGGACCGTATCGCAAAAACATAGCTAGATTTATTTTTCTGGAATTTTTCGAATCAGTTTGTGGCCATGGAAAATTGAAATGCACGTTCAAATCAAATATTGAATGTTTTATATTGTCATTCGAAGGGAAACTAACTGAAACAGTCGAATGGGCCTTCGAAACATATCCCATTGTGTTCGGAATGGGGGTAAAACGCTAGGGACGACAGTCGTTGGGATTGGATTGGGGTTCGCGAGAGGCAAGGGGTATTTTCGGATTTTTAAACATTATATAAAAAAAAACTACTCGTCCACGTCAGACCCCCCACCCCCCCCCCCCCCCGCTTCTCTCTCCCCGATCGCGATATACGGCGGAAAAACGCCCGTGCCTTCTCTCCTCTGTTTCTCCTCCTACAAGCAAAATTAGCCCCTCCTCCAGTTGAAAATTTTGTAGAGCTCCTCGAGATCTTCAAATCCATACCTAGTTTCGATTTTTTTCATTGTGTATTTTAAGAGAACGGACGCCGAGAAGTTGCCGCCTTCACTTCGCCGCCGCCGTCACCAGAAGCCACCGAGTTGACCCTCCTCCCTGGCGCACGTGCGCCTCACGTAGCTCTTCGACCCTGCGCAACCCGATCGTGGAACCATTGCACGGATTGATCGAAAAATCGAAACCTAGTTTCGAACAGTTTTGAAAGGTATCGGCTGTTTTATTTTAAAACTGATTTTAACAGTTTAAAACCGTTGCAAACTTTGAAAAATCATATCTTTTTGTTATGTTAACGAAATTCGATGAAACAGGAAACATCATGACCGTGTGGACGCCTTCTACATTTTAGAAGAGACCGCATATTTTTCTGAGCCTTCTGCTATTTTTGGTGGAGTGGAACCCAATGTGAGATTTCTAATTTATAAACAATATGGAAAACGACGATGTATAAATTATATAGTCGATGTATGAGTTATATAAGCGTTGTACACCTCTTGTATAAGCGTTGTATAAGTTGTACGTTCGATGTATAAGTTATATATGCGTTGTAAAAATTATATATGTGTTAAAATAAAAGTGAATTGCTATATATATATATATATATATATATATATATATATATATATATATATATACACGCCCCTCGTCCACAAACCATGGACGATATTTATTGGTTGAAATTGTTGTGAAAATTGATTGATAGCGAATGGTTGTTTGGGATTGTTTGTGGTTGATATTGATTGATTGTGGTTGAAAAATACCCGTTTGTGGTTGAGAAATATTTGGTTGAAACCACATAGGATTTGTTTGTGGAAATGAAATAAATATATACATGCCGCCTACGTGCGAACTAGATGCATGATCCCCATTGTCAAAAACCGCGAGGTTTTAAGGTAGAGCGAGGAGCCGTACTAGGGACGGTCCCGGTTTTAACTACCCTGCCGTTATGCTGCCGAAATTTTGAATAATATTCGTGTGTTTGAATTATTTTCATTTGCTTAAACTATATTTATTCATTGAATAGAAAACCTTCATGTGTTGAATTGATATTCATTCGTTGATTAGAAATTCATGTGTTGAAGGGTATTCGCGTTTTAAATGTAAAAATCACATTTCTATCTATATATAGAAACTATAGAAAACCTTCATGTGTTGAATCGATATTCATTCGTTGAATAGAAATTCATGTGTTGAATGGTATTCATATTTTGAAATAAATGGTTTGATAATAAAAATCACCTTTTATCGACTATAGGAACTGTGTAAAATAATCTTGTTTTGAAAGAAATTGTTTTATAAGAAAAATCCTATTTTTATCGCCAATATGAAATATATAAAATAATAGTGTTTTGAAATGAGTTGTTTTACAATAAAAATCACATTTTTATTATATGCATGAATCGTTAAAATGTGAAGTGTTAAAAATAACCACTTGTTCAAATAAATATATATGACTTGAAATATTCATTAATTAGCTAATGATATGATTTGTACCTATGTATGTAACATTAGAATGAATGGTGTTTTTAAACCAAATAGAAATCAAATATGAAGTTGAATAGAAAATGATAAATGATAAGAACTATATATATGTACATGCATATTCATTGAACATGTTATAGCAAAGGGGCTAGAGAAGAGGAATAAAATTTTGTGCCCGACAAATAGGTACACATTTACTGTTTTGTTTGGGTGATGATTTTATGAGCCTGTTGGCTAGCCGCTTGGCTTTTTCTTTTTCTTTTTGAGATTAGAAGGACCGGGGAAGCTATTTGAGATTTCCCGATGCTCCCGGTGCAGGGGAGGTTATGGCGAAATTTTCCAAAATTTTAAGGCGTTAGTGAAATATTTGAAGTGAAAACGATATTGAAATCATTGAATGAACTATATTTATATAAATATATAAATATAAATAAAATTAAAACGAAACGAGGCCGTGCAGTTCGTATTTTGAAACCGTGATTTCAAACAACTAGTGCAGGAAATCCGACCATTGGATTTTCCCGAAACCGCAACCGTCGGGTTTGCCTTGGAAATATCTTTCCAACGGCACCAACCTTGTAAAAATCCAACGGTTGGATTGTCTGGAATGTTTAATTCAAATCTGAAGAAAAACAGCGCCAGAATCGATTATATTTATATATATATATATAAATATAATTATATTTAATCGAATAACGACGCTGCAGTTCGTATTTTGAAATCGAAACTTCAAACGATTGTACCGGGAGATCCGACCGTCGGATTTTCCCGAAACTGGAACCGTTGGATTCGTTTTGAAAAGACCTTTCTAATGATGTAAATTTTGTGAAGATTCAACGGTTAGATTTTCAGATATGTGTAAATCAAATCTGAAGAAAAACAGCGCCACGGCCGCGTTATGGCCCGAAGCGTCGTTTTGAATAAATTGGCTATTTTAAAATAAATAAAAATAGCGATAAATCGTTTTAAAATATCATAAACAATATGGAATGGAAATAAACTGAATTTGCTCGATTTATGTGGTTTTGATGGTTGAATGTGTTTGATGTGAAAATTTCATTAAAGAACAAGATTGGTGTTGTCGAATAATTTAACCATTGAAATAAATTGATTTGAAATTCTAAATATACGTGAATTATTTGAAAAGGCCGAGTTAATTCTCATTTCAAATAATTGACCGACGATTGAAAGTCGAAGATGAAGACGGTGGTCGAAGACCGGAGATCTTCACCTCGTTTGGATGGTAACCGAGGTCCTGATTGGGAGGCATCCCGAAATATGGATAATGAGTGGTGATCGTCCAGACGTACGTGGTGATCGAAGGGTTTACGAGGTATTTAGTGCCTCCGGTTTCGTTCAGACCCAGAACGGACTTGTAAATGGATTGTGTGTCTGACATTGGATTTTATTCTGTGTTGATCGATCTCTATTAAATATACATCTGTTTGGCAGTGGAGAATTTATTCTTTCGCTTAACGCCCTTCTCTGAGACGCACGAGCTCAGAGGTTGTATATCGATGGACATCAGTCGCATGGCATGAATTGCCTGTGTGGCATGCTAAGATGCAATGATCAGGGCTTCTGTTGAAAAGCAAAGTCTTGTGGTGATGATCAAAGCACCGCCTGTGTGGCGTAGCTTTGTGTATAACGTAAATTCGCGAGCCTCACACCCCGGTATGAACCAGAAACGGGAGAAGGACCTCAGGGAGGGCATGCGTTTCTTTCTAGCTAGGGTGGTGTCAGTGACCTACCAGCCCTGACATTTATATACTTTTCACCTATGTGGTTGTTGCTGTTGCGAGGCGCCTCGGTTTGATCGGACGATCCGGGTCCGATGGAGTCATTCGTTGGCTCGTTTACGCCCCAAAGGGCGGGGAAACGTATTGTTCAGGCCTTTTAATCCACATCGGTGGACCGGCCCTGACGATCCAAGGGTCGATGCGCTCTGACCCTGTGGCTCAGGCTAGAGAGTCACGAAGTCGGTAAGGATTATCTTTTGCCTTGGTTCATGACGGAAATCCAATTTCCAAATACGTGACTGTGCGGTTTTGATTGTATACCTATATATAAGGCGACATAGTGGTATGGGGCATTAATGTCATCTATGATTGATAGTTATGATTTGAAATTGTTTTCAAAACATATAAACACTAGCAATAATATCAAATGCCTTTGTTTTATTCGTATCAAGCATATTTTGGCCGTTATAAGGTAAAAACTCTATCCACCGGTTTGCGTTGCATTGTGTGATGGGAACTGAGTCTTATAACAGCTTCATTTTTATAAAAAGCATAGCGATGTTTAAAAGAAAGATTTGTTTTAAGGCACTGGCAATCCAATGGAGTAAACCCGTTCCACGAAAGTGGCGTGGTCCTGTGATTAGCCATATTATATATGTGTTGAATAGATTTCTCATACCAGTCCCATGACTGACTCGTAGTTTGTTTCACTCTCGAACTCGGGTGCCCCTTTTTCTACACGGGCAGCCTTGTATTCAGGTTTAGCTAGTTCTTTCTGGATAGCTGGAGCTGAAGATGGATTCTATCATTTATCTCTTTTTATGCTGTTCAGCTCCTATTGTACATATTTTGTTTGTTTTCCGCTGTAGACATTTATGTATAGCTGAACTGTATTTGTACTAAGTAAGATCCTGTATACTGTGTAACTCTGATGATTACTTTTATCCAGTATATTCTATTGTTCATTATCTGGTGTATTTATTTTAATTTTGTTCTGCTATTATCTGTTTCTGTGTTATATTCCAAAGATAACCCTTGTCTCCGTCTGAACGGGATTTCGGGTCGTCTCAGATGTGTTTGAAGAAGTTGAAAACTTACCTCCGCAATGAGAAATAGAATTCCGAATCGATCTAATTCCCAATGCCAGACCAGTGGTACATCCAATTCGAAGAATGACTCCGAAGGAAAAAGAAGAATTAGGCGATCAAACTCGTCAACTGTTGTGGAAGGGTCTAATCAGACTTATTTTTTCTAATTGGGGTGCAGCTGTTGTGTTTGTCCCAAAGTCAGACGGTACTCTTCGATTATGTGTTGATTACCGAGACCTCAACAAACAGACGCTCAAAAACAAGTATCCATTACCCCGCATTGATGATTTGCTAGACCAATTGAATGGGGCGAAAGTATTTTCCCGAATGGACCTAGCTACAGGTTTTCATCAATTGAGAATAGCAGAAGAGTGTGTTCCTTTGACAGCTTTCAGAGGTCCAGACATATTTTATGAATGGTTAGTAATGTCGTTTGGCCTATGCAACGCTCCAGCATACTTTGTCGATCTAATGAATAGAGTGTTCAGGGGAGTTCTGAATAAATTTGTCCTCGTCTTCATCGATGATATTTTAATCTACTCCAAATCAAAACCTGAGCATGAAAAACACTTAGAACAAGTATTGGAGATTCTAAGGAAGAACGTCTTCAAAGCCAAATTCTCTAAATGTGTCTTCTGGCAAGAAGAAGTCAAATTTCTTGGCCATGTCGTGTCAGAGAAAGGAATTTCTATTGACCCAAGCAAAATAACAGCAATTCAAGACTGGAAACAACCCATACTCCCATAGAAGTTAGAAGTTTTATGGGGTTGGCTAGTTATTATCGAAAGTTCGTTAAGGATTTTTCGAAGATATCCTGTCCGTTAACGAAGCTCACGAAGAAGCATGAGAAATTTAAGTGGACTTCCGACTTTGTAGAAGCTTTCCAGGAATTGAAATCGAAACTAACCACTGCTCCAGTGTTAACTATTATTGATGGCAATCAGGATTTAACGGTTTGGACGGATGCTTCTATTAGAGGCCTTGGTACAGTGTTAATGCAAAGAGGCCAGGTAGTCGCTTATGCAAGCCGCCAACTGAAACTGCATGAGAAGAATTATGTGACTCAGGATCTTGAGTTGCTAGCCATCGTTTTTGCATTGAAAATATGGAGGCACTATTTATTGGGCGAGAAATTTATACTGTACACAGATCAGCAATCATTGAAGTATTTATACACCCAGAAAGATCTGAATTTGAGACAGCAGCGTTGGCTAGAATTTCTTGCAGCGTATGATCTTGATATCTTATATACGCCGGGGAAGGCTAACGTAGTAGCGGATGCGCTTAGTAGGAAAACCGCAATCATTTCCAATCTTATAATTACGCCAGGACTGATTGGTAAAATATATGTTCTTTAGAAAAGTGACAATTTTGCTAAAGAGATGATAAAAAGGATTCAAAGGGGCGAAGGCTCCAGTTTCCAAGTGGATAGTGAGGGAGTTCTGATGCTGAATAGAAGAATATGTGTCCCCGACATTCCTGAGCTCAAAAGAGAGGTGCTGGATGAATGCCATAAATCCAAATTTTGCATCCATCCTGGTGTGAGTAAAATGTACAACGATATCAAACGCACTTTCTGGTGGAAGGCAATGAAAAGGGATATTTCTTTGTATGTTAGCAGATGTCCTACTTGTCAATTGGTCAAGAGCGACCAACAGAAGCTAGCTGGGTTGTTGCAACCGTTGGAAGTCCCAAGTTGGAAATGGGAACAGATTTCCATGGATTTCATAGATGGCTTGCCGCGAACCAGGAAAGGTAATGACAACATTTAGGTAATCGTAGATCGCTTCACGAAGACTGCCCATTTTATACCTGTCAGATCCAATAGAACCGCTCAAAGTCTAGCACATATATATTTCAAAGAAATTGTTAAGCTGCATGGAATTCCCATCAGCATAGTCAGTGATAGAGACCCGATATTTGCTAGCAAATTCTGGGAAGCTTTCCAGACAGAATTGGGAACGAAACTGAATATGAGCACCGCTTATCACCCTCAAACAGATGGCCAAACCGAGCGGGTGAATAGAATTCTAGAAGATTTATTACAGGCTTGTATAATTGATTTTGGTGGGTCATGGGAAGATCACTTGCATTTGGCCGAATTCTCATATAATAATAGCTATCAAGCAAGTTTGGGAATGTCGCCATTTGAAGCATTATATGGCAGACCCTGCCGATCTCCAGCATGTTGGGTAGAATCTGGCAACAGACTTGTGTTAGGACCCGATATGATTAGAGAAGCATCTGATAAAGTCGACTTCATTAAAAAGCGTTTGAGAACCGCGCAAAGCCGACAGAAAAGTTATGCAGATTTTAGAAGAAGAGATTTGACATTTGCTGTTGGTGACCATGTTTATTTGAAAGTTTCTCCGATGAGAGGAGTAATCAGATTTGGCAAAACTGGGAAGTTGGCACCGAGATTTATTGGTCCCTTTCCTATACTTGAACGAATTGGAACTCTTGCTTATAGGATTCAATTACCAGATTGGTTGCCTGGAGTGCATGATGTATTTCACGTATCTCAACTTAGAAGACATGTGCATGATCCAGATCTTGTTGTAGAAGAAGCAGCGCAACAGGATATAGACATAACTCCAGAATTAGCACTCAGAAGAGAGCCATTAAAGATTATTGGCAAAGAAACTAGAGAACTAAGAAGCAAAAAGGTTCATTTAGTTAAAGTGCAGTGGAGTAGTGATCCTAGAGACTGTACTTGGAAAACTGAGGAAAGCATTAAGCAAGCTTACCCCAAATGCAGAGTGGATATCTCTGACTAACTCCGGTGCAAGGTACCTTTACAATACTTTGCATTTACATTTTGTTTCCTACTTTACTGTTGTTTCCTTTTAGAGAAGGAAAAGTTTTAAGTGGGGGAGATTGTAATAACCCGGAAAATACAGGCCAATTTAAAATTTTTAAATTGGTCATTTCAAAGGAATTTAAACAATTGAAATAGAATATTTCAGTAAAATAGTAAATTAGAAATAGTGAGTCAGTTTGAAAATTTGAATTCAAACTTTGACTAACTGTGCAGGGTGGAGAATATAACGGATTTTAGTGAAACAAAAAATACTTAAATCTGTTAGTCAATACCTTTCTAACGAATCTGAAAAATCAAAGTTTCATAACGGGAATCAAAAGTTATGGCCGAATGAATTTTCAGAATGGTCGCTATATAGAATATATAGCCCTGGAAAATTGATATTTTGCATACGACCTCGGAATTCGACGAAACCACTTTTGTTGGGTCCGGGATGTCAAACTATTACTAGGTTTCAAATTTCATAATTTTTGAAGCTAATATGTGAGCGTGGCAAAAGAAAATGCGTTTGGTCAATTTCTGTTAAATTGGATCGACCAGAAAATGGCCATTTTCAAACAATCTCAGAATTCGACGAAACTAGTTTTGTTGGGACCGTAGCGTCAAAACATAGCTAGATTTATTTTTCTGGAATTTTTCGAATCAGTTTGTGGCCCTGGCAAATTGAAATGTACGTTCAAAGTTAAAAATTAAATGATTTATACTTTAATTTGAAAAATAACTGACTGTAACAGTCGAATTGGCTAACGAAACATATCCTATTATGTCCGGAATGGAGGTATTTATCTAGGAGCGACAGTCGTTGGGTTTGAAAAGGAGTTCGTTTGAGAAAACACTATTTAAAAATTTAATAAAACTATCGACCTATCATATTTCTCCATTCATAAATAAATAAAAAAAACATCAGAAAACCCACCGACCCCCCCGACATCGACGACGGAAAAGCTCCCCCCTTCCCTAGCGATTTCCGATCGCCACAGCCCGAATCAGCCCCTCCCCCAGTTCAACCTTTTGTAGTTCTCCTTCCCCTCTTCAAATCCATATAAGGAGCTCCCCCTATCGTTGCTTCTACGTCGAGATATCTCCCTCCAAAGTCCCGACCTTCAAACCGCCGCCGCCGCCGATGTTGAATATATGATTTTTTGTTCGATGATAACAAATAGATTTTTGCTGATGTGTTTGATGGTGAAATAATTAGTATTATTGGTTGATGATGCTTTACACAAAATACAGGAAATTTACACAAGTTTTTGTCTTCCAATAATATATTTTTATTCCACAAGACAATTACATACTCTCACTTATTACATTTTCTTTTGTTTCAAATTCACAATTACAAATAAATTCTGTTCAAATGTCTACACTACATATACATCTCTTCTTGCTAGATTAATCTTGTTGTGCTCACTCTAACTGTCTCAAGCTCCGAGTACATCATCCTGAAACCTGTCACAAAAGTAGATACACACAGTACGCTGGAACTAAAATAAACACTGGACAAATAAATTTTTACTGTTTGATCGATTCTCTATTTGTCTCAGTTTTTCTGTGTGTTTTTCTCATCATATTTCAGACTTGAACAGCCACGCCATAACCATACTGGTTTGCTGATCAGAACCAGCTGGTTCTGACCAGCCTCAACACAGTACAGCCTGACTGCTGTTTTGTTTCCTTGTGTTTCAGGACAAGGTGCAAACAAATGGTCGAGCAAAGCTCAAATCAAAATGGCCAGTACAAGAAAAATGGACAAGCATTTCAGCCCAAAGTCAAAGTCACATGTCAAAATTCAAAAGCAAAAGTTGTCAAACAGCAAGATTCAAGTTACAACTCAGCTCAAGATGGTTTAACATGGACGAAACAGCAATGGTGTAAATCAGCAAAACATGACATGGCAGTAGTGGTTGTACACAGCAAAGTGTTTTGTGTATTCAAGATTGCAAAACAGTTCTTAGCAGGTGAAGCATCAACAGGTTCATTTGGTCTGAATGCACAAGTAAAGGAAATGGTCGAGCCAATGTGTTTAAATGTCATGTATGAACACTCACAATTGCACAAATTCATGTTTCAAGCTTTACAAAGCAAGTGGGTTCAGCAAATACTATAACACAAGTACATGGACAGTAAAGAACAGGGCATACACGTGAGTGGTGCAAATATGCATGAATGGTTCAGCATGTATAAATGAAGCAGTTCATATATGAATGGTGATCCAGCAAAAGTGGTGGAGCACAATGCTAAGAAATGTAGCATTGATTCAATGTACATGTATACATAATGCAGCAAAGATATCAAAGTTTTGATGAAGCATGCAAATAATGATTCAAGGAAAATCATGCAAAAAATATTGCTTGGCAAGGAGCAAGCAAATAGTTCAGTCACCATGAAATTGATATATGGCAAAGTTTTCTTTCTTCATGCTTAAGACAGCCAAAATTGGCATTTTCCAGAAATGAATGCATTCAACCAAGAATTTGTTTCTCGACATTGAAATAAGATTCCAGAAATAAAATGTTTTTCAAAACAGGCAAGAAATCAAAGCATTTTTAGAATGGGGAAGAATAATTCAATCATTTCCAGTTTTGGCAAGAATCAAATCCAGAATATTTGGCAATTAAAATCAGTGAGCATACAAAGGGGAATTATCTTTCAAAGAAATCTTTCTTGGTAATGGGATAATGTCTGCATTTCAATTTTCTCCATTTTTGGCAAAGCAGGAAAGTGAATAAGTGGGTATATCAAGCAACTCGCAACAAATCTGATCATGTCATATATTGAAATTCTTTTTGAATTTAATTCCAGTATTAAAGTATTAAAATCATATATGGCATGATGACAAGGCAGATCAAACTCGGCAACAAATTGAAAATCACTTTCCAAAGTCTGTATTTCTCAAAAGGAAAATTCTGTTTTAGAAGGCAACAAGTAAATTCGAGTTATAATCTCATCAATGATTTCACAAAAAAAAAAGAAATCTCGCAAGGCCTCACAGCAAATCTAATAAGTGTTTTTTTATCCAAATACCACACAACAAATTCAAGTTCGATCAAAGGAAATCAGAAAAGAGAAACACGCAAAATCATCGCAAGTCTCTAATGCAAAATCAGAGAGTAAGAGTTTCGGAATTCCTATATAAACACACGAATTCATCATCGACAATCATCGAGCAGTAGTGACAGTAAAATCAAAATTCTAAACACAAATCAGAGAGCTTACTCTGTACGAATCGAGAGAAGGAGAGCACTACAGAGTCAAGCTAGAAGATTAATCAAAGCAATTTAGAACTGCAGAAGGAATCCGAAGGAAGGAATCGAAATTTCTCAAGAAACCCTAATCGCCGCCGCCATTCTCAAGTTTCAGAACAAAGGTGGAAGCTATCGAACAACACAAATAAGAGAGTGGGCCGGTCTTTTTTCTGGCTAAGCAAAGTTATTTAAAAAGGGGGTTCCTTTATTTTATTCCTTGTTTCTTCATTTTGCTCTTGTAATTGTTGGAGTTTTGTTTGTTTTTTTTTCTCAAAGTTTTTTTGTTTAAAAAACTAGAATTATAGATTACTGGATTGTAGTCTGAGAAAATCTGGTCTAGGGTACATAGGCCAGTCTATGATTTTGAGCTTAGGATTAGACAGAAGCAGAAGCTGCAAGTTTACATAGGATTGTAAGCAGGATCTGTTTGTAATTCCTAGTAGAAATCTTAGAAAGGCAGCAGTAGGCACAGTCTTGCCGAAGCTGGGTATCTATGCACGTGATTTTCCTTTACTGCATAGCTTTAAATTTCTGTGTTTGTTTTATTTTCTGTTAAAACCCTATTCACCGCCCTCTAGGGTTATTATCGATCCTACAGCCGATCCCGACCACCAAAAGCCACCAAACCGCCGTGCGCCTGCAGCCCTCTCGAAGCTCTTCCACGTCCAACTCGTCGATCATCCCCTCGTGCCTCAGTTCTCGCGAAAACCACAAACCTAGTTTTGAACCATTGTGAAAGGTGAGTTCTTTTTTATGTTTACACTTTGAAAAATCATATCTTTTTGGTGTGTTGACGAAATTCGATGAAACCTGAAACATCGAGACTGCAAGGAAGCTCTCTACCCAATAGAAGAAGCCGCGGATTTTTCTGAGTCATCTACGATTTTTAGCACTCCGAAAACCAATGTGAGAAATCTAAATTAAAAGAATTTGAATGGAAAATGTCGTGTATAAATTATATTAGCGAAATATAAATTACATACGTGTTGTATACCTCATGTACATGCGTAGTGTAAGCTATATAAGCGAAGTATGAATTATACATGCATAGAATAATTGATATATGTGTTGAAATGCAAGTGAAATATAGAAATTATATATATATATAGATATATATATATATACTCCCCTCGTCCACAAACCATGGACGATATTTATTGTTGTGAATTGGTGTGAAATATTGGATGAAAAATACGAATGGTTGAATAATTGTTTGTGGTTGAAAAATACCCATTGGCGATTGAAATGAATTGGAAATATTTGTGGAAATAAAAATAAACATGCCGCCTGCGTGCAAATTAGATGCATGAATCCCCATTGTCAAAAACCGCGAGGTTTTAAGGTAGAGCGAGGAGTCGTACTAGGGACGGTGCCGGTTTTAACTACCCTGCCGTTATGCTGCCGAAATTTTGAATAATTTTTGTGTGTTAGAATTATTTTCGTATGTTAAAATTATCTTCATGCATTGAAATTAAAGTCATGTGTTGAAACTGTATCCATGTTTGGAAATGTTCATGTGTTGAAAAGTGATGTGTGAAAATTAAATTCATTTGTGAATTAATGAAGTGTTTAAACAATAAAAATCACATTTTTATAATATATATGAAGTATGAAAAATATTCACCTTATATATAAATAGTTTCAAAAATAAAAATTCTATCTTTCTTATATGAACAACATAAATAAAATATCCATGTGTGGAAATGCTCATGTGTTGAAAAGTGTGTGTAGTGGAAAAGTTCATGTGTCGAATAAAAAGATAGAACAATAAAAATTACATTTTTATTGAAACTATGAAGTGTTGAAAACATCCATTTGTCGAATAAATATTTTAAATGATAAAAATATCATTTTTATCATATATGTGATATGCTAGAGATATGCGGACATTGAAATAAATATTGGTGAAGAAATATTATTTTTAACATGCATAGGAACTAAATAAAGTAGTCATGTGTTGAAATCTATTTTAGTTCGCCAAATTATCATCTTTGAAATGTGAAGTGTTAAAAATATCCACCTGTTCAAATAAATGTGCATGAGTTGAAATATACATTAATTAGCTAATGATATGATTTTAGCCTATGTATGCAACATTAGAATGAATGGTGTTTTTAAAACCAAAGTAAATCAAATATGAAGTTGAATGGAAAATGATAAGTGATAGAAATTGTATATATGTACATGCATATCTATTGAACAAGTTATAGCAAAAGGGGCTAGAGAAGAGGAATAAAATTTTGTGCCCGACAAATAGGTACACATTTACTATTTTGTTTGGGTGATGATTTTATGAGCCTGTTGGCTAGCCGCTTTGCTTTTTCTTTTTCTTTTTGACATGAGACGCCTGTGTGGCTATTTGGGAATTTTCCCAGCCCTTCCCGTACAAAGGAGGTTATGGCGAAATTTTCCAAAATTTAAAGGCGTTAGTGAAATAATTGAAGTGAAAACGATATAGGAATTTTTGAATGAACTATATTTATATAAATATATAAATATAAATAAAATTAAAACGAAACGTGGTCGTGTAGTTCGTGTTTTGAAACCGTGATTTCAAACGACTAGTGCGGGAAATCCGACTATTGGATTTTCCCGAAACCACAACCGTTGGGTTCGCCTTGGAAATATCTTTCCAACGGCACCAACTTTGTGAAGATCTGGCGGTTGGATTGTCTGGAATGTTTAATTCAAATCTGAAGAAAAACAGCGCCAGAAACGATTATAATTTTATATATATATATAAATATAATTAAATTAAATCGAATAACGACGCTGTAGTTCGAAAATTGAAATCGTAACTTCAAATGACTAGTGTGGAAGATCCGACCGTCGGATTTTCCCAAAACTGAAACCGTTGGATTCGTTTTGAAATGACCTTCCTAATGATGTAAAATTTGTGAAGATCCAACAGTTAGATTTTCAGATATGTGTAAAACAAAATTAGTGAAAAGCAGCGCCAGTGCATCGACACGACCTGAAACGTCGTTTAATTAAATATGGCCGTTTTAAAATAAATAAAAATGGCGATATATCGTTATAAAATACTATAGACGATATAGAGTGAAAATAAACCAATTTCGTTGTGTTTGCTTGATATGTGATGGTTGAATGTATTTAACATGAAAATTATAACTAAAGAACTGAAATGTGAATGTCGAATAGTCCAACCATGTGAATAATTGATTTGAAATCTAAATATACGTGGATTATTTGAAAAGGCCGAGTTCATCTCATTTCAAATAATCAATCGACGTTGAGAAGTCGAAGAGTGGAAGACGGTTGAAGACCGACGATCTTCACTTTGGATGGATGGGCGCTACTGAAGCTCGTGATTGGAGTAGCTACCATGAAGGAACTGAAGTAGTAGCTGTCCAAACATACTGTTGATTGTACGGATATGCGAGGAATTGGTGCCTCCGGTTTCATTCAGACCCAGAACGGACTTGTAAATGGACTGTGTGTCTGACTTTGGAATTTGTTCTATGTTGATTGATCTCTGTTAAATATATATCTGTTTGGCGGCGAAGAATTTATTCTCTTGCTTAACGCCCTTCTCTGAGACGTACGAGCTCAGAGGTTATATATTGATAGAAATCAGTCGCATGGAGTGGATTGTCTATGTGGCACGCCTAAGTGGCATATGATCAAGGCTTCTGTTGCAAAGCAAAGTCTTGTGGTTGATGATCAAAGCATGGTCTGTGTGACGTAGTTTTGTGTATAACGTGAATTCGTGAGCCTCACACCCCGGTATGAGTCAAAAACGGGAGAAGGACCCAAGGAGTGCACGACGTTTCTTTCTAGCTATGGTGGTGTCAGTGACCTCCCAGCCCTGACATTTATATCTACTTTTCACCTGTGTGGTTGTTGGAATACGATGCGCCTCGATTATAGGTCTGTAAGGACCGGGAAACGTGTGTTCAGGAATTTCCAATCCTCAAAAGTAAGAGAGGATCGGCCTTGGAGGATCCGGGGGATTGCTGTGTGCGGTCCCGAGGCGTTTGCTAGAGTGTCTCGAACGGAGAGGAGCTTGCCCCTTGCCTCGACTCATGAAGGAATCCAATTTCCAATACGAAATATGCGGACGTGATTGTATTACTAGTACGGCGACATAGTGGTATGAGTCATTTATGCCGCCTATGATTGATATTTATGATTGAAATCGCTTTTGAAATATATATACACTAGTAATAATATCAAACACTTCTGTTTTATACGTATGAAGCATTTTTGGCCATTATAAGGTAAAAACTCTATCCTCCGGGTTGCGTTGCATTGTGTGATGGGATCTGAGTCTTATAATGGCTTCATTTTATAAAAAGCATTGCGATGATTTAATCATTTACTTTATTTCATGCACTAGCACTCATTGGAGTAAACCCGTTCCACGAAAGTGGTGTGGTCCTTGTATTTGCCTTATCATTGTTGTTAATAAGTTAAATAGATTTCTCATACCAGTCCCATGACTGACTCGTAGTTTGTTTCACCTTGCAAACTTGGGTGCCCTCATTTTTACATGGGCAGCCTAGTTACAGGTTTCTGACGCACCTTTTGGCTTATGGCGAGGCTTGACTACACCGTGCTGACTTGGATTTTCTCCGCCATTATTGTATCTATATTATGATTCCGCCATTGGCGATGTAGACTGATATTTATTTTGTGTACTCTTTATGTATGATTCCGCCTCAGGCGATGGTGACTGATTATGTATCATTATGCACTAAGTTGTATCCTGTACTGTGCTTCTCTGATGTGATGATGTCTATATGATCCCGCTGTCATATGTGTGTAAATTATTCTATTTTCTGTTTATGCTATTATCTGTGATCTGCTAATGATGATTAATGTGTTATATTCCAATGATTATCCTTAACACCATGTCACGGGGTTTTGGGATCGTCATAGCCTCATTCCAATTGGGAGAATAAAGAATATTATAAAATAAGATTCACGTGTTGACAGTACTCGTTTGTTGAGATTAGTCATGTATTGAGAAATATAGATTCATGTGTTGAATGGAAAAAATATTCATTTATTTAACAGAATAACGAAGTTTTTTTGAAAAATATAAAGCCGTGTTGATTAGAGATGCATTATTTTGACACGAACGATATTTTTATCGATTATATTCGTTTTTATAACGAATATTGAAAAGAGATTTAAAAATCGAATATTTAGAAAATGAATTCGAATTGAATTGAATATAAAATAAATTCAAATTAAAATGGATTGAAATAGAATTCAAATTGAAATTGAAATTGAATTGAAACGAATTTGAATCGAATTAAATAAAGTTGAATTGAATTCGAATCGAATTGAAATCAAATGGAAAACGGATTTATAAGGGAAAATTCATTTTTGATTTGAAATTGAATATGAAGTTTAGATTGTTTTTGAAACGAACTTAAAACGAATTATAAAATTCGTTTTAAATGGAAATCGACGAAATATATATTATATATATCATATATATAATATAATGGCCTGAATAGAACGCACCGCGCCGCGGCAGTTCGTGAATTTCGACCATTGACTTCGAATTGACGTTACGGGAGATCCGACCGTCGGATTATCCTGAAACCGGGACCGTTGGGTTTGTATCAAAAAGAGCTTTCCAATGAATATTTGAAATTTGAAATCTAACGGTTGGATTTGGAGATACGTCCAAATCAAATTTGGAAAAGGTCGCTGTAAGTGAAGTTCGACGACCGTTATTGGAAATCGACTGTACGGACCTTGATAAAATTATTAAAAATATCTATAATTTGTGTAAAATTAAAATATATGAGTTGGAAAGAACTGGGATGAAAAATTCCCTATTTTAAAGGATAAAAATATATTTTTATCGAAATGAACTCGTTTTGAACTAGAATTAAAATCCAATATTTTTAAATAAATGAATTGGGTTTTAAGTGGTTTTAAAAATAATTAGAATTTGATATTGAATATAAGCCGATATATTTTCTATTCAGAGCCTTGTATTTAATATCGAATTGGTTTTTGGGTTTATCGTAAACCGTGTTTTAAATGACATCGGTTCTTTAACCCAACCAAAGATTAAAACTAAGTGGAGTTTTAATGAATCTTTAATTAGATTAAAACGATCGAGAATGGAGTATCACCAGTTTTGCTCCAAAGCGATAGCTAAATCTTTAATTAGATTGGAACGTGAAATGGTAATTAATATTTACCGATAACACCGTGGTGTTAGATATGGGGTATTACCAGTTTTGCTCCATGGGATAAATAGGTTGGGATTGGGAAATAAAATAAGTAATTACTTCGGTGTGGTTCGCTAATCCCGACTAGGTTGAAATGATATTCAAAGGAAGATTAAAGAATAAATTTCAAAGGATTTATCTTCGATAAAATTAATGGGAACCTTTCCCTAAGAATGTGAAATTTAGCAACTAACTGAAGATTAGTTGAGATGAATGGTTTCCTAGGTATTGATCCGATGTTGGTTTCGGCCTTCGGGGTTAATATTTGGGAAATTGTTCTCTTACTAATTTACGGTAAGTGACCGATGAATTAGAATGAGGCGTATGTTGTGTTTGTGTAACATTTGTTTATTATATACGTGCGTTATTCAGAAAGGCCGGGTTTATACCCATTCTGAATAATCGATTCGACGATAAGTCGAAGATGAAGATGGTGATACGCGAGGAAAGTGCCTCCGGTTTCGTTCAGACCCAAAACGAACTTGTAAATGGACTGTGTGTCTGACATTGGATTTTATTCTGTGTGATTGATTTCTATTAAATATATATCTATTTGGCGGCGGAGAATTTATTCTCTTGCTTGACGCCCTTCTCTGAGACGTACGAGCTTAGAGGTTATATATCGATAGATATCAATCGCATGGCGTGAATTGCCAGTGTGGCACGCCTAAGTGGCAATGATCAAGGCTTCTGTTGAAAAGCAAAGTCTTGTGGTGGATGATCAAAGCACGACCTACATGGCTTAGCTTTGTGTATAACGTGGATTCGCGAGCCTCACACCCTGGTATGAACCAGAAACGAGAGAAGGACTCGGGGGGAACATGTGTCTCTTTGTACTTAGAGGTGGTGTCGGTGCTTAAACTGGCCGACATTTATATTCTTTTCACCTATGTGGTTGTTGCTGTTGCGAGGCGCCTCGGATATGGAGTCAGTGGGATCATTTACACCCCATAGGGCGGGGAGACGTATTGTTCAGGGTTTTATTTAATCCACATCGAGTGGACCGGCCCTGAAGATCCTAGGTGCAGTTGCGGCTGTATCCTGAGACATGGTAGACTAGATTTTCTCGAATTCGGTGAGGACTTTCTTTTGCCTCGGTTCATAGAAGGAAATCCAAATTCCAATACGTGTCATTCGGTTTTATTTGTAGAGCCTAGTATGGCGACATAGTAGCATGGGATACTATGCCGTCTATGATTTGTACTTATGGTTGAAGTTGTTTTCTTCACTTATAGTAATAATAAAAGATGAAATTTTGCGTATCAAGCATTCTTTGGCTGTTATAAGGTAAAACCATATCCTCCGGCTTGCGTTGCATTGTGTGATGGGACCTGAGTCTTATAACAGCTTCATTGTTCTTTATTTTAGCATTGAGCTGTTTGTTTATGCACTGGTATTCTTGGGGTAAAAAACCGTTCCGTTTTATACGGCGTGGTCCCTTGATTTACCGAACTTTAAAAATCAAATTTAACTGTTTTAGTTCTCATACCAGTCACATGACTGACCTTGAGTTTATTGTTTTAACCTAAACTCTGGGAGCCATTATTTTCCGCACGGGCAGCTAGTATTTGGGTTTTTGCAGATTTATATTCTCAGGTCCTGGTTTATAGCTAAAGTGATATTCAGAAAGCTCTGTATCCGTGTATTTCTTTCAGTTATGTTTTGTATTATTTTTCCTCTGTAGTATTGTATTTAAATCTCTGATATTTTCTGTTGTATAATATTTATTCATACATTGTATATTCTTGTATTCTGATGGAATTGTTGTAATAAATAATGAAATGTTCTTCTGTTTGCGTCCTGATGTGTGTTGTTCTTATACGATCAGGGGTTTCGAATGGTTTTGATCGGTTTGACGATTGATTCGGATCGAGCGAAATTCCTAGTCGTCACATATAAAGACTTGATTTTTACAAGTATAAAGGCACAATTTTTAAAATCTAAATAGCGACTAAAGATTGGATTTTTATTTTAGCATAATAAAGATACAATTTTTATATAGAATAAAAATATGATTTTTATTTAAATAGAGTAACAAAAATATGATTTTTATTTAGGTAGAGTCATAAAAATATTATCTTTATTAGAAGAAGAGTGATATAAAAATATAATTTTTATAACGAAGTAGCGATGTAAAAATATGATTTTTACTATGAACATTGTAACACCCCACGTCCGTTAATGTCACTCACAAAGGGAATGCATTAAGTTTCGTGGAGCGTTATAAGTAAACAGAACGGAATATTACAAGATGGATAAAGTAGTACTTGAGAAATTTATAACTTTATTGCAGCGGAAACAGAAATAGGTTTGGTTACACCTTCAAAACAACAAAACCAAGTATATAATATCAGTCTTGTACAAAAGCCTTCAGAGTACAAAATTTTAAAGCCATAATCCCCAACAGAAAATGCCATAAGCAGAATCAAAGCCAAGCAATACATCTTTCAACTTCAAGCTGGAAGAAAGAGACATCTGAACTAAGCTTGAGTATTTCCTCCCTGAGAACCTGGTGGGAGGGGCGGAAGAAAAGAGGCGAAACAAACTAGGTCAAACATTAGTCTGGTGAGTCCAGTAACTTTAGCAATATAATCATTAAAGTAACAGGATAAAAACATAAACTGGAAAGTAAGAAATGACTGTACATAAGCATGCATGACAAGGTAGACAAGATGAATAAGATAAACGTTGATTGAACTTCTAATCACTATAGGGTAATTACTACACTGCACCAATACTAAATATATCGCACCGTTACTAGTTCCATATTGAAAGTTGATCCCAACCCTGCAATTGGTAGCCCTCAGGCGTAACATCTAGTAAGAGGTATCCACCCCATACAATCCTCGATAGCCTACTAAATACTAGATGTCCCCACACTACCCCCTTATCGCTTAATCGATCGGCTCCTTAACTCGTATGTATTTATTACTTGTGTCATTCAGCCCCACTTGTTTGTAGATACTTGTACTGGTCCCACCATGGGGTGTATCAATTCCTATGATGGCAACCCAACACAATTCAAGATGCACATTGTATGACTACTGATGCCCAGTGCCTGCTTTTTCCACTCCAGAGCACGTGCACGCCCGTACTCCGTCAGAACCTACACTGACGCACCACCCGCCGCTATTTTGACAGCTTATAATCAGCCCAGTAATCGCCCCACCCTGCCTAGTTCAGGGTACCGTGATACATTTATGTGGGTTACTGCTGAAATGTGTCCCCATTACTAGGGTTTCCTAACCAACATGTTATAACGGTTAAGTGTTCTCAATTTAACCTAACCCCACCCATTTGTTTAGTTAACATGTTGTATTGGTTAAGTGTCGCCTATCCATATCACTTAATCTTCCCACTAATTTATGCATGTTTATTTAACGGTTAAGTTTGTGGGCCTATATATACTAATATTACCCACCTACCCAAGATTTACTTAACCCTATCACTTATCAAGTCCATATGTATTATTGGTTAAGCTTGCCTTAACTCTGTCCACTTTGTTCATGTAATATTTGTTAAGTTGTCTTCTTACCCATGTTAACTTAACCCCACCCACCTAACTTGTTTAGGTATCATATTCAGCATTAATTAGTTATTAATGCACAAACCTCTCACATTAAGTCGATCACTTGTGGCCGCTGGATATGCCGGGCGGTTCCGGGCAGACTTCCACCACAAGCCAGACTTAACCTCGTGTCTAAGCATCTAATTTATGTCTTTGACTTCTCACATTAGACTGCCATTTGCGGTTGCTGGATATGCCGGGCGATTCCGGGCAGTCTTATATCGCAAACCAAGTCTAACCTCATGTCATAGGCGTTCATCTTTTAGCCAATTTACATATTTACTATCCAAGTCCAGATTTATATGTAAATTATCCATAAGTGTGGTCAATTCAAGCTATGCCACATTTACTTGTTATGCCCAAAATTACTTAATTAAGTTATACCCAATTCCCTGTGTTTCAATCGCACGTACAACAAGGTCCAAAAATAAAACAGAGAGGGATAAAGGAGAAACACAACAATTGACATAAGGAACAAAATAGGCATGTAAAGGTGTACCCAACTTAAGAATCATGTTTCCAATAGACATGTTGTGCATTAACAATAAGTAAGCTAAAGTGAGCAAGTTACATCATAGGCATAAAGATTCGATAGAATTGAACAAAAAGAATCACCAATTTGGTGTACAACATGACAGGTTCCATCACAACAGTCTCATAGGCATAGGTAATTTAGTTTTGACAAAAAGGATAAGCATGAATCAGAATTGATTATCTTACAATTAGGCATAGTTCTAGATTTTATTCATTACAAGTCATGATTCCTATTACATGTTCCAAATCTGAAAAATAACTGAACTTACCAAATTATCACAAGTTTACACAGAAACCCATTTACGTCAAGCCTCATGCTTGCTTATTATATAAAATTTTTCCCAAGCCATAGCCATCATCAATTTATGCCTTTTTACAAATCACATGTTATTCAACATTTCCCAAACTTTTTCCTCATTATTCAAGCGTTATACGTGTGCGAATTTCGCATAATATGTTAGGCTCGAAGTTAGCCTAACTCATAAAACGAAAAAGGAAAAAGGAAGAGGGAAGAGAATCATGGTATCAAAATAGTCATAAATATACTAGCACGAACAGGCATCAATTGATAGAATTGATCATAAAAGCATAGGCTATGAATCAAAAAAGATGAAAACTTGCAAATTTGATAAGATCCATTATAGGCATAATCATATGATCACAATTTACAACTTATCATAATTACTTTAGTTTAATTATCTTGTGAAAGCTACATGAACTCACAGAGATTAAGAAAGAAGAGAAGATCTGGAATCTGATTCCTGAAGTTGATAAGCTAATCCATTGATGTAGGCTTTGATCTTTCTCTTTAACCTTGAATTTGATTAGTTAAGGTGGAGGCTAGGTTAGCTTAGAGATGGACAACATGACGACTTCATAGAATAGAGTTATGAGGTTTAGGGTTTAGGTTTGATGTGATTATATAGAAGTATAGAATTTATATGAGCCTTTAGATCAACCAAGGATCCATCCAAACCATCCCGTCCAAGAAAATGCGTCATTACGCCGATCAGAAGTCGCCACGTAGCCCTACGACTTAGAAAATCGTCACTGTCCAGAACAGTCAGCAGGGGTTGACCCCTATAGGGGGGTCGACACCTATGTCGACACCTCTATAGGGGGGTCGACACCAGTGTCGACACCCCTACAGAAGGGTCGACACCAGTGTCGACACCCCTTAAGAGGGGTCGACACCCTCTGGCGGGAATTTTTCTGACCACTCCTTTTCGCTGGTTTGAATTAGAATTTTGTTTTATTGATTATTTATTTAATTCTGATTTAAACTTAAATCTTCTAACCTCCATAACTTTTTCATACGGAGTCCGATTTACTCAAACTCGGACTCTATCTCAAGCAGAATTCCGAGATGAACGCAATGGCGTAACCCGTTTCACCTAATTCTTCTTTTAAAAATTAAGTGTTCTTAAATTTGTTAATTTTAATATTTAAAATTATGGGGTGTTACAAACAACATGAAAAGGGTTGCGATGGAATGGGTGGAAAGAAAATCCAGACTTTAAGAAATAAAATGGAGGAGTGGAAACCCAAGGTGAGAACTCCTCATGCAATTATTTATGTACAATTATTTATTTTATAACTGCATATATGAACTGTTCCCCGTCGTCCACAGACCATGGACAACTTGTTTGTTTGATTGTGTTGTGAAATTTGTTTGTGATGTGAAATGAAGTGTAAATAATATTCATGTGTTGAAATAAAATATTTTATCGTTAAAATATACAATTTTTAACGTGTATATGGATAAAATAAATATTCATTTACAAATTGGATGATTTGTAAATGTATACTCATTTGACTGATATTGATTGGGACGATAAATTTTACACATCGCCCAACTGCACAAATAAAATCTGTGTTTGTTGTTTGAAAACCCCACACGGGTGTTGGGATGATATTTGACATACACTAATCCCGATTGTTTGGTGGTATGTCAATCGATTAGTTGACAGACTGTTGTAAGCGTTAATTATTAATAATTAATGCTTAGGCAGTTGTGTAATGCACTCTGGATGATGGTTGACTGTGTATAGTTATTGTTGTGTACATGTGTGTATGAAATCCATATAAATAACATTATATGGTAATTGACTGTGTCTGATTCCAGTTCAAAAAGAATGAATATTATTAATGAATATTTCAAAATAATCTTCAGTAATGGATCAAAATCTGATTTTGATATCCGATTTGGGATGGACACGAATATATTTAAATATATAAAGCCGTGTTGATTAGATTAACGTCATTTTGACGTGAACGATATTTGTATCTATTTTATTCATTTTATAATGAATATCGAAAAGGAAGTGATTTCAAAATCTGAAGTTTGAAAATATTATCATTTATATATTGATGATATGGAATATTCAATTTTGATTCAAAAATTGAATATGAAGTTGAAATCGTTTTGAAAACGAATTTAAAACGATTTATAAAATACGTTTTAAATGGAAATCGACGAAATATATCTTATATATATTATATATAATATAATGGCCGGAATAGAATGCGCCGCGCTGCGGCAGTTCACGAATTTCGACCATTGACTTCGAATGGACATTACGGGAGATCCGACCATCGGATTCTCCTGAAACCAGAACCGTTGGGTTTGTATCGAAAATAGATTTCTAATGAAAACAAGAAATTAGAAATCTAACGGTTGGATTTGGAATTATATCCAAATAAAATTGGGAAAAGGTCGTATTAAGTGCAGTTCGATGGCCGTTTATGGAAATCGACTGTACGGGCCTTGATAAAATTATTAAAAATATCAATAATTTGTGAAAAATCATAATAAATGATTTGGAAAGAATTGGGATGAAAATTTCCATATTTGAAAAGATAAAAATATATTTTTATTGAAATGAACTAGTTATGAAGTAGAATTATAATCCAATTATTTTTAAATAATTAAATTGGGTTTGAAATGGTTTTAAAAATAACCAAAATTTTCAATATATGAATTGGAATGGGTTTGAATCGAAATTATCTCCAGAGTATTTCGATATTGGATTCTGTTATTATACGGACATTGTGGAGGAATTTGGAAGATATATATATCGTTATTCCAATACGATATTTGTAGATTTCAGAATTTGATATTGAATATAAGCAGATATATTTTCTATTTAGAGCCTTGTATTTAATATCAAATGGGATTTTGGGTTTGTCGTGAACAGTGTCTTCACTAACACCGTTCTTAAACCCAGTTGAGAAAAGATTAAATCTTTTTATTTAGATTTAATGAAGTTTACCAATTAATTAACATTTAAATGGAATTGAATTGAAATTGGTTTTTGGGTTTATCGTGAATGGTGTTTTAGATAACACTTGTTCTTTGACCCGATTTACAGTGAAATGTGATTTGGAATTTATAAATCTTTTGTTAAGATTTAAAGGAGATTTTCCAAAGTAAAGTTTTCCAGTTTAATAAAATAAATTGGAATAGAATGAAATTCGATTCGGTAATAATCGAAGTGAACTTCTGTGGAGGAAGACTGTTAATATATATGGAATTTAAAAGGCTTTGCCGTTTTTCTATTTATATTATCGGTTGGATATGGAAGTTCATATCGATTATATATATTGATCTGTATTCCATGAAGATTCCATTGTTAATGGAATGTGATTTTGGGTTTATCGTGAGCTGTGTTTTTAAATGACATTAGTCCTTTAACCCAGTTAAAGATAATATTAATTTCATAACTTTGAAAAATCATTAATTAATGATTTTTGGAAATTAGAACTGAATTAGAGTTTTAGTGAATCTTTAAATTGATTGAAAGGTGAATTTGGTAACTAAAATTATCAAATTCAAGAAATGATCGAGAATGGAGTATCACCAGTTTTGCTCCAAGCGATAGTTAAATCTTTAATTAGATTTGAATGTGAAATGTAATTAATTTTTCCGATAACACCATGGTGTTAGATATGAAGTATTACCAGTTTTGCTTCATGGGATGAATAGGTTGGGATTGGGAAATTAAACAAATGATTACTTCGGTAAGGTTCACTAATCCCACTAGTTTGGAAAACCTTAAAATGGTTTGATTTAATATCCAAAGGAAGATTAAAGAATAAATTTAAAGAATTTATCTTTGATAAAATTCATGGGAACCTTTCCCAAAGTAAAAGAATATTTGAATAGAGGAATATTCTGATTGGAATGAGGCGTATGTTGTGTTTTATAGCACTTGTTTATTATATACGTGGGTTATTCAGAAAAACCGGGTTTATCCCATTTTGAATAACTGATTCGACGATATGTCGAAGATGAAGACGGTGGTTAAAGAGCGGAGGTCTTCACATCGTTCGGATGATTACTGATGTCTTGACTGGGCTGTACACCTAAGACAAGGTAATAAGTGGTGATCTTCCAGATGTACTTGGAGATCGACTGGATATGTGAGGGCCTCTCTCCTATATTGGACATATAGGACGAGGAATAAGGTGCCTCCGGTTTCTTTCAGACCCAGAACGAACTTGTAAATGAACTGTGTGTCTGACATTGGATTTTATTCTGTGCTGATTGATCTCTATTGAACATACATCAGCCTGGTGAAGGAGAATTTATTCTCTTACTTCACCCTTCTCTGAGTCGTACGGGATCAGAGGTTGTATATCGATAGGCATCAGTCGCATGGCGTGAATTGTCTGTGTGGCATGCCTGAGTGGCAAATGATCAAGGCTTTTGTTGAAAAATAGAGCCTTATGGTTGATGATCAAAGCATAGCTTTAGTATAACACTGCTTTGTGTATAGCATTAATTCGCGAGCTTCACTTCCTGGTATGAACCAGAAACGGGGGAGGATCTAGGGAGAACATGCGTTTCTTTCTAGTTAGAGATGGTGTCAGCGTTTTTCAAGCCCTGACATTTTACTTATGTGGATGATGGATTGTGAGGCGCCTTGGTTATATCAGATACTTCGGTGCCGATGGATGGTTTGGTCGGTAT